>JAGDQO010000894.1:452500-1052500 GCA_018342035.1 Solanum appendiculatum
AGTTTTTATCTTATATTAAAAGTATGATGGCCCTCGGCTAAAAAAGATTCATCTTTTTACCCATTAAAAATAATTTTACACTAGAGAAACTAGTCATTTTATTATTTCGATTGAAAATGCAAACATCTGATAATTCAGATAAAAAACTCATAAATATATAATATTTCTCATGTATTTTTTATTATTATCTTCATGCACTCCAACCAAGCACCATCTACAAGATAACACAAATAAAGGAAAGCATAGAGGAAAGAAGGAGAACATAGCAGAGGGAAAAAATAACCTAGTGAATAAGATGTGTTACTTTAGACAAGACCTAGATGACACGCACATGGGGAAACCTTCACTATACTAGAGAACACAACTTTGAATGAGAAGATATATATCAGTTAAAAAGGGTAAATCAAATTTTAAAAAAAGCGAATAAACTCTACTTATTCTTGTAAGTTCATGCACAAGCTATGTAGGAAGAATAGCTCAACAACATTGATGATCCAAAGCATGAAAAGACGAAACTGTTAATTCTTCCACGGCAGAAACATGTTTCAGATGTGGAGGGTTGAAGAGCTTAGTGAGAGCAAGGCGGATTAGGAAATAGAATGGAAAACCCTAAACATGAGGAAAGTATTTATTGGGAGAGAGACTCGGGCCTTGTTCGAAGTGGGCTTCCCTTTTAATTTATTGTTCTTTTTTGTTATTTGATTTGGGCAGTAGGCCCGAATGAGTTATGTATTTGAATTACAGATTTATTAATAAAAGCCTGAAACTTGAATTAAAAAAAGATATCATTATCTTTAAATTAAAAAATATATCGTTATCTCTTAATTAAATATACAATTAATGTGGAAAGAAAAAGTTCATCACAATATATAAATGAATGATACAATATTAATTGTCTTCAATTGAGTAAATCATTGCGGTGGAAAGAAAAAGTTGGTCAATTGTATTATATGACCTTTGGAGTTTTTATTGCTTTTAATTGACTAATCAATACGGGTAATTATAGATTCATTAATAGAGATAGGTTATCAATCAATATTTTGAGAAAAATATAAGAATTATTTTTTGAAAATTGATAAAAATAAATAAATATCAATGATGACCTAAGAGAGATGTCATATCAGAAGCATAATACTTAGATTTACTATATATAAAAATAAATTAAGCATTGTTCTCCGTCAATTAAAAAGATATGTTTATTTCTATTTGATAGATTTACTTATTCTATTTCTTTTTTTATTATTATTTTCTGTGTTTCATTTCATAAAACAGGGGATTCGAATTTTTATCTACTTATTCTATTCTTTATTGAATACTTTTGCATATGTTAATATAATTTAGTACATATTTAATTGAAAACATAAATCATCCATTATGAACTATGTAATATAGCAATTTTGTAAAAGACAAGTAATACTAAAAATTATTTTTTTTGAAAAAGAATAATAAAGGAAACAACTATTACTTACTGTATGTTTAAATTCTTTTTGCCATAAAAATACAACCAATGCACTCTACATAATTTAATTATGTTTATAGAAAAGACGGAAAAACAACTAAGTAGGAAATTTTAACTAATGTCCTTAAATGTTGGTTAACACTTCTTATATTTTATTACATACTAGGAAACTTGTTCGCGCGAAGCGCGGTATAACAATAATTTAAAATAATTTTTTTATAAGTTATCTATTCATGAAATATAACTTGTAATACTTCAAGTTCATATGATCTTTTTTTTTTGTTTGCCAAATCCCTTAAATTCATAAGTTATAATAGTCTAGTGATAATCAAGAATAAGAATGAAATTAATATTTTTAATATATGATGTTAGTAAAATAGAAAATTAATGAATCACAAAAAATTAACAATCTAAAAGTGATTACTTTTAAATCTGTAATACAATATGAATAAAGCTTGAATTTTGTAGGTCATCAACTTTTATTGAAAAATAAAACTAAAGGTATAATAATGCTATGAATGACCCAGTATCGACTAATAACAAAATTGATACTAATTTGCTTAGATCAAACAAATGACTTACCAACATCGAATCAATTGATTTGTTGTTTCATATATTATTTTTCTGACATTCATTTAATCTAATTGCAAGGTCACTTTTTTTTTAATTTAATATTATACATATCACCAACTGTAAATAAAGTTTTCATTCCAAAAATTTACTATGCTAATAAATCAAGAATTTTTTTTTAAAAAATGTATTGTATAAATAGATAAAAACTTGCACAATAATATAATATTCATAAAAAAAGGACCATCCAACAAAATCAAAAAATAATAATTAATTAGCGAAAATAGAAAACTTAATAGCAAATAACCTAAAAGACCATACTGATAAGAGGTACTATTTATGTATATAAGAGGTTGATAGAACTCACCATTTATATATGTGAAAGAAGTTAAAAATAAATATTATGACAAAAGTGAAGGATTTTCAAGGTATGTACAATGCACTATAACCATCAGTATAAGAAAGAATAAGATGTGTATCAATGAAAATGTGAGAATTAAAATTCGCTATTTCAAAATAAATTTTTTTAGACTCTACTCTAATGAAAATAAAACAAATAATTAAAACCTGAAACATTTCCTGCATACTTTATTTCTCTTAAATGTTTTTTTTTTCTCTTTTTAATTGAGCAATGAATGTAAATAATTATCATAATTTTTTTGATAAATTAACTTCATATTTAAACAATTAGCTTAAGAAAAATAAAAGTGAAAATGTCAAAAAAAATTGATACAAATTAATAAATATGTAGACTAAGAAGGACGTCACATCACCTCTTATATTTTTAGCTTTATTATAACATATAGATATCGTTCTTTAGTAGAAGAAATTATCTAAGAATTCAAAAAAAAAACACAAATCAAAATCTATTTATATATTAAAAAATGCAATTTTATAAAGTTATGACAATTAATTTTTGAAATAAAAAAAAAAAGTAAAAAGAACAAAGAAAGGAAAAGAAATGATTTAAGGAAATGATATACATAACATTAGTGATGAATTTAAGATAGATATTTTAAAATTGAATTGCATCAATGATGAAATGATTTAAATATGGTCCTATTTGATATTCTATAAGATTTTAAGGTAAAATTTTCAGTCTTTTAAAAATTTGGAAATTTTTTTTTAAAAAAATAGAAAAATAAATAAATAAACTTCCACATAATTTTTAACAATTATTTAAAGAAAATATAAGAGAAAATGTCAAAAGAAAATTGATAAAAATAAATAAATATCTGTGATAAGAAGGTTGTCATCCTTTTTTAATTATAGTTTTATTATTACGTATAGATATGAATTCTTTAGTAGAAGAAGTGATCTAAATTTAAAAAAAAATTAATTTCGTAAAAAATTAAATGTGATTCTTACCAAGTTATAATAACTAATTTCTTCTAATAAATACATAAAAAAGTAAAAAAAAAAAAAATTAAAAAAGAGTAAAAGTGCTTTAAGGAAATGATATAAATGAAAGTAATAATCAAATTAAGGCAATGAAGAAAAAAAATAGTATGATTGATGATAAATGGAATTAAATATATTCACTCTGATATTCAATAAAATTTGAAAGTGAAATTTTCAGTCTTTTAAACTTAAAAAAAATATAAAATTAAAAAACGAAAAAAAACTATAAAAAAAAATAAATCTTAGGCTTTAATATATATATATATATATATATATATATATATCAAAGATATATAAAAGAAAATAAAACAAACTTTAATTAAAGATAAATAAGAAAAAAAACGTTTTTAAGAAGAAAAAAAAAACAAAAAAACGGAAATTAGAAATAAATGAAAAATTAAATTCTATTTGTGTATAAAAATGCAATTCTTATAAAGTTATAACAATTAATTTTAAAATAAGTAAATAAATAAAAATACAAAGAACAAAGAAAGGAAAGAATTGATTTAAGGAAATGCTATAAATTACATTAATGATGAGATTAAGGAAAGAAAATTTTAAAAATTAATAGCATCAATGATGAAAGGATTTAAATATGGTCATATTTGATATTCTGCAAAATTTTTATTATTTTAAAAAATAGGAAAAATACAAAAAAAAGAATTATAAAAATAAATAAATAAACTTCTAGACACAATTTTTAGCAATTAGTTTAAGAAAATATAAGAGAAAATGTCAAAAAAAATAAAAAAATATATGAAATAAGAATGTTGTCATCCTTTTCTAATTTACTTTATTATTACGTATCGATATGAATCTTTAGCAGAAGAAATGATTTAAATTCGAATAAAATAAATCAAATTTCGTAAAAAATATATATGCAATTCTTACCAAGTTGTAATTACTAATTTCTTGTAATAAATAAATAAAAGAGTAAAAAAAACAAAAATGTAAAATAAGTAATTTAAAGAAATGATATAAATGAGAATAATGAGATCAAATTATGGTAAGGAAGTAAAAAAATTAGTATGATTAATGATGAATGAAATTAAATATGGTCACCTTTGATATTCAATAAAATTTGAAAGTGAAATTTTCAGTCTTTAAAAATTTTAAAAAATATAAAATTTAAAAAGAAAAAAAACTTCAAAAATATAAACAAACTTCAATTAAAAATATTTAAAAGATAATAAAACAAACTTTAATTAAAGATAGATAAGGAAAAATAAATTAGAAAAACGTTTTTTAAGGAGAAAAAAAATAAAAAAATAGATAGATTTCTCTTTATTCTCCTCCTAATTTAATATGAATTCCATAAATAAATTGAATCTTTCTCTAAAAAAAATTTCTTGCTCTTGGACCACTTATTATTCTTTTTTATAAGTTTCTCAATCAAGAAGGAAATATTTTCTTGTAGAAGAAATTATAGTGCAACATCCTTTCAAAAACTCTTTTATTTTAAAGAAATTCGATTATTACATGACTTTTCTATTTACATCAGTATCTTCAGAAGGATTATGAGATACCGTCTCTTTCTCTTTTCATGAAGAAATAATATTTCATCATCATCATCAGAAGAGACAAAGTAAAGGAGTCACGATGTTTTTGTTCATTCTAAGATCTCTTCTCCTCATCTCTAAATTAACTTTCAGTTTGTTGTGTCATTTATGTTGTTCTTTTTCCACTGCTTGTTATCTTTCTCTTCTTCATGATTGTTGTTAGTGTTTTGGTGCGTTGTTGAATTTTCCTCTCACTGTATGTGTATGTTCAATGAAATTTGTTTGATATTCCTGCAAAATTTAAAAAGTAAAGAAAAGAAGGAAAATAAGTAAAACAAAAAAGATGTCTGGAACACAACCGTACAAAAAACAAATTTAATCATCTCTAAATTAGCTTTCAGTGTGTTGTGTCATTTTTGTTGTTCTTTTTCTGTTGTTTGTTATCTTTCTCTTGTTCATGATTGTTGTTAGTGTTTTGGTGCGTTGTTGAGTTTTCCTCTCATTGGTATGTGTATGTTCAATTAAACTTGTTTGATGTTCCAACAAAATTTAAAAAGTAAAGAAAAGAAGGAAAATAAGTAAAACAAAAAAGATGTCTGAAACACAACCGTACAAAAAAAATGAAATATTGAGAAAAGAGGTAATCAAATCATGAATTTTTCTACTACTCCGGCAAAAATAAACACATGATCAATATAAATTGGTGAATACTTTCTAGCATATTGTTTGAAATATTTTGTGATTAGCTACTCTACTTTAAATATTAGTACCTTTCAAATTAAATTTGAAAAAAACTTTTCAAATTCTGTAATTAAGTGATAAGGAATAAATCTTCTTAAATTTTATAATTAAGAAAATGTTTTTTATGGTAAAGAATTGATAACTGAAATTTTTATGTTTATTAACTGAAATTTTTATGTTTATACTTTAATAAGGAGAAATTTAAATTCTAAACTTTAATATTCTGTTAAAACTTCAAATAATATTTTATGTCATTTAAAATGAAGAAAAAGTTCAAAAAAGTCACAAAAAAGATAAATATGATTCCAATCCTTAGAGACATGCCACATCAGCAAGTCTAACATTCTCCTTTATATATATATAGATTCTTAATCATTGATGTATAGTCAGTTATATAACTGAAATCAACTAATTCAATATAATTTAATTATGTTAATAAAAAAAGATAGAGACTCGATGAATTAGGAAATTATAACTAATGTCCATAAATATTACTCTTTAGAGGTCATTTGGTAGAGTTTATAAAAATAATGCTAAATAGAGCGTATTAGTAGTGCTTGCATTAGTACTGCTTGTATTAGTTATACATAGAATATTCTTTTGCATTGTTTGGTTTGGTGTATTAAAAAAATATGTATTGTATAAAAAAATTTATTTACAAAAGTATCCTCCATAATTATGGTTGAAAAGATGTCAAAGTACTTTTGATGGGTAATTGGGTCTTTAACCATGCTAATGCATGCATTAAATTTCTTTGCATTACTAATACCTAGAAATCCATGTTATTAGTAATACACTCCTCAATACACAATAGAGTGTAGCATGAAAAAAGGTACCAAACAAGGTATTACTAATACATAAAGCTAATGCAAGCATTATTTTTGTTAATACACTCTGCCAGATGACCCCTTAGTAGTTAACGTTTTTCCATTTTACTTATTCTTAATCATTGATATATGTAAAATGAAAATTAATTAATTTTATATAATTTAATTATCTTAGTAAAGTACAGAAAGATATTTTATAAAAAATTACGTTTAATTTTCTAGATATAAAATAGAATGTAACATCCTTTTTAATCAAACAGTGATTCTATAAATTTATCACCAAACTATAATTATGCATTCTAATAAATAATATATAATATACTTATATAAAAATCATCCCAATATTTGTTATTATTATTACTATTAACTTAGAATCTAGAAATATTTTGAAATAATGCTTAATAATACCATTTAAGATTTACATAATTTAAATAATGTTCGCTAGTGGCAGAAGTTGTAGCAGTAAGAGTAACAACAACACTTACTACCAGCGGTCATGGAGACAGGGTCACGCATTCTCAAGAAAATTATAGATGGAATCTGGGAGGTGCCTTGGATAATTACTATGAATATAAGAAAGATTAAGCAAGTAATAATGCAGTGGAAGTGGAGCACACTCTCAGAGAAGGAAATTAATTGGCTGATATTTTTTACCAATTTTATTTTTTAATTTTGTAGGTACACAAATTCTATAATTTAACTCAATAAAAAATTTTCATCACAAACAAGAACAATAATAAAGTTTGAAAAGAAAAAAAATGATGAATCTAAGAATAGGTAAGTGTCAAAACAAGTATTTCACTACACAAAGAGGCAATCAAACACACGATTCTACACAATCACAAGTGGATACAAAATTACAATTAAAACTAGGAGGAACAATTGGATAAAAGAAAAATCAACAATAGATTACATTGGCAAAAAGAGATTTAAAAAAGGTTTTAATCTGCAGATCAAAATAATCTCGATGAATTTGAGGACGTACCCGTTAGATCTGAATCTTGTTGTTTTGGTATCTACCCCTTGAGGCTCATTTTTCTAAGAAAAAAAGGAGATAACAGTAAAATCCGACATTTCTAGTCCGTACTACAAGAAATACAGAAAATAGTGGTCTTACCTCAGATTACTGATCTAGATTTAGTAACATAGAGTCAAAGAAGTCTTCATGAAGGTTGATTTCATGGTGTTTGTGAGATTTGAAGACGTTTCTCTAAAATTTACTAGATCTCTATATTTTTTTATCCCAAGAACTTCTCCTTGAATCAGATCCACGTGAATTTTGAGTTGATTCTACCCCTAGATCTTCGATGAAAAAGATGAATCCATCGAGTTCTCTAGATGCTTCTGGGTTCTCTTCATTTTCTTGTCTTAGCTGATTTTTGTTTATTTTAGTTAAATTTAGTTGTTTTGTTTTTGCTTGCTTTTTATTTTTTATTTGGGATTGGGCCTGAGTCACTTTTTGGCCCAACTGTTGTATATACTTCTTTTTATTTTAATAAATGGGCTATATATGTCCCGTTTATAATCAAAAAAAGATTTATAAGTTTTGGAGAAACTATCCAATTACACAAACATTCCTATCATATTTACTAATTCTCTTTATAGTATATATGATGTGATTAACATGTATCTGAGATACCATATACATAGGAGAGTGGCAAGCGAGATGAGAGAGAGGCGAACGAGATTTTTTTATGTATCTCAGATACCTGTGAATCCACTTGGATATAGTGTATCTAAAACAAATTACACACAATTTTGACCACATGTATTCCGAGTTACATGTATTTGGATGTATCTGAATGCACTAAAATATGGTAAGATTCGTAATATTGTAAGCTTGCATGTATCTAAGCAATTAATTAGCTCCTAAACTAGTGAGATTTCTGCAAGTTACCCATAAGTTTTTAAAGATTTTGGTCTTCTTGATATGTGATCACATGCAAAATGCATACATTAAATTAGTATATATCTATACTATATTAAAAGTATGAAGATTATTAGAAATGTTTATTAAAATTTTTACCATTCATTAAAAGACTCTAAAAATAGAAAGAAAATGTCATTTATTATTTTTCTCAAATTCCTATCATTTAATTATTATCTAATATTAATGACTTCCAAATTAATTAAAGTTATAACTAATAAAGCTTTACTTATTTTTAAGAATTGTGAAAATCTAATTTTTGACCAGACCTAAGGTTTACACCATTTTAATGTTTCAGTATTTCTGTTAGATCTTACAATTAACTATTTTGGTTTTTATTTCAAATTTAGTGAGTTTAACTTTTAAAAACAGAAAACTACAAAAATAAAGTCACGTTTTAGGATAGATTTTGTCTCCCACCCCCCCGCCCCTCCCATTTTCCTCTACACGTCTCTCAGTAGCCCACACTTGCACAAACACTACATCTGATACACCTATATACAACACATAACACACACAAAGATATAGAGCGAACAAATAAAACAAAAAATAAGGAGAGCACACAAGACAGAGAGAAAATAAAAGAGAGGAGAGAAGAATAAGAAAGGGCACAAGCGTGGCTAGGCGTACACAGGTTCATGTTCGAGTTCAGATAACAATGTTTTTGCTATTGTACATTAACTTTGGAGGATCAGTATTCATTCAATATTTACGTTAACTTTGGAGGATCAATATTCATTCAATATTTTACAGATAGCAAAAGGTTTATCTCTTCCACCTCTCCTTTACTTGACGATATTATGTTTATATATATATCAAAAGTTGGAGGGCATAAATGTAAAATGAGGTCATGTTAAAAGACACATTTATATATTATGCCTATTGACATAGGATACACATGCAAAACGCATACTGATGAGCTAGTTTTGTCCAAACGTGTCAAAAGAGTAGTTGATTGTTAATAGCTTTCAAAAATAGTGGCTACTATTTGATAGTGTCACGACCCAAAAATGGATGTGATGACACTCGTCTTATCCCCCCAAGACAAGTTAGCCCAAATCCAAATATAACGATAATATGCAGAAGTAAAAATAATAATGAAAGATTAACTCCAATACTAAAGTGAAATACAAAGTCAACTTAATTAAACACCCAAAACCTGCTTGTCACGTGCACAAGCCTCTAATGTATTACTATGGATTTGAAAGAAAAACACAAGTCTCAAATGATGTTGTCACTAAAGTAGAACAAGATCATAAATATGAGTAAGAAGGTCTGCTGAGATGACAAACAACTACCTCACAAATCTCCAAAGGAAGCCTTGGAAAAGAAGAGAATAGAAAGTATCATGAAGATCCGAGCTCGTAACTTACAAAAATGTAGAAACAAAGGGTGAGTACCAAATAACACGGTACTCAGCAAGCAAAATTCTAAACACAAGCTAAGGGAATAGAATACGGGTACTCCTTACACCCAAACTGAACCTCCACAGCTACAATGTCACGACCCAAAACCGGGTATGATGACACTTGTCCTATCCCACCAGGACAAGTCAGCCTAAACCCAACAAGCGGAAGAAATAACAGAAATAGCGAAAAAAATAACTGAAAGGCGGAAGACTTCATCTATTTAACCAAACCCAAGACTGGTTGTCACATGTACAAGCCTCTATTAAAGAACTTGAAACAAAACTTCAAGTCTATATGTCTGTGTCTCAAATAGAACAAACATAAGTAAAAAGGCCGAGAGAGGGATTGCCGGCATCAACAGCTACCTCTCAAGTATCCTCAACGAGCCACGGAGAAAGGGAGAGAAGCTAGATCACGGTCCTGGCTCGGGTCCTACACAAGTGTAGAAGCAAGGGTGAGTACCAAACACCATGGTACTCAGCAAATCAACAAATAAAATGAAGCAAAGCTAAAAGAATCAAGAAAACCTCGACTTCCAACTGAACCTCCAATAACTACAACCTGCACAGAAATCCAGCCCAACCTAACAGATTTCCAAGTCACATATCAAATGATACAAATCAACAATAGATCCTCAACAAATCAGTAACATATCAAAATACGGTTCCACAACAGTTCAATAGCAGTCCACTAACAAATCAACAAGGAAGTTCAACTTCAAATATCAACAAGTCATCTCAGAATAGTAAGGCACAAGATAGCACCACAATAGCAAGGATCAGACAATACACTGCAATGCAATGTCATATCATGAATGCATGTCTGTCCTATGATACACATCCGCTGAATCTCAGACCGGAACCCATGGGGGCCACACGTGGACCATGTATCCGCCGAAAAAGACCTCGGCACCTCATATCGCCGGTAGAAACCTCAGCATCACATATTGCCGGCAGAAACCTTGGCATCTCATATCGCCGACAGAAACCTCGACATCTCATATCGCCGGCAGAAACCTCGGCATCTCATATCGCCGGAAGAAACCTCGGCATAATCATCAGTGGCCTCACATGGACCATATATCATCAAGAGTCTCATCATAGTGTCTCAGAACCAATGCACACAAGCATGTTCACACAAATAATGAGAGAAGGATAGTGTTCACAATCACAACACAATTCATATCAAGATAAATCACGTCACACTATCATCAACGTATCAACAACAACAGTCAATATCTAAATATCCTCAATATATATATATATATATATATATATATATATATATATATATATATATCAATGATGTCAATTGCCTAGTCTCCATTTCTCTACCCCTTTCATTGCAAGAAGGGTCAATCGTTTAGCCAAAGTCTCAAGTCTAGTCCCATAATCAGCATTGAGCAAAAGACAGGTTCAACACAATCATAATCACATCGAGACTATCATGGCAATACATCAATCTTTCAACAATATCAAATCTATGACCCAATCACACATTGGCCTTTCACATAGCACACAAGCCATTTTATTAACCCCGCCGGTTATTATTAGATTGATTCATGCAAAAACTCATCCAATACCTCAATCCCATTACTCCCCAACGCAATCAAGTAAGGAAATTGAGATTCTAAGAGATTTACAAGGTTTTAAGAGTTCACTTGCCTTAAACGAATCGGAATCAACCAACAATTAGATATTTTCCCTTCCGTGAGCAATCCAAATCAACACAATCTATTCACAAACAAAAACCCAATTACAATCTGGGCATGTCAAGACTAAGAACATAAAATTCGGAAGAAAAGGATGGAACAACCCCAAACTCCAATTTCGAAAACGGAACTAGAATCCAAAATTTCTTTCATAAAACTCATCCTCAATATCATAGGAACTCAATGGTGAAAACCATTTGGAAAACGGAGCTCAAATCTGCTCACAATCATGAATTTTCTCAAATTTTCGGAGTTCAATCAAAACCCCCAAAAACACATTTAAAATCTCAAATTTCAATTCAAAATCATGATATAAACATTGGGTAATCAAAGTCAAGGGTTAAAAACACTTACCCACACTGATTCCCAAAAATCTCCTCTTCAAAAATCGCCCAAGAGAGCTCCAAAATGATGAAAATGGTGAGAATGGCCAAATTCCCGATTTTACACTGTTCAAGTCAAAAATGATCTCCGCGAACGCGGACAACTTACTCCGTGAACGCGGCGACCAACAAGCTCATACTCCGCAAACACGGACCCCTTTTGCGAACGCAGAATCCAACTAAACAACATTTCGCGAACGCGGAGGCCAACTCAAAGCTGAAGTCCCCACACTCCGCAAACGTGGGTCCAACTCCGTGAACACGGAGCCCACCAGCCTTGCCCTCCGTGAACGCGGGCAACAACTCTCCGCGAACGCGGAGGCCAAAAGGCCTGGCACCAGAAACAGAAAAATAGTAATTCCTCAAGTCTCCGAATGGACTCTCGGGATTCATTCGGAACCCCGCACACACAAACCAGATATGCAACCCCACTAAAATCGATGTTCCGGACTCGATGGAACTATCAGATTTTGGATTCGAGGTCTCCTTGACCTGAAACCCGATAAAGCACCTCAAAACTAACTCAAGCCTCAACAACTTAAACACAAGCTTAGGACCCTAAAAAAAATCAACCAAGGCCACCCTTAGGCCTAGAATCATTCCCCAAATCCAACGGAGTTGTCGGTATCGACATCCGAGCATCGGATCTCCGAATGTTGACTAAAGTCAGCCATATGATCAAATTTCCACAAATTTCCAACCTAGGACCTCAAATCCACAAAACAGCCCCAAAACTGACCCCGTCAACTCTTCTAGGCCAAAATCCACATTCCGAAACTAATGGAATAGACATAATTCACATCCGAGTTCTGAAACTCCGAATGACCTCTAAAACCACAAATTGGCAACTTAAGCCTTCCAAATTCAAAACTTTTCAAAAACTTCATTTTAACTCAAACTTTCACACAACCAACTTCGAAAACATTTCAAACATGACCCGGGGCAACTCTCGGGAGGGGCAAAATAGCCATTTTACAAAAATTATCAAAATTGACCTTCAGGGTCATTACATTATCCACCACTAAAAACCATGTTCGTCCTCGAACATAAAGTAAAAAAAAGTACCTGAAGCCTCGAAAAGCTGTGGATATCTGGCACGCATGTCATACTCGGTCTCACAGGTAGCCTCTCCAGCTGAACGGTGACCCCACTGCACCTTCACTGAAGCAATCTCCTTGGTCCTAAGCTTACAGACCTGTCTATCAAGAATAGTTGTAGGCTCCTCCTCAAAAGTCAAATCAGGACCCAGCTCTACAGAATCAAGGGCAATCACATGCGACTCATTCGGGATGTGCTTTCGTAGCATAGAGACATGGAAAACGGGATGCACCGCCGATAAGCTAGGTGGTAGGGCCAACCTATAGGCCACCTTACCCACCTTGTCTAAGATCTCAAACGGGCCAACGAACCTAGGGCTAAGCTTGCCCTTCTTCCTGAATCGTATAACACCCTTCATGGGTGATACTCGGAGCCAAACATGGTCTCCCTCCATGAACACAGGTTCACGAACTCTCCGGTCGGCATAACTCTTCTGTCGACTCTGAGCGGTCAACAGCCTACTCTGAATCATACGAACCTGATCCATGGTATCTCTAAGCAAGTCAGTGTCTAAGGAATCCATCTCCACCGAATCAAACCACCCAATTGGTGATCTACACTGTCTGCCATACAAGGCCTCAAATGGAGCCATCTGAATGCTGGAATGATAACTGTTGTTATAGGCAAACTCCACTAGGGGAAAATGCTGATCCCACCTAGCACCAAAGTCAATCACACAAGCACGGAGCATGTCCTCAAGCACCTGAATAGTCCGTTCAAACTGACCACCAGTCTGAGGGTGAAAGGCTGTGCTCATGTATAGCCGAGTACCCAAACCATGCTGTAAAGTTCTCCAGAAATGCGAGGTGAACAAGGAACCCTGATCCGAGACTATAGATACCGGCACTCCATGAAGTCTAACAATCTGACCGATATAGAGCTGGGCTAACTTCTCATCTGTATACTTCACCCGAACTGGAATGAAATGAGCGGATTTAGTCAGCCTATCAACAACCACCCAAATAGAATCATAACCACCCACGGTGGTAGGTAAACCCACAACAAAGTCCATAGTGATTCGCTCCCACTTCCAAGTAGGAATAGGCATCCTCTGGGACACACCTCCTGGTCACTGGTGCTCACACTTGACCTGTTGACAGGTCAAACATCTAGACACAAAGTCCGCAATATTTCTCTTCATACCACACCACCAGTAGTGCTGACTCAGATCATGATACATCTTCGCTGTCCCTGGATGGATAGAATATCTAGAGCAATGAGCCTCCTCTAGAATCAGTCTAATAAACTCGCCCACCTTGGGCACACAAATCCGGCCTCCGATCCTCAAAACTCTATCGGAATCAAGTGTAGCCTCCTTGGCTTCACCTCTTCTCACCTTATCTCGAATGAGACACAACTTTTCATCCTCGAACTGGTGCTCACGAATCTGCTCAACTAAGGAAGAATGAGCCTCAATGAATACAATCACACTAACGCTCTCCTCAGAAACCTGCAACCTGACAAAACTGTTGGCTAACCTCTGAACATCTCTAGACAAGGGCCTCATATCAATACTAATCGTGGCGAGACTCCCCATACTAGGAGCCTTCCTACTCAAAGCATCGGCCACTACATTGGCCTTCCCAAGATGGTACAGAATAGTCATGTCATAGTCTTTCAGTAACTCAAGCCACCTGCGCTGCCTCAAGTTCAGATCCCTTTGACTGAAAATGTACTGAAAACTCCAATGATCGGTGAAGACCTCACAATGAACCCCATACAAGTAATGCCACCACAACTTAAGAATAAACACCACCGCGGCTAGCTCTAAATCATGAGTAAGGTAGTTCTTCTCATGAGCCTTCAACTGTCTAGAAGCATAGGCAATAACTTTCCCCTTTTGCATCAACACACTTCCCAAACTAACTCTGGAGGCATCATAACATACAGTAAAACCCACACCCTCCTCGGGCAAGGTCAATACGGGAGCAGAAGTCAACAAAGCCTTGAGCTTTTGAAAGCTTGCCTTACACTCATCGGACCAATGAAAATCCACAATCTTCTGAGTCAATCTAGTCAATGGCGCTGCAATGGTGGAGAAACCCTGCACAAACCGCCGATAGTAGCCTGCTAGCCCCACAAAACTCCAAATCTCGAAAGGAGTAGTAGGCCTCATCCAACCCTTCACTACCTCAATCTTGGCTGGATCAACCCGAACATCCTCCTTGGACACCACGTGTCCCAAGAAAGCCACAAAATCGAGCCAAAACTCGCACTTGGAGAACTTGGCGTACAACTTGTGCTCCCTCAAGGTCTGAAGTACTGATCTCAGATGACGAACATGATCCTCCTTGGTCCGGGAATATATCAGGATATCATCAATGACACAATCACGAAGGAGTGCAAATACGGACGGAACACTATTTTCATCAACTCCATAAATGTTGCAGGGGCGTTAGTCAACTAGAACGACATCACCGAGAACTCATAGTGGCCATAACGAGTTTGAAAAGTTATCTTAGGAATATCATATGGCCTAATCTTCATCTGGTGATAGCCGGACCTCAAATCAATCTTAGAGAACAATGCCGCACCCTAAAGCTGATCAAATAAATCATCAATGCGAGGAAGATGATACTTGTTCTTGACAGTTACCTGTTCAACTGTCTATAATCAATGCACATCCTCATAGAACCATCTTTCTTCTTAACAAATAGAACTGGTGCTCCCCAAGGTGACACGCTAGGGCGAATAAACCCCTTACTGAAGAAATCCTGCAACTGATCTTTCAACTTTTTCAACTCAACCGGAGCCATACGATACTGGGCAATAGAGATAGGCTTACTGCCTGGCTCCAAGCCAATAGCAAAATTGATGTCCCTATCCAGAGGAACATCGGGAATATTAGTAGAGAATACATCAGCAAATTTCTGAACCACAGGAATGGACTCCATGGGAGGTGGCTCAACACTAGTATCCCGAATAAAGGCCAAATAGGACAAACACTCTCTGTCAACAGATCTCTGGGCTCGGATGTAGGAATTCACTTTACAAGGGTAAGAACCACTAGTACCCTTCCACTCAACCCTCGAAACACCAGGCATCGCTAGGTGACTGTCTTAGCATGACAATCCAGAATCGCATAGTAAGGAGAAAGCCAATCCATCCCTAAAATCACATCAAAATCTACCATCTCCAGAATAATCAAGTCTACCCAAGTGTCGTACCCAACCAAAGAAATAGGACAGGATTGATACACTTGATCCACCACTAAGGGCTCATCCACGAGTGTAGAAACATGCACAGGCACAAGCATATGATCACATACCAAATCAAACTCAGATGTAAAGTAGGCAGACACATAGGAGAAAGTAGACCCTGGATCAAACAACACAGAAGCAGTTCAATGGCAAACTGGAACAATACATGTGATGACTGCATCAGAAGACTCAGCCTCAGGTCTACCCAGAAAAGCATAACACTGAGCCCCTCTACCACCACCAGTCTGAGCTGAACCTCTACCGCCACTCTGAGTCACAGCTCCACCACCTGAAGCTCTACCACCCCTACCAGCTGACTGACCCCTGCCCCAACCTCTAGCCGGAGGCACCGAATCTCTCTCTAGAGCTACAGAATAAGTACGATGAGGTCCTGAATAAGTCTGAAGAGGATACTGTCGCATCAGATGACCCGAATCCCCACAAGTAAAACAAGACCTCAGAATAGTGATCTGCTGAGATTATCCCGATGAAGTACCACGTCCACCCTGGCCAGAACCATGAGAACCACAGGACACCTGTCCCCCTCTCGACCACTGGCATGAAAGCATGAACCGGCCTCTGACGCTGAAAGGAAGTACAACCTCTCTGAGAACCCTTGCCTCCAGAAGAGGCACCAGAAAACTGACCGCTAGCACGAGCCCTCTTGGAGTCTCCAAACTCCTCTCGAACCATAAACTCTACCTCCATGGCAATACTCACGATGAACTGGAAAGAAGAACCCTCACGGGATGATCTGAACACATACGATCTGAGGGAGAAGTTCAAACCCCTCACAAACCTACGGACCCTCTCCTCCTCATCAAGGATCGCAGACGCGGAATGACGAGATAACTGACAGAAACGCGCCTCATACTCAGCAACTGACATGCTGCCTTGAGTCAAGCTCTCAAATCTCAGCCGTCTCTCCTCACACACACTCCAAGGTATGAAACGATCACGAAAAGTACTGGCGAAAGCATCCCACTCAATCGGAGGAGACCCTACCGACAAGGACTCTGCCCAAGACCTCCACCACTCCCTGGCTGGCCCACGGAGTTGAAGAACAACAAAACGGACACCCCTAGCGTCTACCATCCTCACCGCATCAAGCATCTCGTGGCACAAAGTCAGAAACTCATGAGCATCATCACTCTTATCACCATAAAACAAGGGTGGTCTCATCTTTTGAAACCTCTCATAACACTTCTGGTCCTCTACCGTCAAAACCATATCCGAATCCTTCTGTGCACCAACAACCGGCACTAGAGCCAAAGGCGGCTGACCCACCAGATCCTGTGGGAACCTGCTGTTGCTCTGGGGTCTATGCCCCTGCTCTGGTCTGTGAACCCTGGGGCGTGCCTGCATCACCCTGAGTAAAACTCTCCATCACTCCGAACATCCTCAAAAGGTCTCCTGAAAGAACTGTGCTGAGAAACCTGGATGGGCCTGATCCTGACCAACCTCAACCTGTGGCTCTGGAGAAGCCTCTCGACCATGACTCTAGCAGGTGCCGCTTCTCGGGCACGGCCTTTACCACGTGCTGCCCCACGAGCATGACCCCCAACTCGAGCTCTACCCTGACCTCTGACTGGGGCCTAAACTGCTGCCTCGGGGACTGCCTCCCCTCCATCGCTCGAAACTGAAGTTCTGGTCCTCGGCATCTGCAAAAAATAGCACGCGACACTCAGCACAAGTGAAAGAACCACGCACGATAAAAGAGAATGAAATGAAAGAAGTTTTCCTAACAGTCTTCATAGCTTCTCGAAGATAAGTACAGACGTCTCCACACCGATCATCGAGACTCTACTTAGACTTGGCTAGTACACATGAGACCTATGAAAACCTAGGCTCTGATACCATTTGTCACGACCCAAAACCGGGTGTGATGGCACTTGTCCTATCCCACCAGGACAAGTCAGTCTAAACCCAACAAGCGGAAGAAATAACAAAAATAGCGAAAGAAATAACTAAAAGGCGGAATACTTCATCTATTTAACCAAACCCAAGGCTGGTTGTCACATGTACAAGCCTCTATTAAAGAACACGAAACAAAACTTCAAGTCTCAATGTCTGTATCTCAAATAGAACAAACATAAGTAAAAAGGCCGAGAGAGGGATTGCCAGCATCAATAGCTACCTCTCAAGTATCCTCAATGAGCCACGGAGAAAGGGAGAGAAGCTAGATCATGGTCCTGACTCGGGTCCTACACAAGTGTAGAAGCAAGGGTGAGTACCAAACAACACGGTACTCAGCAAATCAACAAATAAAACGAAGCAAAGCTAAAAGAATCACGAAAACCCCGACTTCCAATCGAACCTCCAATAACTACAACCTGCACAGAAATTCAGCCCAACCTAACAGATTTCCAAGTCATAGATCAAATGATACAAATCAACAATAGATCCTCAACAAATCAGTAACATATCAAAATACGGTTCCACAACAGTTCAATAGCAGTCCACTAACAAATCAACAAGGAAGTTCAACTTCAAATATCAACAAGTCATCTCAAAATCGTAAGGCACCACATAGCACCACAATAGCAAGGATCAGACAATACACTGCAATTCAATGCCATATCATGAATGCATGTCTGTCCTATGATACACATCCGCTGAATCTCAGACCGGAACCCATGGGGGCCACATGTGGACCATGTATCCACCGGAAAAGACCTCGGCACCTCATATCGCCGGAGAAACCTCGGCATCACATATCGTCGGCAGAAACCTCGGCATCTCATATCGCCGGCAGAAACCTCGGCATCTCATATCGCCGGTAAAAAACCTTGGCATCACATATCACCGGCAGAAACCTCGGCATAATCATCACTGGCCTCACATGGACCATATATCATCAAGAGTCTCATCATAGTGTCTCAGAACCAATGCACACAAGCATGTTCACACAAATAATGAGAGAAGGATAGTGTTCACAATCACAACGCAATTCATATCAAGATAAATCACGTCACACTATCATCAACATATCAACAACAACAGTCAATATCTCAATATCCTCAATATATATATATATATATATATCAATGATGTCAATTGCCTAGTCTCCATTTCTCTACCCTTTTCATCGCAAGAAGGGTCAATCGTTTAGCCAAAGTCTCAAGTCTAGTCCCATAATCAGCAATGAGCAAAAGACAGGTTCAACACAATCATAATCACATCGAGACTATCATGGCAACACATCAATCTTTCAACAATACCAAGTCTATGGCCCAATCACACATTGGCCTTTCACATAGTACACAAGCCATTTTATTAACCCCGCCGGTTATTACTAGATTGATTCATGCAAGAACTCACCCAATACCTCAATCCCATTACTCCCTAATGCAATCAAGTAAGGAAATCGAGATTCTAAGAGATTTACTAGGTTTTAAGAGTTCACTTGCCTTAAACGAATCGGAATCCACCAACAATCGGAGCATTTCCCTTTCGTGAGCAATCCAAATCAACACAATCTATTCACAAACAAAACCCAATCACAATCCGGGCCTATCAAGACCAAGAACACAAAATTTAGAAGAAAAGGATGGAACAACCCAAAACTCCGATTTCGTAAACGAAACTAGAGTCCAAAATTTCTTTCATAAAAATCATCCTCAATATCATAGGAATTCAATGGTGAAAACCATTTGGAAAACGGAGCTCAAATCTGCTCACAATCATCAATTTTCTCAAATTTTCGGAGTTCCATCAAAACTACCAAAACACACTTAAAATCTCAAATTCCAATTAAAAATCATGATATAAACATTGGGTAATCAAAGCCAAGGGTTAAAAACACTTACCCACACTTATTCCCAAAAATTTCCTCTTCAAAAATCGCCCAAGAGAGCTCCAAAATCATGAAAATTGTGAGAATGGCCAAATTCCTGATTTTACACTGTTCATGTCAAAAATGACCTCCGTGAAAGCGGACAACTTACTCGGTGAACGCGGAGACCAACAAGCTCATACTCCACGAACTCGGACCCCTTCCGCGAACCCGTAAACCAACTAAACAACACTCCGCGAACGCGGAGGCCAACTCAAAGCTGAAGTCCCCACACTATGCGAATGCGGGCCCAACTCCACGAACGTGTAGGCCACTAGCCTTGCCCTTTGCGAACGCACGGGCCAAAAGGCCTGGCACCTGATACAGAAAAATAGTAATTCCTCAAGTCTTCGAATTGACTCTCGGGATTCGTTCGGAATCCCGTACACACAAACCAGATATGCAACCCCACTAGCTCGACGTTCCGAACTCGATGGAACCATCATATTTTGGATTCGAGGTCTCCTTGACCCGGAACCCAATAAAGCACCTCAAAACTAACTCAAGCCTCAACAACTCAAAACAAGCTTGGGACCCTAAAAAACAATCAACCAAGGCCACCCCTAGGCCTAAAATCATTCTCCGAATCCAACGGAGTTGTCGGAATCGACATCCGAGCATCGGATCTCTGAATGTTGACTAAAGTCAACCATATGATCAAATTTCCATAATTTTTCAACTTAGGACCTCAAATTCACAAAACAACCCCAAAACCGACCCCGTCAACTCTCCTAGGCCAAAATCCACATTTCAAAACTGATGGAATCAACATAATTCACGAGTCCGGAAACTCCGAATTACCTCTAAAACCACAAATTGGCAACTTAAGCCTTCAAAGTTCAAAACTTTTCAAAAACTTCATTTTAACTCAAACTTTCACACAACCAACTTTGAAAACATTTCAAACATGAACCGGGGCAACTATCGGGAGGGGCAAAACAGTTATTTTAGAAAAATTACCAAAATTGACCTTCAGGGTCATTACATACAACCTCCATAAAAACCAACCCAACCTAAAAATTCACAATTTACATAGAACATAGTTCAACCACATTACTTCAACAATTACAGATCACCAACAGACAAGATTAAGTTCACCAATCACAAGTTTCACAGAAAAGTACTCGTAAGTTCACAAATGATAAAGATGCACAATGCAATGAAAAGCAATGTCAAGTATAATGATGCATGTCTGACCTAACGATACACATCCGTTGTCTCTTAGTCTGTGATCCATGGGGGACATATCTGTCCATGCATCTGTCGCAGTGTACGATACAACCCTCGATAATGAAATTCTTCGCAGCATGCGACACGTCCCTCAATAATAGAATCTGTCGCGACATGCGACATATCCCTCGAATCACAATATCCGTCCCGACGCACGATACTTCCCTCGAAATGGTACACCCTCTTTAATTTCTTCTTCTTTCTCAATTCACATAACACTTGTCACAATCATGTCTCAGAACCAATGCAAATGACATGTTCACACAAATAATGAGGAGATGACCATTTCCATAACAATGCACAATTTACAACAACACAATCGTGATATAACATCAACAATGAATAAATAAGCCTTTCAAACCATTCTCAACACATCACACACCAATAATTAATCACATTGCCTTTTATTACTCATTTTTAATCATTAAAATTATTCAATATGGACAAGTCAACCCATCACCAACTCCCATTACTCCCCAACACATACCACAAGGAAATACATGATTTTATACACTTAAAAAGGGTTGAGAAATCCACTTGCCTTAAATAATTGAATAATCACTCCAGTACTTGAGATTTTCCCTCTCGTTAGGCTTCCATATGGTCAAAATCTATTCAAATACATAATTTCCATAAGAATACAAATCTAATAACACCCATATTTCTATATTTATTTTTGACTCGAAAATTGGGTTAAAAAGTGATCCCGAGCCCTTGAATTCGAATATGAAATTTTCTTTCAGATTATGTTCGCCCATAATAAAATAAACTCACATGTCATGTTTTATCTAAAATGGATCCTTATTCGATCCCAAATTGAGATTTTGTTCTAAGAACCCTAAAACTATTTTCTCAATTCAACACAACTTTTTTCCCGTTTCTACCCTAAAATTCTGTTCACAATCACATAAAAATCTTCATATGAAAGACAAGAATAATTACCTTAACGTTTTGGGATAAAAATCCCAATTTTTCTCTTCTTTTTTTTTCTCTTCTATTCTTTTCTCGCACTGTGTTTTCCTCAAGCTGTGTTTGTTTGTTTGTTTTCATTTCGTGCGACTGCTGCTGCGACCATATGGGATTAGCATTATGCTGATCCCTTTTTTTCTTTTCTTTTTCTTTTTTTTTTTAAATATCTTTTGTGCTTAGCCAGTTCTTTTTTTTTTAACTATTTAATTAAATATCAACTAATTCTATTAAAGAAACTGGATATTTTTAAATTAAATTATCTCTTTTTAAATTCATTTGATCACTTTTAGAATCCTATTTCGTATCTCCGCAAATTATAAATCACATATAAAATCTACTAACAGAATTAAAATTGGTAAAATCAATAAAATTTACAAAATGACTAGGAGGTTTGTTACAGATAGTAGGTGTTAAAAGTGGCTTTTCACTTAATATATGATGGAGTCTATTAGTGATCACTTACCACAAGGAATGGAAGTGAAACCCTTAAAGAGGGCATACGACAGCACCAAATCAAAACGAAACAATATGGCAAAAAGAGTTTGTAGAGAAGTCAGAATATCAGAAGTGCCTGTGTATATCATTCATCACATCTTATGCCACAGTAACCTCGATGTGAAAGACACGGCGAGAAGTTGTATCTTGTCCAAGAGATGGTACTATTCTTGGAATTCAAGACCTAATCTGATATTCCATCAATTTCAAGGCAACAATACCCATATGACCCTCGAAAAGTATGTCAAGTTGGTTGATCAATCTCTGCGATCCCATGTCTAACAAAACTTACATCTTGAACAAATCATCCTTACATATCGTGATCCAAAAGTGAATTCTCATGTGGATACTTGGATTGAATTGGCGGTTAAACTTAATGTCAGAGTGCTGGGGATTTACCCTTCCTTAAGAAGTTCATGTAGCTTACCTGATGTTATTTATGATGCTAATAAGCTGACAACATTGTGGTTAACCAGGTGCAAGTTTGAATTTTATATTAGCATCACTCATATAAGATTTTATTGTCTTGAGGATCTTTGTTTGTACAATGTCCATATATTAGATGCCCAATTGAAAATAGTTATTGACAGATGCCCGTCCATCAGGAATCTAAGGCTACTGAGTTGCCAGGGTGTAAGCAAATTACATTTTTTTGACCTAGAACATCTCAAGTATTTGACTGCAAGTTGTAGCAAATTTGATAATGTGATAGTCGTGGACCCAAATCTTCGATGCTTTAGATATGCAGAAGGTACTGGAAAATTTCTTCTTCGTTAAATTGCTATTTTGGATGGTTACAATACTTTACAAACACTCGAGCTCACTGATGCCAGCATTACAGACCAACAGTTTCAAAATGTGTCCTATAAGTTCCCAAACATTTCAAATTTGAACCTAACGAGATGCTATAAGCTGAAAAATATAGAGATTCAGATTGAAAAACTTAAGAATTTCACCTTATCAGAGTTGAAGAGTCTGGAAAAAGTCACTACTAATGCTCCAAATTTATTGAAATTCATCTTGTGGACGAAACTGGAAAAAGTCACGATTCAAGCCCCAAATTTATTAGAATTTGATTTATATGGTCATGATGATAAAATGCCCTTCTCAAATATGGATCCTTCTTCCCTGGAAAGAGCCCAACTCAATTTCTTCTTGCCGAGCACAAACTTTGGATCTGTGGACAGATGTTGGTACACAAATCTTCTTCACTTTCTTCAAAAGTTCAACTATTCTAAAGGTTTGAAATTAGTAATATTTTGTCGCAAGGTACTTTCCATTCTTTTTGTGCCTTTGATTTATGCATTACTTGTTTAATTTGGTTTAAGCTACTCCATTGACAAAATTCTTGCAGACAAAGAATATCCTTACTTATGAAAATCCAAGATAAATTGTTATTCCACCAAGTCACAAAGTCGAGATATACATTATTGCACCCATGTTGCGCATTGAATCGATCATTGGACCGTTATTGCTCAACCGTACCAAGATCATGTCCATACTTCCATGTATAAATAGCAAAGCGCTCCAGCTAATTTCTTGCTTTACCTGGAAATCCTTTCAAATTATGTCTCTTGATTGCTCGTCTCATAAGCATTATTGTATTCTATGTCTTATGTTTTTGTTTAAATGCAGGTGATGTCTACACTAAAAGGGTGTACACAAAGGCAAAATTGTGGTAAAGAATGTCCATTCAACACCAAGTGGCATCGTAACTTAAAAGAAGTCATCAGTTGGACTGGGACGTCTGAGGACATGGAATGGCCACTGCCATGCGGTATCTCTGGTTGAAATCCAATTCTGTAATTGACCAAGTGAATAATTTCATGTTAAAATGGAAATAAGAAGCTTAGACCTAAGAGTCTTTGGGAATTCAGCAAATAGAGTTAATTGTTCTTTCCTGCATTTCCTGAATGAAATAGAACATAATTTTAACTCATGCTATTCGTGAAGATAAACCATCAGCGTTTAATCTCTTGGGACTAGTACCTACTATCATTGTGTCATCTGCTGATGGTTTGGGACTAGTAACTTCAATATTGGATAGTTTCTGCTTTCCCTTCATGTAAACAACAATAACACATTTTGAAGGAAAATAACACATGTCAGACAGCTTTTAACTTCCACTTTGTTTTCAGTTCCATCAATTTTCAACTTTACTTGTTCAAATTCTTCAACTAGATCTAGTTCAGTAACTCCCTTAATTTGTGAATTTCCCATTGATTTACACCTTGCACATTCTTTACTTCTAATGGACTCGCACCTTCACTATTAATTGCCAATAAATATATCTTTTCATATCATATTTTAAAATCACCAATGATTGCCAGATATGAGAATTAGTTATGGAGTATCACAACAATGCTTACGAATCTGCCAGATATGATTAGCCTTTTATCTAAACTATATGCATATGATTGGACTATTTAATTTCCATGTCGTGCCTAGCTAGGTTACTTTTGTGTGCACATCCGAACGTGCTCTAATTTTGACATTTTGTCTGTTAATTTCATACATATGTGCTTGGTCCGTGAAAATAAATGATTCATTTGTTGTTCATTTTTTGAGGCTAGTTAGCATCTCAAAAGAAGATATAACTAAGTAGAAACTCTGGTGCTTTACTGTTAGTTTAATGTATACCAACAAATGAAATACAGCTCCTTTGGGATATTAACTGTAAATACATTGATTGGTTTCTCTTTATTTGTACACTCCATCACGTCTTTTGTTGTTCTATTACAATATGATGTTATAGGGATGTCCATTCACTGTATGAAACAAACTAGTACTCACTACTCGACTTAAGAACCTGGTTCCTTAAGAATGACTAAAACAGTAAAATAGATAACATGAGATTTACTGTGGTAAACCTCCTTGCTCAAGGGAGTAAGAACCACGACCTACAGTGTGTGGCATTTCCATCAGCCTTCACTAACTTCAAAAAATGGTTCCAGATTACAACTTTTTAATCCAAGGGACTAACTCGAGTACTTCGGTTAACTCTAATTGTTCTGACAACTCTCAAAGAAGAGAGACTCTCTTCTTCGTAAAAACCTCACCACGAACACACATGGAACACACTAATAGCAACATCTTAAACACTAATTCTAATATGTGTTGCTGCCTTGTTCTTCACCTTCAACATTGCCATCTATTTCCTTTGAGAAATCCTTTTTGTTCTTGCGTACAATAGTTGCACCTCTTTTTATTCATTGTTTACTTTATATAGGATAATAATTAGGGTTGTTGCTACACAACCTAGAATTATTTCCATAACAACTTTGCCTCTTGTGTGTAGGACTCCTTCCTTAGCTGCACCTGGTACTATAACTTACTATATTGTTCGGTTTCACTTGCATTGCTTCAGTTGTATAGGTGAACCTGGTTCTCCTATATCTTTTTCTATCATAAAAATAATCATAGTGAAAACGTACATTCATACATGCACACACAGTCAATTTATCAATTTCCCCCATTTTGATGATGATAAACTATGAGGAACTATGCAAGTGTATATACATCACATCATCTAACATCATACTCATAACTGCATAGATTTTTTCCCCTTTCGGCATCATTAAAAACGTGCAAAAGAGCATAGAATCAATGTAGGAAGTGAGTGCCACAATGCTAACTCTGGCCACTTGGGCTACACTTACACAAACACAGTATGATTCAATGCATCAGTACTAAAGATATTATCCATCTAAAAAAAACTACACAGTAAACTTAAGAGAATCAAGAAGAAATTAATCAGAATAAGCAGAGTATTAAGCCATACTGGCCCGTAGCAAAACCAGAGAAAGTTTGTGTATTACAACGGCACAAAACACTGTTAGCACGAGGGGATAGGTAATGAAGAGGAGGGTGGAGGGGTGGAGTTCTTCTAGACAATTAGAATGAGAGTGTCAATGCAACATCCTACTAGAAGCAAATAACATCCTACTAGAAGCAACATTTGTTCAAAAGAAGAAAGAGCTTCGAGCATATTCACACAAGGTTCAAGACAAGTTTTTGAAAGAACTTCTAATCAATCTAAGGCTTAACTGGAACACAAAATGAAGTGATGGGAAGGATAAGATGCATAATGAAGTTCATAAAGGAAACTAAGCTTTCCATAATTTGAAACAGAAACAGGATTCTTTGAAATCTAAAATAATGACATTTCTTACGAGAGAAAGAAATACATGTTAATCTACATTTTTAAAACTACATGCCATAGAAAGTCGTGATGTTGCCAAATGTAGTTATACCCTTCATGATGCAAAAACTAAATAAATTTTGGATAAACCCACACTTTAGCTGAACAATACAACATTTTAACACTAATATGGGATTGAGCTCCCAAACCAATTTAAATAGAAGAAGAGAATAAAAAAGGATGTCAAACTGTGTTAATTAAATAACAAAGTAAACCCATCCACAAGCTATAATAAAATAGTAGAGAATTCAAACAAGCAATCTAAATCCTAAATTATCACTAAGCGAGAAATTTAAGCAAACAATAAGACTGTGAACAAAATATGAAATAGAAGGGAAAGAAGTTACCTAGTTCTGGGCAGCGACTGAAACGATGAGTTGACGATGGTTTTGAACACCGACTTTGAGTGCGAGGGATGAAAAAAATGAGACAAGAGTGGAGTAGTTGCGTCGGAAATAAGAGAAAACAGAGGAAAGAGCAACAGAGAGATTAGTGAATGAAAGAATATAGATAACTCCGATATTCCCTAAGCTCTCTAACACTTAACTTGTCCCTTCTCCATGCAGACGAGTGCCAAATTTATAGCCGAAAATAGCAGATTTGAATTTTTTTTTAAAAAGAGGAGCTGTTTGAGAGGAGAAGGGATCAGATTTGACAAAAATGAAAAAGAGATGAAAACATATTCCCAATAATCCCGATTTGATTTTGACAGCCACTGATTTGGATTAGATTTTGGGCAATAGACAGTCAACTTTTAATTGAAGTCAACTATTAAGGCTCGAGGCCCATGGGATGTAAGAGATGGAGAGGGAGGGAGTAACGGTTGGGGCGATGATTAGGGGTGGACATGGTATGGTATGGTATACCGTACGGTATTTTAAATTTTTGTACCATAATTTCGGTATTCGATTTATAAAACTATTATACCATTACCATACCAATTTAATTCGGTATGATTCGATATTTTAAAGTTCGGTTTCGGAATTTTGGAGAATGGTAAATTGGTAATTGTTCAACTTCGACTAATATATGCCCATATAATAGAGAATTATGACTTCGACAATTCAAATAAGGGTCTCAATTGTATCATACTAACGCATTACACATGTAGAAATATATATTTAAAAGAAAGTACAAACAACTCATTTTGTTAATCAATTACATTTAAATACATTTCAATCAAAATAGAGTAGTCAAAGTTTTAACATCTAAACATTTAGTTTATACTAATACTAGGTTGCATATTTGTTTGTACTTTAATAATATATATATATTATGCATATATTTTTATACTAAGTTTTATTTTAAATATTCAAGGAGAGTATCAGCGGTACGTGCATGAGAATATTGACGATTCGGTCCAGATCAGGCCTAGAATTTCCGCTCAAATTTGGACTGAAAAAGTGGTAGGGGGACACAAAAGGGTAGACTCTATGGTTTGGACTCTCAAAATGAGGTACGCCAACTCATGTCAGGTCTAGAAGGTATTCGATCGTCACGTCAAGCCGAGACACTTGACAGTGTTTAGATAGCTGTTATGTCGGATGAGTTCACAAAAATTACACAAGCATTGGCAGAGTCTGAGCAAAAAATAATTGCTGAACAAAAATGCATGAATGATACCATTCAGCAGATCAAAGAACAAGTGCAAAACCTCACTCGTCGGCCTGCTGCATCATCTCCTACCGAGGATACCGACGACAGTGATGAGGATGAACACATGGAGTCCACCCGTTAGCTTGCATCCCGTTAATTTATGAACATTTTATACTTTTGAAAGACTTTATAAGACTTTAAATTGTGATACAAGTGTTTTTGAAGGTTCAATTAAGTATGTTTTTAAAATTTTGTGTATTATGTTTTTGTTTGATATATATGGATGGGCTGAATTGAATTTACAGGTGGGCAGCAATAGTTGGTAGTTCAAATATTGTAGAAAAAGCGACAGATAGGGTGGTTTTGTCCGTCGCGTTTATGTATTTTTTTTATAAAACCCAGAAAAGTGACGGACATGGTTCTTTAGTCCGTCACTTTTCTGCATTTTTAAAAAATATAAATTTCAGAAAAGCAACGGACTACGTCGCTTTGTCCATTGCTTTTTTGCATTTTAAAAAAAAAAATGGAATCGAAAAAAGCGACGGACTGCATCGCTTTGTCCGTCGCTTTTCTACATTTAAAAAAAATAAGAAATTGAAAAAAGCTACAGACTACATCGCCTTGTCCATCGCTTTTTTGTATTTTAAAAGAATAAAATAGAAAAGTGACCGAGTCCGTCGTTGCATAGCGACGACATCCGTCGTTTTCTTTAAAAAAAATTTAAAAATCCACCAAAAATGATGTAGTTTGTCCCTTTATTGCGATGCAGTTTGTCGCTTTTCGAAAAATATTGATCAAAAAAGTGACGGACTGGAATGTGTTACTTTTCCATTGATTTTGACCAAAAGAGTGACGCAGTTCGTCACTTTTGTCCATCTTTTTTTGACAATTTTTAGTAGTGTCAATATATCTCCATAGGCATCACATAGACCTCTTAGGCAAAGATCATAATCCTACAGCTAACCACAATAGCCCCTAGGGCAGTAGCAAACAATTCAATAGGCTAAAGGCGAGCAATTTAGCTCTAAGCAATCTATAAGAATTGACTCTAAGTCGTACCCACCATAAGACCGTTTCTAATAGAAAAAGAGTCCCGACACAACTCTAGCAGCCAACCACGAATAATTATGGCTACGAGTATATGAATGATAACAACCCTATTGTATCGCTCCTAAGCTTCGTAAAAGGGCCAAAAATACCCTTGGACACTCTGGAAAGGTTTAAATATACCCCTCATCCAGCTATTGGGCTGAAAATACCCTTCAATCCACCTTTTTGGTTCATTTTTACCCTAAAAACTAATAACTTTTTCTTTTTTATTTATTATTATTATTATCATATATTACGTGGCATCTTTCTATTGGATAAAATTAAATTTTAATTTTTAAAATTTTTCCCTACCCACTCCTGACCCATACCCATAGCCCCATTGCCCGAACCCAATTAAAAGATCCTTTACTAATGCCTCTGTTCTTCTTCCTTCTTTTTCTTCTTGAAAAATTCAAGACCAATTTCAAATTAAATGGTCAAATTTCTAGTGTAATACTGGTGCTTGGCTATAGAAATTAACAAAATAAATTGAAAGGGACAGTAGTATATGAAAGAAGAATTGCTGTCATGAATCATGAGAGAAAGAGGCTGGAGATCCAAGAGGTTGCCAACAACAACAAAATAATAAAGACAAGCTGCTATGTGAGCGAGTTGCCAAGGAAAAAAATAAAAATATAACAGAACACTGCAATGCAAGTGAGATACTGGAAAAAAATAGACTCGTGGATGAAGAATTAGTATAACATTAACAAACAGGGGATTAAGTTGCACCAATATACTAGCATGTCTTAGTATAATGCTAGTATATAAGAACAATTGTATGTATCAGCCTTTTAATAGAATATCCCAATTCTCACATAATAGCATAGGATAAATACAATATCAAAAAGATGCTTGTAACCTTTCACAAGCACAAACGAAAAAAAATGCAAACTACAACATTAATAAGTGCAGTAAATTTAACTATTGCTTAGATCCATGAAAAATAAACACACTAACTATTAGCTTGTACTATGACTAAGGTAATTTCAATTCTAACATGGCTTTCACAAGTTGGATTCTTCTTGATCTTGAGAAGACTCCCAAAATTAATCCTTCAACTTAAATATTGCATTAGAAATTTGACCATTCAATTTGGAATTGGTCTTGAAATTGTCGAAGAAGAAAAGAAGGAATAACAGAGGCATTAGTGTTAATTGGGTTTAGGCAATGGGGCTATGGGTATGGGTCAGGAGTGGGTAGGGAAAAATTTAACAAATTAAAATTTAATTTTATCCAATAGGAAGATGCCACGTAATATATAATAATAATATTAATAATAAATAAAAAAGAAAAGGTTGTTAGTTCTAAGGTTAAAATGGATCAAAAAGATGGATTGAGGGGTATTTTTGGCCCAATAGGTGAATGAGGGGTATATTTAAACCTTTTCAGATAGTTCAAGGGTATTTTTGGCCCTTTTCCGCCTAAGCTTTAAGGAAACATGTCGAAAGAAGGGAATATTCTTAACATACCTTTTTTTTGGAAGAATTCAAGCGGTGAATTGACTTCTGCCTGAACCCCCTTAGATAACACAACAATGTGGGATCATAATCAACACCCAAGAATTTAAGACACCATAACAATCCGAAAAAAGATACGAATTCCCGTCATAAATTACTATTTGCAGAAATAAGGGTTGATCTTAAGCTAGAAATAGAACTCAAACCCTTAAAATGATGAAAAACAAATGCTGCCCAAACCCCAATAGAGATACACTACGAAATAGATGGAACGAATTATACCACGATGGCGAGCTCAATGCGTAGAACAACTTCAGTCAAGGGCTTAGGTCGAGAAAACAACTAATTTAGGTGATCCTAGAAATATATTTTTTGGGTTTTCTGGTTCTTCATTGAAAAAATGGAAGAAAAAGTCGAAGAAGAAGATATATATTAAGTCCTACCGATGTGGGACCCATCCATGTGTCTGCTTGTGTCATCTCGTAAAAATGCAAATATCTCCTGTAAGTCTTATGGAAAAACGGTTTGATTCGTTGAAAACTAAACTCGTAGACCTTCGATTTGATAGCTAATGGGACTAATAAATTGTCAAGACCCATAAATAGACGTGATGACACTCATAAAATCCCACCAATACAAGTCACCCTCATCCCAACAATACGAAAGAAATGTGGAAAGTAAAACAATAATAACATAAGAGCGAAAAATTTAGTCATTCTAATATAACTCCAAAACCTCGTTGTCACGTGTACAAGCCACTAGTACAATAGTAAAGAATTTGAAAGATAATACAAGTCTTCATGTTTTTGTTTCTCGAATAGAACAAACCATAAGGTAAGGAACAAGAGGGCCTGCCGGGATTACAAGCAGCTACCTCTCAATGTATCCACAGAAAGCCTCGGAAATAGATAAAGGAGAAAGGTCACACGGGTCCGTGCTCAGAACCTACTAAAGTGTAGAAGCAAGGAGTGAGTACTAAACAACACGGTACTCATTAAGTAATCTACTAAACAAAGCAAAACTAACCTATAATACGAGTACTCCTTTCATCCCAACCGAACTGCCTCAACTACAACCTGCATAGAAATCAACCTAACTTAACAATTTTGCAATACATGATTCACAAGGCTTAAAAATCATAGTCCAACAGTCACAATTCAACAACCAATAAGTATTAAGTAGATCATTCACGAGTAACAAATAGATCAATCACAAGAAACAAACAGGTCAATCACAAGTATCAAATTCATCAAATAACAATAGTCAAACACTTGCCGGAACCTTTTCCCATCGGCACAATATCATTAGCCGGAACCATTTTCCTTCAGCATTATATAATATCACTTGCCAGAACCATTTTCCTTCGGCGCATTTCACTAGCCGAAACTATATCCCATCGGCTTTATATAGTATCACTTGCTGAAACTATTTTCCTTCAGAATAATATCACTAGCTGGAATCGTTTGCCTTCAGCTATATATAATATCACTTTTTGGAACTATTTTCCTTCGGCAAAATATCACTAGCCGGAACCATTTCCTTTTGGCTCTATCACAACATGTCTCATCACGGTGCATAGAAATCAATGCAAATAAGAAATTTCACATCATAAGGAAGAGACAATAAACTCAAGCAATTCAAGTCCACAATGATGCCTTTTTAATTATTCCATCAAAACATTTGATCAATCAATAAATTAGGATCCACAAAAAGGCAATTAACAAAGCACAACTATCAACACATTGCCCTTTTAATTAATCCCCTTTTTATTCATTAAGATCAATCAAGTGGAATAATTGAACCCATCACCTCATTCCCTTTACTCTTCAACACACACACAATGAAGGGAAATACAAAATTCTACAAGTTTTACAAGGTTTAGAAGTCACTTGCCTCAATTCAATCCAAAGTCAACCCAAGAATTGAGTCTTCCCTTTCCAAACAATGTCCAAAGCCACACAATCTAGTTCAATCAAGTAATCACAATAAGATTCTGGAAATAACAACTCCCATATCATACATTTTGAAAAATGGGTCAAATCAACTCAAAAATCCAATTCCAAAAATGAGGTTTGAATTCGAAAATCTTTACTTGAAAATGTTACCCAAGGGATTCAGAACTCATTTCTGAAAACCATTTCGAAAAAAGACTTAAAATTAGTTCACAATCACCATTTTACTTTAGAACTCAAGTTCTTGAAAAACCTTACCATTTGCCAATACAAATCTCAAGTTTTGATGTTAAAATCCACAAATAATCAAAGGGGATTGATGTTAGGGTTACAAAGACTTACCCAAATGATTCACCATGAAAAATCTCTTTAAAATCTCCTCTAAGGGTTTTACAAAACTCAAAATAGGGAAAATGGGGTAAAACCCTCTCTAATGTCGCTTAAGAGAACACAAGAGTGCTTAAGCAAACCCCACATAATATGGGACTATCGCGATCACAAACAAAGTTTCACTTTTGAATAGGTCGCAAAACTGAACATGCCTTTGCTAAAGCGAGGGTTTGACTAGAGGACCCCTTCGCGATTGCAAGAAGGTCTTCGCTAATGTGACCCTTGCCAAAGTGAAGACCCTTCGCAAACGCGAGGTCTGCAGTCACCTTTACACAACCAACTCTCAAACATCAAAAGGACCCTCGGGATTTGTTCACAACACCGTACCCACAAACCATATATGCTATTTGACTATACTTGATGTTCGAAACTCAATGGAACACTCAAAACATGAATCCAAGGTCTCCTCAACCTGAAACTCATGTTAGTCACAAGAAATGACATAACACCTAAAATGGCTAAATCAAGCTCGGGACCTCTAAAAATTCAACCAAGACCTCACCTAGGCCTAAAATCATCCCCAAAATCAAACAGAACTCTAAGATTTCCGCTTTGAGAATTTGAACCCAGAATGTTGACCAAAGTCAACCCAAAGGTTAAAATTTCACAAAGTTCCAACTTAGGACCTCAAATCTTAAAAAGACTCTGAATTTGAAACCAACAACTCTCTTAGATCAATTTCCACATTCCAGAACTGATGGAATCAACAAAATTTCGTTCCTACGGTTGAAACTCCAAAAGATACCAAATACCTCTTTTTTTAAAAGCAATTTTAGCCTTTCGAATTAAAAACTCTTATAATTTCACAACTTTATACTCAAAGATCTAAACCAATTTCAAAATCCAATCAGAAATAACTTGAGGTCAATATCGAGAGGGGTAAAATGGTAATTTTAGGAAAATTTCCTTAAATGACCTTTTGAGTCATTAAGTCATCCACCACTAAAAATGATGTTCATCCTCGAACACAAAGTAAAAGAAAGTACTTGAAGCCAAAAAAACTGAGGATATCTGGCATGCATATCAGACTCTGTCTCCCAAGTCGCCTCACCAACTGAACGGTGCTTCCACTACACCTTCAATAAAGCAATCTCCTCAGTCCTAAGATTTTGGACCTACCTATTCAAGATAGCTATAAACTCCTCCTCTAAAGACAAGTCTGGACCTAACATGATAGAATCAAGCGAAAGCACATGGGACTTATCTGGCACGTACTTTTGAAACATAGAGACATGAAACACAGAGACATGAAACACAGGATGCACAACTGACAAGATAGGTGGCAAGGTTGACGTATAGGCCACCTCTCTCAGTCGGCTCAAAATCTCAAAAGGGCCAATGAATCTAGGGCTAAGTTTGTCCTTCTTCTTAAACCTCATCACACCCTTCATGGGTGACACTTGGAGCCAAACATGATCACCCTCCATAAACACTAGGGCTCAAACTCTCTAGTCAGCATAAATCTTCTGTTGACTCTAGGTTGTCAACAGTCTACCTTGAATAATACGGACCTGCTCCATAGAATCTCTAAGCAAGACTGTATCTAAAGAGTCCATATCAGTTGAATCAAACCAACCGATCGAAGATCTACATGGTCTGCCAAACAATGCCTTAAATGGGGCAATCTGAATACTGGAGTGATAAATGTTGTTGTAGGCAAACTCTGCTAAGGGCAAGTGTTGATACCATCGAGCACCAAAGTCAATCACACAAGCTCGAAGCATATCCGCTAACACTGGAATCATCCGCTTGGACTGACCATCTGTCAGAGGGTGGAAGACTGTGCTCATATCTAACCAAGTACCCAAACCATGCTACAAAGCCCTCCAAATGTGAGAAGCAAACAATGAACCTCAATAAGAGATGATGGAAATGGGGACTCCATGAAGTCGAATAATTTGACTGATATAAAGTTAGGCTAACTTCTCCCTCGTATACTTCACCCTAACTGGGATGAAATGGGCAGACTTAGTCAGCCTATCGATGACCACCCAAATGGAGTCATAACCACCCACGGTGCTTGGTAGACCCACAAAAAAGTTCATGGTGATCCTCTCCCACTTCTAAGTAGGAATAGGCATCCTCTGAGATACACCTCCAGGTCGCTAGTGCTCACACATAACCTGTTAGCAAGTTAAACATCTAGACACAAAGTCTGCAATATCCCTTTTCATGCCACACCACCAGTAACGTTGACTCAGATCATGATACATCTTCATCGCTTTCGGATGAATTGAATATCAAGAGTAATGGTCCTCATCAAGAATCAGTCTAATCAACTTGCCCACCTTGGGCACACAAATCATGCCTCCGATCATCAAGACACCATCAGAATCAAGGACAACCTCCCTGGCTTCCCCTCTAAGCACTTTGTCTGGAATGAGACACAACTTCTCATCATCAAACTGGTGCTCATGGATTTGCTGAACTATGGAAGACCGAGCCTCTATGCAAGCAATCAAACCACCACTCTCCTTAGAAATCTACAATTGGATAAGAATGTTGGCTAACCTCCGAACATCTCTAGCAAACGGTCTCTCCTAAACACTAATAGTGGAAAGACTTCCCATACTAGAAGTCTTTCTACTCAGAGCATCGGTTACCACATTGGCCTTCACCAGATGATACAAGATGGTGATATCATAGTCCTTTAGTAACTCAACCCATCTGTGCTGTCTCAAGTTCAGATCCCTCTGACTTAAAATGTACTGAAGACTCCGATTATCCGTGAAGACCTCACAATGTACCCCATCAGATAATGCCGCCATAGCTTAAACATAAATACTATATCCATAAACTCCAGATGATGAGTAAGGTAGTTCTTCCCATGGGTCTTCAATTATTTAGAAGCATAGGCGATCACCTTTTCTTTCTGTATCAGAACACCACCCAACCTAACTCTAGAAGCATAAAAATAAATGTTAAAAGTCCACACCCTCCTCGGGTAAAATCAAAATAGGAGCCAAAGTCAAAAAGGTCTTGAGCTTTTGAAAGCTCTCCTCACACTTATCATACCACTGGAAGCTCACAATCTGTTGAGTAAATTTGGTCTAGGGAGATGCAATAGTGGAGATGCTCTGACCAAACCACCTGTAATAACCTGCTAGCCTCACAAAACTCTAAATCACGGTAACTGAAGTAGTCCTAGTCTAATCCCTAAATGCCTCAATCATGGCTAGATCTACCCTAATACCCTCACTGTACACCACATGTCCCAGAAATGCAATAGAATCAAGCCAAAACTCGCACTTCAAGAATTTAACGTACAATTTCTCTTCTCTCAATAACTAGAGTACAATCCGCAAATGCTGATCATGGTCCTCCTCACTCTTGGTGTACACCAAAATGTCATCAATGAAGACTATCATAAAAGAATCCAAATACTATGAAACACCCCATTCATTAATCCATGACGTTGTAGGGGCATTAGTCAAACAGAAGGACATCACTAGAAACTCATAATGCCCATAACGAATCCTTAAAGCTATCTTAGGGATATCCAATTCCATAATCTTTAGCTGATGATAGTCAGACCTCAAATCAATATTAGAAAACAAGGATGCTCCATGAAGCTAATCAAATAAGTCATCAATACGAGGAAAAGGATACTTGTTCATCACAGTCACTTTGTTCAACTGTTGGTAGTCTATACACATCCTCATGGTTCTATCTTTGTTCTTCACAAACAAGACAGGAGCACTCCATGGAGACATACTATGTCGAATGAACCCCTTACTCAACAAGTCTTGTAACTGATCCTTCAATTCCTTCAACTCTGCTTGAGCCATGCGATAAGGAGGAATAAAGATGGGCTTGTTGCCCGGCTCCAAGTCAATAGCAAAATCAATGTCTCTATTCGTAGGAACATCTGGAAGATCAGTATAAAAACATTAAAAAACTCTCTAACCACGGGAACGGAATCCATGGGAAGGGCCACATTAAAAAATTCTCTAACCACGGGAACAGAATCCATGAGAGGTGGCCCAATAATAGTATCCTGAATTAAGGACAAATAAGACAAACACCCTATATCAACCAATCTCTTAGCTTAAATGAATGAGATAACCTTGCTAGGGTAAAAACCACTAGCACCCATCCACTCAACTTTTGGGATACCCAACATAGCTAAGATCATAGTCTTAGCATAAAAATCAAGAATAGCATGATGCGGTGAGAGCCAATCCATATCTAAAATAATATCGAAGTCTACCATTCCCAAAATGATCAAGTCTACCCATGTATCATACCCAGATAGAGAAACAAGATAGGATCGATACACTCCATCCACCACTAAGGACTCACCCACCGGTGTAGAAATATAAATAAGAACATGAATGCTATCAGACATCACATCAAATCCAACAGCAAAATAGGTAGACACATACACGAAAGTATACCTTGGATCAAACAATATTAATGCAGGTTGGTCACAAACTTGGACGATACCTGTAATCACAACATTAGAAAGTTCAGCTTCTAGCCTTTCTGGAAATGCATAAAGCCACCCCTCTCGACAACCTCAAGTCTGAGTAGTACTTTGACCTTCGCTTTGCTGAGCTATAGCACCCCTCCCAGAAGACCTGTCACCTCTGCTGAACTGACCTCTGACTCAGCCCCTGGCTGAAGGTACTGAATCTCTAGCTGGAGCAGCTGAATAAGTAGGCTGGGGTCCTGAGTTAGTCTACATAGGACACTGTCGAATCATATGACCTGGATCACTACACCTATAACAAGACTTTGGTGTAGATGACTATTGTGATGTACCAAATGAGCTACCATAGGCACCTCAGCTAGAACCATAGGACCCTCAGCATGTCTGCCAACTCTTGGCTGCTGGCATGGATGCATGAACAAGCCCACGACACTGGAAAGAGCTACCACCTCTGTGTGAACCTCTGCCTCAAGATGAAGTGCCAGAAAATAGTCCAAAATAATGGGCCCTCTTGGGGTTCCTAAACTCCTCTCTAACCATCAACTTCACCTCTTTGGTGGTACTCACAATGGACTGGAAGGATGCCCCCTCTCTGGCTACTCTGAGCACATAAGACGCCATACAGAAAATCAACCCTCTCACAAACCTACGGACTCTCTCCGCCTCATTCGGAACATTAGTCATAGCAAGCCTAGATAACTCGTAGAAATGGGACTCATACTTAGTAATAGACAAACTACCCCATCTCAAGTCCTCAAACCTTAATCTACTCTCTTTCCTCACACTCCAAGGAATGAATCGGTCCCAAAAAGCACTAGTGAATGCATCCCAATTTTCAAGAAGAGATCCAACTGATTTAGACCTCACATTAGTCCTCCACTACTCCCTAGCAGGTCAATGGAGCTGAAGTGCAACAAAACAAGCACCGCGCGTAATGACCAAACCTACTACCTCTAGTATCTCATGGCACAAAGTAAAAATCTCATGAGCATGCCCTCTTTTAGCACCCTGAAAATGGGGTGTCTCTCATAACACTGTTGATCATATGTTTTTAGAATAACCTCAAGAGCAATCTGGGCAATATTAGTTGGTGTAGGAACCACATGTGGCTAACCCACCTGATCATGAATAACCGAACCCTACTACTGACTTGCTATCTGTGCCCCCACTATCATATGAGGACCCTGTGGTGTGCCGGCCACACTATCCAGAGAAAATCTCTCTAGTACTCTCAACATCCATAGCAAAGTGTCCTGAAACAAAGGAGTTGTAAGCTCAGGAGGAACTCGGTCCTCAACAACCTTAGCCTATGGCTCAGGGGAGACCTCTTTAGCTCGACCTCTAGCTGGTGCCACTCTACGGGCATGACCTCTAGTCAGTGCTACTCCAAGAGCATAGCCTCTAGCTCGGGTCCTACCCCTACCCGTAACTGAGTTCAAAGTAGAACAACCCAAATCAACTGAGTTTGAATCTATGTCTGAAAGCCTCTAATACTGATGAGCCGTTGGGACAAATCCCCAGCTAACTCTAAAATGCTGAAACAAATGACGAATTAACTAAACAAAAAAAACATAAAGAAACGTCCTCGGATAATGAGGACTCACCCCTGACTATCGCTGATTTGGCGCTGGTATGAGTTAATCACATGGCTGAACCTGAGAACCTGAGCATGCATCATAATAGGATACATCATAGAGTATGCGTCAGTACTTCGAATGTACTGAGCATGAGGGATATACAAAGCTTACCGAATATATAAACATTCTAAAAATACTGGTCAAGTATGTAAACTAAACTAAACTAAAGTACATAGGCCCAAGATACAATAATGCATAAAAACTAGAATACAAGAGTAAACTGGAAGCATGCTGAAAAGTTGAGAATAATTACAACTACGGGCGTGAAGTACCTTACTGAAGCTAATACTGTGGGAGAGTCTATTAACCTACAGAAACCACGTGAGCTAAACATGGAGTCCGATGTATATGACCCATCTAGAGGACCCAATATACCTTGCCAGGGTGTAAAGGCATGGCTGTGGCGTGATCACTAAAATTGATGCCCAATAGAGGGAACTTATAAACCTACGTGGGCACATAGTTCTAGGACTCGAGGGTACGCTAAACCCTAGTCCAACTCAGTGCTAAGAACTACTCCCAAACTAGATATAAAGCGAAAAATGCAACTGTAATACTGGATAGCTCAAAATACTGATAATTATCTGAGAATGCATCACACATATACTGAAAGATATGACATTCGAATTCTGAAGCATGATTGTCTGACTAATCTGCCTAGCAAGTATAATTCATGAAATACGGATGATTAACACAAGCTAGGGTTTCTTAGTTTAATACATAGGAGTATGCTAATTCTCTATGAAGCATGTAATTAATATCATAGAAACTATAGCAGCTAAATTGTAATGAATTCCTTAGATTTAGGAACCCTAGGTCTGAACAATTTATGGAGAAGCTGAAGAACTGACTAATTTCTAAGGAACTAATGGGTGAAAGGAACCCACTAGTTAAATCCCACATACCTAGTGAAGAAAACTACGGAGTAATCCTTTGAATTTCAGGGCAGAACTTGAAAGAGAGCTCTGCTTGTTTGGTGACAAAACTGTCGCCTCTTTCTCTTCTTTTCTTTCTAAGACTGATATTTTTTTTGAGAATGAATGCTTTAGGTAGTTTTTGTGTAATTAATTAGGCTTAGACGAAGTAAAACGACGTAATTTAAGTACCTAATGCATAGAGGGAAAAACCAATATGACCCTGACTTAATACTGACGAGGTGACTTAAAAGAGGGGCTTCACGGGCCATTGAAAGCATCACGGCTTGTCTAGTGGGTCGTTTAGAGCATCACGGCCCGTCTACTGGGTCGTGATGTTGCCCTACCTGACAGGGCTTCACTAAAACTAGCATAACATTTTTTTCTGGTCTACGAATAAGGCAAACTTGGTGGCGTTGGAAAGAAGACTCAAATACCTTTAATTTGATAGGTTGTGGGCCACCTAGTCTATTTTGTGCTAAGAGATATGATCATTTGAAATTGATACAAAATTTAAAAACTGATGGATGACTTGTACGATCCCCTAGACGGGCCGTCCAAGTCACCACGGGCAGTCTAAGGTGCCGTCTAGGTGACTACTGCCCAGGTAGTCCTGGATGGTGTTTCACGATGCTCTTAATCGACTGTGGACCCCTAAATGGCCCGTCTAGGGTGCCGTTATGGCCTAAGGGTCCATGGTCCATTTTGGGTTTATGGACTTGCCCATTTTCCTTTCTAGCCCTTTCTCGAAGTCCGAGGTGTTACAAATCAAGTAATCACAATAAGATTCTTGAAATAACAAACCCAATTCCAAAATTGAGGTTTGAATTAAAAAATCTTTACTTAAAAACATTACCCAAATCATTCGTAACTCATTGGTGAAAACAATTTCGAAAATGGACTTAAAATCAGTTCACAATTACAATTTTACTTTAGAACTCAAGTTCTTGAAAAACCTTTCCATTTTCCAATCAAAATCTAAAGTTTTGATGTTTAAATCCACAAATATCAAAGGGAATTGAACTTTTAGGGTTACAAAGACTTACCAAAATGGTTCACCAAGAAAAATCACTTTCAAATTGCCTAGAAGGGTTTTCCAAATCTCAAAATGGGGAATAATTGGGTAAAACCCTAAATTGGCAGGCATAAACCCCCTCTTATGTTGCTTATGCAAACATAGATTCGCTTAAGCAAACCCAACATAAAATGGGACTATCGTGATCATGAAAAAGCTTTATTTTTGCGAAGGTCACAAAAAAAGAACATGCCTTTGCAAAAGTGTGGGTCTGACTAGAGGACCCTTTTGCAATTGTAAAAAGGTCTTCGCTAATGCGACCTTCGTGCCCTTCGTGAATGTGTGGTCTGCAGTCACGAGAAACATAGATAACTCTCAGAACGTCGAATGTACCCTCAAAATTCATTTAGAACTCCATACACACAAACCATATATTCTATTTGACTATACTCGACATTTCTGACTCAATGGAACACTCGAAACATGACTCCGAGGTGTCCTTGACCCAAAATTTCAGAAAGTCACAAGAAACAACCATAATGCCTAAAAAGGCTAAATCAAGTTCGAGCCCTCTGAAAATTCAACCAACACTTCACCTATGCCTAAAATCATCCCCCAAATCCAACAGAACTCTCAAAATTTTGATTCGAGCATCCAAACCCCAAATGTTGACCAAAGTCAGTCCAAAGGCTACAATTTTAAAAAGTTTCAACTTAGTACCTCAAATCCTCAAAAAAGACTCCGAATCTGTAATCGACAACTCTCTTAGATTAATTTCCACATTTTTGATCTCATGGAATAGATGAAATTCTTTTTCGACACTCGAAACTCCAAAAGACACTGAAAAGCATTTTTAGCAACTTTAGCCTTTTTAATTCAAAAACTCTCGTAATTTCACAATTTTATACTCAAAGCTCAAAACCAATTTCAAAATCCAATTAGAAATAACTTGGGGTCAATATCGGGAGGAATAAATTGGTAATTTTACAAAAACTTCAAAACTTGACCATCCGAGTCATAACATAAATCATTATATATTGGGAGAAAATCACCGAGACATTTGACCAAAATTTCAGAGAAAACTTTTAAAAGAAACTTACGATAACTTTCACCAACTTTTTTTTTCATAACTCCCTTAACTTCAAAATATGAGATACAACCCTTGAACACTTAAAATATGACATACCACATTATTCTAAATTTATTAATCACTCTTCGTCTTGCCATGAAGGTACATGTTAATTTATACATTACGAAAGGGCGGGGTATTACATTAAATTTGTTCTTGTGTACCTTCTAGGCATTCAAGGGCTCAACAGGTTATTGTTTGATTGATTGTGTACTTGTGGTAGTATTACGGGTGGTCCTTTGGTTGATATGGTAGATATTGCCCTTGGTTTTCTCTATTTGATATATTTTGACTTAGATGGAGTGGTTCGGCCTTTTTGGTTTTTATGGTTCTCTGTGGTAGTTGCGGTTAGTACATTCTTCGAGTAGTTGACTTCCTTAGTAGTATATTTCCATGACTATATTTTGGGCAAGCCCCTCTAGGTATGGCTCCTTCTCTCCCTTACCTGTTTCTTTTACTTTTCTTTTCATTATTCTGCTTATTTTCATTGACTATTCTCTTTATCTCTTTAGCTACTTATATTATATATTCCTTTCTTACCTGTTATTTATGCTTGCATTATCCTTGGAGCTCAGTTGGCTTATGCCTTCTAAGTACTTCTTGTTGGTACTCATACAACACTTCTACACTCTTGTCACGACCTAAAGTACCCCCTAGACGTGATATGGCGTACAAGACCCTGAAAGGCCCCATATAAGCCACTTAGCTTATATCATACAAGATAATAGTAGATAAGAAGTTCAAAGACAATTTATATCAAAAGAGTAGAGGAAGTCTAAACATAGTGTAACACCTCGGATTCGTAAAGGAAAGAATTTCAGTTTTTTTGGAATTTGCTGGTGCTAGTACCAACGGAGCCACCTACGGCCGGTGGACTGACCTATTGACCGTAAGTCAGGCCCGTGGTTGGATAGTCCAGGTTCCTTAAATGTTAAAGGCTTAGTACTTTTATACGGCTTGCTAGGACGGACCGTCGATCTAGGTACGAGTCGTAGGTGAGACCCATACTTAGTTAATATTTCAGGGCAAAGGATTTGACCTACGGTGGCCATGTACGGGCCGTAGTTAAACCCACGAACCGTACATTGGGTCCGTTGTTGCAGGGTCCAAGGTTGACAGTCTCTGAATCTATCTACGGAAGGACAGGACGGTCCGTAGGTCGACTTACGAACCGTAGGTCCAACCATAGATAAGGGTCTGACAGTTATTTTTAAAGGCCTTTTTGGTCTTTTCCCTAAGTGTTTAATTCCTAATCTAAGTCGGTTTGTCTTTTAACCCATACCCTATATAAACCTTTTGAGCCTAATTTTGCCCATTCTCAACCATTCCCAAAACTCTCCTCTCTCAAATATTTCTCTCTCTAGAATTTAGAAGAAGAAGAAGAAGAAGAAGAGGGCAAGCTAGGGTTCAAGGAATCAAGTTTTTCTTCATCAATTGCTTAAGGAATTGAGACTCTAAGGTATAATAGTCTTCCTCTATGGAATCCCTAAAATCTCCAATTTTCAAGTTAGAAATTCCCAATTGAATTAAGGGTTTTCTTCCATGTCATGGGTTCCTTGAATTGTTGATTCAATTGATAGTTTTATGAACTTTGAAATATGAATTGAGTTGAATTTCATGAATTTAGATGAATTCCCATGAACCCATGCCCTTTTCCCCAATTTTCAAAATTATGAACGTGTTGATGGGTTGAATTGTGAAGACATGAATTTCATGAAGTCTATGTGAACCTATGTATGAATTATGATTTCTAAGCTAAGACTTTTCATGATGAGATTATAAATGACCTAAGGAAGATTTTATGAACGTAAGCATGTTCAATCAAAAACTATGATTTTCCTCTATCATGTGGGTTCCTTCAATTATGGTCAAATTGCCTTGGTTGTGGTTTTCTAAGCATGAGCTTGCAATGAATTGCATGATTTAAGATGAATTCTTTTGAACCCATGTAAACTCTATGATTTATAAATTATGAGCATGATGAACTATGTAATGATGAAGTTTATGAAATTATGCATGTCTCTTAGGAACTAATGATGAAGTAAGGGTGCTTTGAGATTGAAGCATCAAAGTTTATGATATGTTGATGTTGTTGTTGAGTTGTGAAAGGAATTATCATATATTACTCAACCCATGAATATGAAAGGATTCTCACATGTAATGATTCATAACTTGTTGAAAGGCTTGCTCAACTAAAATTTGAATCGATGATTAAGGAGCTATTCTAATGAAGGGACAAGAGGTGATCACCCATGTTCCCTAATGTAGCCAAGAGGCGATTACCCATGTCTACTTATGATAATTGAACTATGTCTAATCCGTGGGAATTATGCTTAGCACCTTGTAGACAAGTGGTGATTACCCATGTCCCATAAACTATGTGCCACCATAGGATAATGGTCTATGATAGACACTAGCTAGTGGATCCACGTAGGCAATATGTTAAGTAAAGGGTCCTACCTTGGCAAGTAGGATGGCCCTATCGGTGTGGGGTTTGACACCGGATTCCATGTTGCTAGCTCACATGGTCTTACATGTCGGTTAAGGCTACTCCCCACAATAATGAACTAAAGTAGCTTTAAAGGCTTTCCTCAAGTAAAGTAAATATGTTTAGCTTGCTTTGACCATGGTTTGTGACTTATGTTTCTAATCTTTATTATATTTTTGCTTGGTAATTGCATGTCATGAAAATGTCCCGTTTTAGCATGTTTTAAATAATTTTGTGCATTGCTATCATACTTAGTACTTGATTGTACTAATGTATACTCTTGCCTACATTGACTTGTTAATGTAGGGATTGGTGATTCTCCATCTATTCGTGGCTAGAGCTTATTAGAAGGATTATTGAAGACTTGGTGAGTCCTCATCCATTCGAGGACATAGCCTTGTTATTCTTACTTTTATGTTCTGTCATTTTGACATTGTATTGGGTTACGTCCCAAATGTTATTTCTCATTCTTATGTTAGATTGGCTTTGAGACATTTGATGTAGACTTCCGCTACTTTCTTAAAAGCTTTGATATGATATTGTCTTTTGAACTCTTAATTTCTATGATCTTGTATGTATGTATGCTAAGTGGCTTGTATGAGGCCTTTCGGGGTCTTGTACGCCATGTCACATCTAGGGGGTACCTTGGGTCGTGACACATAGTCTCAAAGCCATCTAATACACGAATAGAAGGAAAGTGGGACGTAAGCCATACAAGTCTAATAGTAAAATGACATAGAAGGTAAATGAGGCTATGTCCTCGAATGTATGAGGATTCACCAAATCTTCAACTCTTGAAAACAACGACTAGCCACGGGTAGATGGAGATAAGCCGAACCCTACACTTATAACAAAATGTAGGCAAGTGTATGCGTTAGTACAAAATGTACCAAGTACGATAACTATGCACATAGGTTGTAAAATCATGCAAAAAGGGCTATACATAAGATACAATAACCAACTTAAATCATATGATGATATGGTAGAACACTAGAGGTAAACGCCATGGTCAATGCGTGGAAATCATCTTAAAACAACATATGCTTAAAATCCTTTAGAAAGTAACCTTAGTTCATTATTGTGGGAAGTGAGCCTTAACCGACATAGACCATGTGAGCCATAACATGGAATCTGATGTCTACCCCATACCGAAAAGAGGTGTCCTTACTTACCAAGGTAAGAACCACAGTTTCTAGCTAAGGTGGATCCACTAGCTAATGTCTATCTAAGACAAACCTATGGTGGCACATAGTTATGAGATAAGGAGATTGTTACTAGAAACCCAGCCTCTACTACCGTGAGAGCTTCCATCTCAATATCCACTCGGTGCTAAGCATAGTTCCCACGGAATAGTCATAATTCATAACTTATCTTATCATCAATAGACATGGGTAATCGCCTCTTGTCTTATCATTAGAATAGCTCCTTAATCTTGATTCAAAGTTTAGTTGAGAAAACCTTTCAACCGTTATGAATCCTTTATGTGAGAATAGTCCTTTCACAACCCAATAACAATCAACATTTCTGTTTCACTCTCAAAGCAGGTCTTAAATCATCATAATTTCATAATTGAACATATTTTCATAAAATGCATCTTTTGATCATTCATAAACTTCATTATAGGATCATAGCTTGAAAACCATAAATCATGCATGGGCTCATATAATTTCATCTTAAAGTCATTGAATTAACTCTATTCATGCATAAAAAACCTCAATTTAATCAATTAGATTACAATTGGAAAGAACCTATGAAATAGAAGAAAACCCTAATTTAAATTGAAGGATTCTAACTTTGCAAATTGAAGAATTTGGGAACCCTATGGAGGAAAGGACTCCATAAGTGAAAGCTATCATAGCTCAATGCCAAAAGCTTGAAATCAATGGTGAACTTAGGAGATTTGAATGGAAACCCTAGAACCTTCTTCTTCTTCTTCTTCAATCTTCAAGAGAGAGAAATATTTGGGGAAAGACATTAGTGGGAATTTGGGAGTGATTAGAAAATGAGAGGATTAGGCTTAGAAGCCTTATATAGGGCCTAGGATTAGGGCTTAACCGACCTAGATTAAGAATAGATCAATTAGGGAAAAGACCAAAATGCCCTTAAAAATTATTTGCCGACTTCGACCTACGGTCCGTTGGTCCAACTACGGACCGTCCTAGTTAACCGTAGAAAAGTTCAGAAACTATTTCTTTGGACCTTTGAATGACAGGACCCCATGTACGGTCGGTAGGTCCATTGATGGGCCATACATACCAATCGTCAGTCCAACCTTGGACCCTTAAAATTTCACTAAGTCTGGAGGGACTTATGAGACCTACCTACAACTCGTTCATGGAGAGACGGCCATCCTAGCGAATGGTTGATGGGATCCAGAAATTTGATATTTTCAAAATATTTACCCTGCAGACTATGGTCCCCACCTACGACCCGTAAGTCGACCTACAGTCCATAGGTAGCTTCCGTCAGTACCGACACCTGACAAAAAAACTAGAATTTTCCATCTTTCGAATCCAAGGTGTTACAGTATCTCCCCCTTGGAAACCGTCGTCCTAGAATAAGAATCAAGACATCATAACGAGGATAGGAACTAAACCTAACAGCCCAATATGCATGTAATCACATAAATGCACATATCCGAGGAGGAAACATCAACTCCAAGCTAAAGCATGATCAACACATCATTTCATAAGGTCTATATGCTACATATACTCAAATGCACATAAACATGAAGAAATCAATCATGTGAACTTATTTTCTTAAAAATTAAGATTTTTTATGAACATGCATAAATGAGGAATCATTGGAATATCCAAGACGCATGAGACCAAAAGAGTGAACCAAGAGGAACTAAATACCTCAAGCTAGAGTAGGAGTGGAGGGAAAGAGATGAGGATAATGGGTAATCATATCGGCCTCGGCCTCCCAAGTAGCACCCTCAACTAACTGATTCCTCTAAAGAACCTTAACGGAAGCAACTTCTTTATTCCTCAACTTCTGAACTTGCTAGTCTACAATCTTAATCGGAACCTCTACATAAGAAAGACTCTCCTTTACCCCAAGACTCTCCAATGGAACTATAAATGCCGGATCACCAACATACTTATTTAGTAAGGAGACATGGAAAACCGGATGAATCGATGCTAAATCATTAGGCAAGTCAAGTTCATAAGCAACCTTACCAATATGCCTCAAAATCTGATATGGACCCATATAATGGGGGCTAAGCTTCCCTTTCTTTCCAAACCTCATTACACCCTTCATGGGTTAAATTTTCAAGTATACCCAATTATTAACATTAAATTCTAGAGCTCTCCTCCTAACATCGGCATAGGAATTTTGCCGGCTTTGAGTTATTTTCAACCTTTCTCTAATTAACCGGACTTTTTCCATAGCCTCATGTACCAATTCGGGACCTATCAAGGAAACCTCACCAACTTCAAACCAACCTATAGTAGACCTACACCACCTACCATAAAAAGCCTTAAATGGAGCCATCCCAATACTGGAATGATAACTATTATTATAAGCAAACTCAATCAAAGGAAAATGATCATCCCAATTACCCTTGAAGTCAATCACACAGGTTCTCAACATATCTTCCAAGGTTTGGATAGTTAGCTCCGCTTGCCCATCAATTTGGGGATGAAAGGCCATGCTGAGCTTAACACAGGTACTAAGGCCCTTTTGGAAAGATTTCCAGAATTGAGAAGTGAATTATGTACCACGATCGGATATAATGGATAGAGGCACTCCATGCAACCTAACCATTTCTCTTAGGTACAACTTAGCATAGTCATCCGCTGAATAAGAAACCTTGACGGGAATGAAATGAGCTGATTTTGTCATAGGATCCACAATAACCCATATCCAGTCATGTTGTCGCTGGGTACGTGGTAAACCAACAATGAAGTCCATATTGAAATCTTCCCACTTCCAAGTAGGAATACTAATATCTTGGGACAAACCGCCCAGCTTTTGGTGCTATACCTTTACTTGTTGACAATTAGGACACTTAGCCAAAAATTTCGCAATGTCCTTCTTCATCCCATTCCACCAATAGACCTCCCGTAAGTCACGGTACATCTTGGTGTCTCCCGGGTGAATGGAATATCGGAAACTATGGGCTTCTGATAAAATCTGCTCCCTCAAGTTATCAACATTCGGAACACACAAACGACCTTGATATCTAAGTACACCATCTCCCCCATGGGAGAAAGCTTCAACAGACTTTTTAAGCACCGCTTTCTTCAACTCCATCAAAATTGGATCAAGACCTTGCTTTGCTTTCACGTTCGACACAAAAGACGATTCTACACCATTATGAACAACAACACCACCTGTGTTAGAATCACTCAACCGAACACCTAATCTAGCCAATCTATGAACATCTCGAACCAATTCCTTCTTACTATCCTCAACATGAGTAACACTACCCATGGATAACCGACTAAGGGCATCCGCCACCACATTCGCCTTGCCGGGATGATAGAGGACACTCATGTCGTAGTCCTTTAGCAACTTAAGCCACATCCTTTGGCGAAGATTCAAATCCTTTTGCTTGAACACATATTGCAAACTCTTATGGTCAGTGAAGACATCCTCAGGAACACCATACAAGTAATGCCTCCAAATATTTAGAGCAAACACAACCGCCACTAGTTCTAAGTCATGGGTAGGATAGTTCCTTTCATGAATCTTAAGTTGCCTTGAAGAATAACCATTGACTTTCCCATTTTGCATAAGGACACATCCAAACCCAATTCGTGAGGCATCACAATAAACCACAAACCCATCGGACCCTTCCGGTAGAGTTAACATCGGAGCGGAGGTGAGTCTATCTTTCAATTCTTGGAAGCTCTTCTCACATGCTTCAGAGCATACAAGCTTAACTTTCTTTTGGGTCAATGCCGTCAATGGGGAGGCGATCGAAGAGAATCCCTAAACAAAATTTTTATAGTAACCAACCAAACCCAAGAAACTTCGAATATCTAAAGGGGAAAGAGGTCTAGGACAACTCTTAACCACATCCGTTTTCTTAGGATCTACCTCAATACCCTTACTGGAAACAATGTGACCAAGAAAAGCCATGGACCTCAACCAAAACTCACATTTACTAAACTTTGCAAAGAGTTGTTGGTCCTTGAGAATTTGTAATACAATCCTCAAATGAGTGATATGTTCATCCTCACTTCATGAGTAAATCAAAATGTTGTCGATAAACACAATCATAAACATATCTAGGTATTGTCTAAACACCCTATTCATCAAATCCATATATGCAGCCAGAGCATTTGTTAATCCAAACGACATTACCAAGAATTCATAATGGCCATATCTAGTCCGAAAGGCTATCTTCGGATTGTCATCTTCCTTCACCCTTAGCTGGTGATAGCCCGACCGATAATCAATCTTGGAAAAGTAACTCTCTCCTTGAAGTTGGTCAAACAAATTATCTATCCTTAGGAGAGGATACTTATTCTTAGTAGTAACCTTTTTCAATTGCAGATAATCAATACACAGTCGAAGTGAACCATCCTTCTTTCGAACAAACAACACTGGAGAATCCCATGGAGAGATACTTGGTCGGATGAAGCCCTTTTCCAACAAGTTTTTTAATTGTTCTTTCAATTCCTTAAGTTTTGCCGGAGCCATTCAATAAGGAGGAATAGAGATAGGTTGCGTATCTGAGAGAAGGTCAATACCGAAGTCTATTTTCCTTTCGGGAGGAACTGTCATGACCCGATCTCTCGAGTCATATGGCGCCTACCACCCCACCAGTAGGCCAGCCAAAACCCTATCCCAGAACTTAACAGTTATGGGACTAAAGGTGGAAACTAACCTCAGCTAAGCCGAAACACACAATAAGAACACATAAGAGAAGACAGAAATGAATCTAAACTATACATACAAGACACCTCCCAGAACTTGGAAGTCACAAGTACAGAACTACTAACAAGAGTACAAGTCCCAAAAGTGGACCATAGAAACAAACTATCTCGAAAGCAAAAGACAGGTCAAAATACAAATACAGAAGGAGATAGGTAATCACAGAACGCCATGTGCTCATCCTCGTCTCCTGAACAGACAGCTGCAGGCTTGAACTCAACGCTGAGAACTGGTGCTAGGACCTGCATCAAAAAATAGATGCAGAGTGTAGCATGAGTACCAAAACAATAGGTATCCAGTAGGCATCATAGGCTGACTGAGCAAGAAAGGTAAAAACAGGCAGACAAGATCGAATCAAACACAACAGAGGTCACAAAACAGGAATAGAGTAAATCGAATGCAAAGCTAAGAATATCACAACTAACCCAACTGGGCCCCCCATAAGACCCGCTAGGCATACTCAAGCACAGACAAAAAAGAACCCGAACGGACCCTCATAAGCCCGACAGGTACACAGAGAATCTATGCAACAGAAACAAGGGAACCCAACTCCAAAAAGCCTTAACACCCATGGGCCACGAACCCAATAATGACAACACCTGGGCCTTGAACCCAAACATCAGTCTCAAGCTGGAAATAACGAACTCTAATCGCGTAACGTCAACCTCGAACTGGAAATTACGGCCTCGAACTGTAAATAATAGAAACTGGGCCTCGAACCCAAACCATCAGTCTCAAGCTGGAAATAATAGACTCTAACAGTGTAACGTCAGCCTCGGACTGGAAATAACGGCCTCGAACCGTAAATAATAGAACCTGGGCCTCGAACCCAAACCATCAGTCTCAACCTGGAAATAATGGACTCTAACCATGTAATGTCAGCCTCGGACTGGAAAATAACACCTCTCGCTCTATAGTCTCAAGCTTGAAATAACGGACTCTAACTGTGTAACGTCAGCTTCAGATTGGAGCTAGCAGCCCTAGCTCAATAGTCTCGAGCTGGAAATAACGGACTCTAACAGTGTAACGTCAGCCTCGGACTGGAGCTAGCCGCCTCGAACAGAATCAGTCCACCACCAACCAGCTCCACACAAGGCTAGACACCGCGGGACGCCGCCCCCACAAGGATATCAACCGAAGGCTTCCATCCTAGCACAGCCCAACCGTTAATCGGTGCAATAGAAAAATCTTCCGGCAGCACCACAAAACCGCAGAGAGAGGAGGAGAAAGAATAGAAAATCTAGAAAGCCACAAATTTGCCTAAACTAAGGCCCAGACTATCAAACCCAAGTCTGCTATACCAGTCTACAAGGATCTAGTCCATCTGAATCGACGTCGGATACATACTCAAGTCAACCAGGTGTATGGGACTAAGACAACACTACCCTAGCCTATTCTAAGGTCAAAAATATCACCGCAATCATCAAACACAAGAAAATAACCCGAACCTACGCATGCAACAACAGTAACCACCCAACAGATAACCCACAACAATTCATCAACAACCCAATTCAACACCCCACTCTAAAGCATGATATTTTGAACAGTCCAAAAATCAACCCTAAACGAAGAAATCAGAGAAGAAGAACAGAAATAGTACCTACCCAACCCGGATTCACAAAAGTCTACAAGTAATTACGCATTCAAGCTTAATCCTGGAGGAAGGGAAGCCATAACCTACCAGAAAGCCGATCACGCTCGCTCCAAGTCAGTCTGTCATAGCTTTCCCCTTCCGAACGGCCTGAGACTGCTTTCACGCTGTCAAAAATAGAGTCATAGAGTCAATACGGTCGTTTAGACATTAAAATCATCAAAATCGGAGACATACCAAATTTGGAGTCAAAATTGGGAAACGTGGGACCTTATCACAAGTATAGCAACCATCCGAACCAGCTAGGCATTTGCCTTCATGCCTCCTCCCACATCTAGTACAACTTGGCAAAGAAGATCCATCACCGTTCCTTCCTTGAGGCTTAGGGTTTGTCACCTTATCATTGTTGGATCTCGGAGGAGCCTTGGAATAACCTTGATTAGAGAACCTTTGGCGCATCTTGAATGACCACGTCCATCGGATTTTGCATGAGAAAAGTTGCCATCTCCGGTTCTAGCCCTCTTAGTCTCTCTAGATCTCCCTTTAAGCTTTTCTTCTTCAATTTGTTCGGCATAAACCATGAGGCGAGAAATATCCATGTCATGCACAAGCATGGCGGTGTGGCACTCTTTCACCAACATATCAGACACTCCCGACACAAATTTGCTCATTCTTGCCCTTGGGTCGGCAACTATGGACGGAGCATATCTAGCCAATTATGTGAACTTCAATGTATATTCTTTCACACTCATACTCCCTTGACGAAAATTAATAAACTCAAGCACCTTTGCCTCTCTCTTCTCAAGAGGGAAGAATCGATCAAGGAAAGCACTCTTAAACCTCTCCCATCATATGGGACCTTCATCAATAGCCCTTTCGCTCTTCCATTGATTGTACCAAGTTTGGGCAACACCTTTGATTTGATAAGTGGCCAACTCCGCCTTCTCTTAAGGTGATACACCCATTATCATCAACACTTCATAAAATTCACCTATAAACTCTTGAGGATCCTCTTCCACCTTAGAGCCATGAAATTCTGAATGATTCATTCTTGTAAAGTCTCTCACCTTTGACGCCGCCGTACCCACATTTGTGTTCACGGGAATCACCACTTCTCTATTGGCTTGGGTCGTCACAACTTGGGCCAAAGCTTGAAAAGCAGCCCAAAATTCTGCAAGGGTCACTTGCTCAGCAAAAGGGTCGGCCGGAGCTTGTGGAGCTTGAGGAGGAGCTCCTTGTCCTTCATTCTCTCTTGCATTCCTAGTAGCGTAGGCCCTTTGAGATGCCATATTCTAAAACGCGAAGGATAGGTGATTAGGAGAGAGATATAGAGTTAAACTCTATGGCACGACTCAAGAGTAATAAAGAAGTAAAGTTACCTAAACATCTTGTCACCTTCCATTCATAAGTGTGGCGTGCTTTGCACCCATGAACAAGACTCTACTCGATGCGGCTTATGGGACATCCTAGAATCTTTCTAAAATCTTGCGCTCTGAATACCAAGTTTATCACGACCCAGGGTAGCCCCTAGATGAAACACGGTGTACAAGACACCGAGAGGCCTCATACAAGCCCTTAGCATACATAACATACAAGATAATAGAGAAATAAGAGTTCAAAAGAGCATTTTTATATCAAAGCTTTACTCAAAACAACGGAAGTCTACAACTCATGTCTCAAATCCTTCTAACATCATAGAATACGAATAAAAGTGATAGGGACGCAGCCCAATACAATATCCAACATAAGGAAAGATATCAAAGTAAAATCCAACAAGGCTATGTCATCGGATGGATGAGGACTCACCAAGTCTTCTTCTCAACCCTAAGTCAATGCTCTAGCCACGAGTAGGAGAGCTGCTACGTCCTACACCAAAGAAGTTGATGCAGGCAAGAGTATGCGTTAGCACAATAAAGTACTAAGTATGATAGCCATGCACATAAACTCATAAAACATGCTAGAAACTGAGATATAAACATGACATGCAATTGGCCAAGCTAAAAATGATAAGGAATAAAAGCAAATAGCATAAAGCATAAACCGTGGCCAAAGTAAGCTAAATCATCTTTCTGTTACCCTTCTTTTCTTTACTTTACTATTAGTAACCCATGCACCATTGTGAAAGCTGGAGTGTGGGAAAAGCCTTAAACCGATCTGTAGACCATGGAATAACTCAACATGGAATTCGGTGTCTGCCCTACATCGAAAAAGGGCCATTCTATTTGCCAAGGTAGAATCCTGAACCATAGCCTACGTGGATCCATTAGCTAAGGTGATATAATATGGGCCTGTTAAAGACCACGTATGGGGGGCACATAGGCATAGGATATAAGGGGACTTGTCACATCATAAATATTGATATCCATGGAAAGGCACAACTGGGGTTGCAAATCTAAGCTAAACATGACTTCACATACCATGGACTAGTCCAACCTTACTTAGTTGAGTGTTTCTTCTTTCATGGACTTGTCCAAGCTTACACCCCTAGAATAGCTTCTTTAAGCTCTTGATTCAATTTTAGCTAAGCAAACCTTTAACAAGTTATGAATCCTTTAAATGTGAGAAAACCTTTCACAAGCTTAGGTTGAGCATTATATGAGAAAACCCTTTTAAGACTCAACATTATCATATCATAGATTTCATATAAAACATGCTTGATTCTATAAACCTCTTTCTTCATGATTCTATCATGCTTTTTCTTCATAGCTAATGGGTTCATGTTGCCTTTATTTTAAACCATGAAATTCAATGCAAGCTAGCTCTTAAAAGTCATAATCAAGGCAATTTAGTCATACTTGAAGTAACCCACATAAAAGAGGAAAATCATGCTTTTTACTTGAACATGCTAAATTCATGCACTTAACCCCAATTCATGCTCAATTTCATAGATGATCCCTCAATTTCATCAATTCATATCTCAACCCAACAATCAAGGCATATATTATGAAATTGGGGAGAATTTACTTGGGATCATGTGGGTTCATGCAATAATTACAATTAGACATGTAATTCACACTAGATCGTGCACTAAATTACTTTACCCACGCTAGATCGTACACTACCAAGAATTAAATCAGTAATTGAACTCATACTTGTAGAACCCATAACAATTGATCAAACCCTAGCTTTCTTGAAAGGAATTGGACCTTGAAATTCATGAAGAAAAGTGAGGGCCCAATGGAGGAAGCAACTCCATTGGTCAATACCATCATACCTTAGCAAAGCCCACTAGAAATTGGAGGAAATTGGGTGATCTTCAATGGAGGACTTAGCTTCTTCTTCTTCCTTGAGCTAGAGAGCATTTCTTTTAGAGAGAGAAATATTTGAGAGGTGAATTTAGGGAATGAGTTAGAATGAAGTGATTTAGGTATAGAAAACTATATAAAGGACCTTAATTAAGGGTAAAACCGACTTAGTTAATGAGGGAATTAACTAGGGAAAAGACCAAAAAACACTTAATTAAAAACTGTCGGGGCCAAGCTACGGTCAGGACCAACGGTCCATACATCCATTGATGGACTGTCCTGTTGAACCGTCAAAAGATTCAGAGAGTTGGTATCTGGGGACCCTGCAACGACGGTTGGTAGGTCCATCTACAGACCGTACACCTCAACCGTAGATCACAGCCTAAGGTTCAAGAATTTAACCAAGTCTGGGGGACATCTACGGTTACTTTCTACGGACCTTCAACCAGACTACGGCCCGTAAGTGGCCTCCGTAGGTCACTTCCTACAGGTAAATTCTACATCTTCATTCCTTGGAAAGCTGGGGTATTACAATTCTCTATTTTACAAGTTAGAAATCCTCCATTGAAGTTAGGGTTTTTCTTCTATGCCATGGGTTCTTTTCAATGTTGATTTAATTGTTTGTATTATGAACTATGAAGTATGAATTGATATGAATTTCATGAATTAAGTTGAATCCCCATGAATCCATGTGATGTTCCCAATTTGAAAATTAGGCTATGTTGATGGGTTGAATTGTGAAGGAGATGAATTTTATGAAGTCTATATGAACCCATGCATGATTTATGTTTCCTAAAGTTATGATTTCATGATGAATTATGAATGATCAAAAAGATGGATTTTATGAAAGTATGCATGTTCAATTATAAAATTTATGATGATTTATGAATTGCTTTGAGATTGAAGCATTAATGATGTTGTTATTGAGCTGTGAAAGGGTTTCTCACATATTACTCAATCTATGAATGTGAAAGGGTTTTTCTCACATAAAGGATTCATAACACGTTGAAAGGTTTTCTCAACTAAAGTTGAATCAAAGGTTAAGGAGCTATTCTAATGACGTAAGCTTGGACTAAGTCCATGGAATATGAAACGTCTATATGCATGATTTTAGCCTGGATTGGTAACTCTAGTTGTACCTTTCCATGGATAATAAAGATGACTAATTCCATGGGATATTTACTTAGCACCGATAGGATATTGAGATGGAAGCTCTCCCGTTGTAGAGGCCGGGTTTTAGTAGCAATCTCCTTATCCCTAAACTATGTGCCACCATAGAATGATTGTCTTTAAGTAGACAATAGCTAGTAGATCCACGTATGCTATAAGTTAAGTAAATGGTCCAACCTTGGAAAGTAGGATGGCCCTATCGGTGTGGAATTAGACACCGGATTCCATGTTGATAGCTCACATGGTCTTAAATGTCGGTTAAGGTAATTTCTCACAACAATGAACTAAAGTGCTTTTTAAGATATTTCACAAGTGATGTAAAGATGTTTAACTTGCTTTGACCATGGTTTATGACTTATGTTTCTAACCTTTTTCATGTTTTAGCTTGGTCATTGCATGTCATGAAAATCTCCCGTTTTAGCATGTTTATGTGATTTTTGTGCATTTCTATCATACTTGGTACCTGATTGTGCTAACTCATACTCTTCCTACATTGATTTGTTAATGTAGGGCCTGACGACTCTTCTCCATCTATTTGTGGCTAGAGCCTAGTTGAAGGATTCTTGAAGATTGGTGAGTCCTCATGCTTCAAGGACCGAAACTCTTTCATTTCTTTCATGTCTTTCTATTCTAGACTTTTGTATGTGATTTGTGTGTTACGTCCCCATCACTCTTTGATGTAATAGATGACTTGAGACTATGTAGACTTCTGCTTCGTTTTGTAAAACTCTTATGACTTTAACTTGGTTTTATATACTCTTGATTTCCATTATCTTGTCTATACATGCTAAGTGGCTTGTATTAGGATTTTTGAGGTCTTGTACACCATGTCACATCTAGGGGGTACCTTGAGTCGTGACACCGAACCTTGAGGAGCTAAGGTAGCCAATGTCTCTAACGAAACCTGGGCTGCCCCCAAACTCTTCGTCTGCTAAAGAACACCTCTGACCTCGAGGTTTAGGCTTGACTGAGGCCTTGTAGCCTAACCAAGTGTGGAACCTCCAGTAAAATGTGCTAATGCTCCATCCACGCCTAACGAACACTTCGAGCTAACCATCTAAAGAGAGAGTGGATTCCAAAGAAGCAGTTTTAGAGGTTATTCGAAATGAAAACACACGATACTAGGTCTAAAATAGAATTTCCTAAGAATGCCCTATAACCTCCCGAAGATAGGATAAGAACGTCAACGCACCGATCTGCACGACTCTACTAGGCATTTGTTGTCATACCAACAATGCCGGTCAACCTAGGCTCTAATATCAACTTTTCACGACCCGACACCTAAGGTCATGATGGCACCTACTACAACCCACCAGTAGGTAAGTCTAACCCATATCCCGAAACCAGAAGTAACGGGCTATCAAGCGGAAAGAGGAACCAATGAATAAAAATGGGAGGAAAGAGGAATCACATAAAAATATGCAAGGAACCGTCCCCAAGACCTGACATCAGTCAGCAATCAAGCATCTAAACAAAACAAGAGTACAAAGCTTTTACAAATACAAAATAGATACAAACAGTCTTCGAAAGAAAGTAAAGACTAGTCCTTGCCCAAAATAGATGGAAATCGGCAACTCCAGACGCCAAGAGCTCACCCAATCTCCGAATGCAAGCTGCTCCACACCAAGACCAATCACCGGCAATAACCTATACTATGATCTGCAGGGTGCAGTAGTGTAGTATGAATACCAAACGAATGGTACTCAGTAGGCACAGTCCGACTGAGCTCCATAGATAAAGCAAGGTATAAAAGACATATAAACAAGGTATGAGCAGCACAAGTATCTAAAATAGAAATTAGCACAAGGTAGAGCAGGTAATAAGAGTGTAGAACTAGGATACAAGAAGAAAAGGAAACGGAGTCAAGGAATGCACTTGCAGCCGCAAGCCACAACCTATTTACAATAAGAGAGCACTATAGGAGTCAACTACTCAAGAAAAAAATACTGACTACCCCCGCTAAACACCTAAGAACTAATCCAACTGAACCTAGCAGGAAGTACCGATAACAAATCTAGAAAAGACACCTTGAAGATCATCTAAAAATACATCACAAGGTAAAAACAAGAATAATCAAACAATAACTGACCAGACGCCTATACCCCCAGAAGGTGCAAACAATAAACATAACCCCAGTCCCCATAAACCGGGGGACCAAACAACAAACAAGTATGCTAGTGATGAACGATGCTAATGGATGCAAGTTTGTAGTAAAAACCAGTAACATCATCGGTGGCTCTCAGAGATCATCCATAACCAAGTTTATACACCCACCCCGGCCCCCGGCTTGCCAGGTGGGACCCATGTAGCTCCCTCATGCAGTTCAGTGGTGAAGCGGCTAAAGGGGCTCATAGGGGACGCGGGTAGTCTGTATACACTGCCTAGGCCCAAACCAGGTCTTATACATAACATATAGCATCCTCGTAGTGGTACCGAAGAGTGAGTGGCCAAGTCAATGTAGAAAGGGCGACGCCGCACCGGAGATCTATAAAAAATTGAGCGCATCCCTAATGCCTCTAATACTGCCAGTAAAAAAAGGAGTACGTCCTCGACGCCTCGTTAGTTTCAAAATCAGTTTATCAAGTAGTCCAGGTGGTACGATTCCCGTTAAAAAAGTTATTTTAGAAAATAGTAGAAATCCAGAGAAAGTATCGGGATCGTACCACAAATAAGTGAAAATGCTCAATCAATGCAAGCATGCCATCACCATCATCCAAACAAGATACACACAATCTAAAATATAATACCAAACCAAGCCACACTACCAAGGCAAGGGAAACTAACCTGAGATCCAATCACTCCTCGAATACGACCTCTCGGGCCCAAAAACAAATAGTAGACAATAAGGCATCACAGCCTTGCCGCTAATCACAAAAACATAAATCGAGAGGTAGCTCGAAATCAATATAGGGGGAGAAATATCACTAGGATCTACGCCTTACCCCCAAATATGCCATCTCAGTTCTCTACGAGCACAACTAAGCCAAACCTAAGGCTACAACGAGCCTCAAAGGTCTTATGCACTAGCACAAGGTACACTGTCCATAACAAGCCCTACCGGAAGCTAAGCCTAGCTACAAGGGTGGTACATCACATGATAAACCATCCAAGGCTCAAACCTAGCCTAAGGCCATCAATAGAAATCTTAAATAAGGAAAATAACGTTAAGTCAAACCACAACCAAGGCCCATAGCCTAATCTAAGGATTTCATGAGAGTACTCTAGTCTAAAGCTCAATCGGAATCGAGAAAAAAAAAGATAAAAAGGAGACACGTTCGATACTCGGCGATTACCAACCTAAGTCACATGCAATACATACTAAACAATATCTAATAAAGTCTAGTCCAAGTGGAAGACCATAGCCTACCTTGAAGTCGATCACGCGTGCTCCGAATCCACCCAATTATAGCTTCCCACCTCTGAATCACCTCCAATCACCGCCATGCTATCAAAATATTGATCACAACATCATTACAAACGTTTTGACATCAATATCACAATAATCAGAGACGGACCCAAAATCGGGTCTAAAACAGGATTGTGGCACCCGCACCAAGAATCCTGAAATCAACTCTGTGGAAATTTTCAAAACACTTCCCCAAACTTGTGTTAAAAGATGGAACACAGTTCGGGGCTCGAACAACCACATGCATCAGTTCAAAGATTTCACAAAAGAAATCACCCAAACTCAACTAAGGTAGCCCCAAAACAATGATAAATTACCTCAAACGAGGGCTCCCCGACACTTTCTGATCAACGACCTTCGAAGCCACGACAATTCCAAATGCCTGGGACTTCGAATCACCAATTTTTGATGAAAATTGAGAGAGTTACCACCTTTCAAACTTTGCTCAACTACTGGCTCGCGACTGGTCTTTAAATAAATAACCAGATGCACAAGACCTCCGTGAACATGGACAAGAGCCCACGAATGCGGAGTTTGAAGTCCTAGACCTCCGAGAATGCAGAGCCTCACTTGCGAACACGGAGGGAAGGCAACCAGGCCTCCGTGAACGCGGAGAAGAGGAAGGCAGACCTCCGCGAATGCGGATGCTCTTCGCGGACGTGGAGAAAACCAAGGCAGACCTCCGCGAATGTGGAACCTCTCCCGCGAACGCGAAGAGGAAATAGGCCTGCAACATTAGCTACTGCATTAGCTGAGTTTTTGCCTGTGCCAAAACTCTGACTGGTTGCTCGGAATTTGTTCGGTACCCCGTGCACACAAACGGGATATGCTACCCCATCAAATTCGACATTCCAGACTCAATGACAGAGTCGAAATTTCCATACGAGGTCGTTTTGACAAAAAGTGGGTCCCACACTCGAAATGCCATTTTTTCCAATTTTCACAAAGGGCCTTGGAATTTGATCGGGAGGCGCACGGAGGGTCATTCTAGAACAAACTCGACATTCTGGAACTAACCGCATCGACAAAATTCCCATTCGAGAGCATTTACCAAGAATGTTGACCAAAGTCAACCTTGGGCCAAATTTCAAAGGCTGAAACACCAAATGGCTCCAAAGTCACACCGAAAGCCTCAGGACTTGGGCCAAGCATGCTACAAGCCTAATTTGGCGGAGCTGGAGGTGATAGAACTGTCAGAATTCCATTTTGATTCCGGTTATCTTAGGTTATGACCGAAATTAAATTTTCAAGTTTTAAAAGCTCCAAAATAGGAAAACGGGCATAAAACCCAATTGAACAACTAGACAACCGAATAGTTAGTGCCAACAAGTAATAAATGACTTGGGATCACTACAAAAAAACTCTAAACACTGAAAGGATCTGAAAATAGAGAAAATGACATTGCATTGTCCCCAATGTGTCAAAATACATATAGTACTAGGAGTAGGGTATATTGGTGAATCCCTAGGATTTAAAGTCTTGAAATGGTGCATGGGATCCTGTAACTCTTGAAACATCAATAGTGGTATCGGTGGTAGCCAACACACTCAATGAGCCCTCGAGAGTTACCTCAGCAATTGATGGTGTAGTAGTAAGAGTCAGGGACTCCATCACACCATCCACTCCACTAATAAGGCCTACCTCTGCTGGCACTAAGCTGGAAGAAGCTCCACCTGCATGAATTCTTAGCTCATCTAACCTCAGCTCCTCATCAACCTTGGACCTCCTCTGAGCTTCCAATATATCTCCCTACTGCTGCTCTGTAATCATGTGCTTTCTATTCTTTGATTTCTTCCGCTCCTCCTTTTCCTGAACAGGGCACTTGCTTAGGGCTTTAGAGAGTGAATTTGATAAGTTAATAGACGACTCCTCCCCCTCTAATTCCTCAATATCTATAATTGAGAACACCTACATTTTCCTCTCTTGTAAATGTATGAGCACAACATCCCAAAGTAAAAAAGAATTGTATAGGAGTACTTAATGCACTATCTCCTGAGTTCACACATGTTGCATCATCTCCGATGTTCACTTATTGATGTCTATATAAATCTTTGTTTTATCTTTTCCTATTTTTTTCTAGCCTTAAATGTTTTTTTTAAAAAATAAGAATTAAAGCATTATATAGATGAACTATATGTTTTATTATGACTTCCTTATCTTTGCTTACCAATATTAAAAGGGATGTCATGTTCAGATAGGTAGTTAACTTGTCCCTGAATTTTTTTATGCAAACCTATTTGTAAGATTAAAGACATGTCACAACTACATAATGTTTTATCAATTTGTTATCGTGCAGATGTGGTTCACGTTTCTGTCACCTACAAATTAAACCTTTTTAATAACGATGTTGTAATGACCTCTAGGTCATTTCTATGTTTATGCCTCCTATTGTTTAGAGTGTTTCTATATTGACGCCAAGTAATTTATGACTTGCTAGGAGTAATAGTTCGGTCACCTAGTCATTCATTTGGTTTTTGTGTGAGTTTTAGTGTTTTTGAGCTTTTAAATCTTGAATTGTAAGTTTTGATCAAATGTTTAAGAAGATGACATCAAAATCCAAATCTGACAATTCCATCAGCTCTAAAAGGGTCATTTTAGGCTAGTAGCATGATCGGTAAAACTCATGAGGCCTATATTTTTAGTTTGTGAGATTAAGCATTTTAACTTTGAGGTTAAGACCTAAGTTTGACTTTAGTCAACATTCTGAGTAAACCAAACTCGGATGAAAAATCCATCAGTGGGGTTAGCTCAAAATATGGATTTTGATCTAGAATGAACCTTCGTTTGGATTCCAAGGTTTATGGGCTAATTTTGAGCCCCCTGTGTATTTTAGCTAAAAATAGAGTTGGGTGTGGGACCTATATTCTATATAGATGACCTCATATGGGAGTTGTTACTGTTTCATTGAGTTCGGTATGTCATATTTGATTGGTTGCATATCACGTTTGCATGTATGGGGTTCCGGTGAAAGTTTCTATTGCTTGAGTTTAAGTGCAACCACTTTTCACCCCCTGGGTTTGCATAAGAGAACGCCTCTTATGCAGCCAGGGCTCCGCTTAAGCGAAGCCAGCTAGTCAGGCAACTGTCACTCAAGCGACCCTGAGTCCAATTTTGTGGCCTCACTTTTGCGGATTGAGTTTGCTCAAGTGAGACTTGCTTTTGTGGCAAGAAGCTCGCATAAACGAGTGTAACACCTCAAATTTCAAAAAGGAAAAATATTGAATATATTTGAGCCACTAGTTCATGTCTACGAGACCAGTATACGCTTCCTAGAACTTTCTATAGGTCGTAGACTAGTCTAATAGAAAGGGAGAAAATACTTTTTTTGAAAATCAAGTTTCAATATCTATTCTACGGTTGCACAGGAAGGCTCGTCAAATGATCTACGAAATATAGATGGGTCTCGTTGGTAGGTCCTACACTTAATAAAATTATAAGGCCAAAGTTGATTTCTAGGTTGGTGTCTACAGACCGTAGGAAGTCCTACAAGCTGTAGAGAGCTTCCATCAAAAGTTGGTCTAAGCCAAAGGCTTCTGAACTCTTCTACTATTGACCAGTACGGTCCATAGAAATTCCTACGGATCGTAGGAAGTTCCGTCAGTTAAAATTCAGGGGCTTTTGGGTGTTTTTCTCAATGTTTTAAGCCTATGCTATGTCATTTTTGCCTTCATCCTTAGGCCTATATAAAGCCTTTAAGTCTTAAATCTACCCACTTTAAACTTATTCTTGTATTTCCCCAAAACCTAACCAAATTACCTCTTAACCTAAGGAAGAAGAAGATGCTAGTGTTCCCTTCAAGGTCTTAAATTCACCATTCATCATGTGCTTTGAGTATAAAGGTATGCGGGTATTCACTCATGGAGTCCATTCCTCCATGGTATACCCAAGGTTTTTAATTTTTCAATTCAATTTCAATTGATCAAGTTATATTCAATCTTTATGGGTTCTCTTCAATTTATGATTTTATTGAATAATCTCTGTCTTCTAATGCATGAATTGAATTAATTTCATGATTTTGAGTAGAATTCACAAGAACCCATGTACGATCCATTATTTTAGATTATGAACACACGATGAAGCTTATGAACTATTAAATATGAATTTATGGACTGATGCATTTTTAATGAATTGATGTAAATGATTTGAGGATGCTTTTAAAGGAATGTATCAATGTAATTGTAAAAGGTTTTCTTACATGCTACTATGATCATGATTGTGAAAGGTATTTCTCACAGATGGATTCGCATTTGTGAAAGGTTTTCTCACCTATGCTTGAGTTGTGTTTTAATGAGCTATTCTATGTTTTAATATTAAGATGTGGTTTGGGTTGCCTTTCCTATGTTATAATGATATTTGAATTTAATCTATTCTGTTGGTATTTAGATATAGCACCGAGAGGGCTTTGAGGTGGAGGCTCAAATAGGGTAGTGTGTAGTAGTAATCTCTAGTCCCTAACTACGTGCCCTCGTAGGATTGTCTTAAATAACCTAGCTAGTTGATCTACTTTAGCAAAAGATGATGTGTACTAGTTCTACCTTGGCAAGTAAAATCCCGTTCTTTCGTTATGAGGGATATAACAGATTTCATGGTATAGCTCTCATGGTCTTATTGTCGGTTAAAGGTAATATCCACAAAATGAATAAGTTTCTTCAAAGCTTACTTATGTCTCATATTTTCAATGCATTGACCATATCCTATGATTTATATATTGTTGCTTCTTTAATCCTTTAAATATTTTAAATGTTGGTCATACCTTACATGTCTGAACTCTTCATGTTATCATGTGTATTTATGCATATTGCCCCATACATAATACATTACCTGCACTAATGCATACTTGTTCCTACATTGTTTCATTAATGTAGGGTCCGACACTCCTATATCTCACACTCGTGGCTAGTTGATCACTCTATTAGATTCAAGAGTTGGTGAGTACTCATGTTCCGAGGACCGAGACACATTTACTTTCTTTATATCTTTCTAGTTTTTGGATGATATACGTGGTGTATGGGTTACGTCTCAACCACTTCTTTTGATGTTTAGATGGATTGTTGAGACTATATTAGACTTCCCTTTAGTCAAATTCTTTCGAAATATGAAAAATTCTACTTTTGAAATCTTTTATCTCTATTATCTTGTATGATGTATGTTAAGTGGCTTGTGGAGGGCCTCTCGGGGTTCTATACGCCATGTTATGCCTAGGGTATACTTTGAGTCGTGACAAACTTGGTATTCTAAGAGCAAGGTTAGAAGGGTCCTAAGATGTCTTAAAAGCCACGTTGTGTAGAGTCTTGTTCATTAGTGTGAAGCACACCACATAGAGGAATAGGAGGGTACAAGATGTTTAGGAAATTCCCCTTCTTTCAACACTCTTAATTCGTGTGATAGAGTTTAACTCTATATGTGTAACACCTCAGATTTAGAGAAAGGAATGAAAAAGAGAGAAGGGCAAACCACTGAGGGGTCCACGGGCCATGAAGAGGACCATGAACCGTCATCCTGCTCGTGGTTGTGCACCCAACAAACGATGAAAGACCACGGACCACTAGACGGTCAGTGGAACTTCACACGGGCCGTGGAGTGGCCCGTGAAAGGGACACAGAATCACCAAGACTGCTGTGAAGGACCACGGTCACCTAAACGGCCCGTGGAGCTTCACACGACCTGTGAAGTGGCTCATGAAAGAGGCTTGTCAGACTTTGAGTTTTGGGTCAACTTCAAAAAAACATATCTTTTAGTAAAAAATGAATTAGGTGGCCTATGACCTATCACATTAAAGATCTCTGAATCCCCATTCCAACGCCACTGGGTTTTCTCCATTTGAAATTTGCAGTAAAACATTATGCCCATTTTAGTAAAGCCTTGTCAGGCAGAATTTCTTCACGAACCACTTGACAGGTCGTGGTGTTCGAGACGGCTTATGAAGCCTGTCTTGAAGTCACTTCATCAGCGTTTAAGTCAGGGTCATATTAGTCTTTTCACTTATGCGTTGGGAACTTAAACTACGTCGTTTGATGCCTAAATTACGTCATTTTACTCGGTCTAAGCCTAATAATCTAATCAGAAACTACCTAGAATCCTTATTCTCCCAAAATCATCACACTTAGAAAGAAAAGAAGAGAAAGAGGTGATAGTTTCTCCCAAGAACAAGCAGAGGTCCTCTTCAAGTTTAGCCCCGAAATCCAAAGGATTTCTCGATAGTTTTCATCACCAGGTATGTGGGATTTCACTAATGGGTTCCTTTCACCCATTAGGTCCCTAGAATTCAATCAGTTCTTCAAGTTCTCATAAATTGTTCAAACCTAGGGTTTCCAAAACCATGAAGATTCTTTGTGATTTTATTTCCACAATCACAATAACATGTTTCTTGGAAAATTTGCATTGTCCCATGTATAGAACTCAGAACCCTAGCTTTTATTAATTATCACTATTTCATGAATTATACTCGCTATACAGATCTGTTAGAAAATCATGCTTCACAATTTGAATGCCATATCCTTCAATATATTTATGTTGCATTCACAGATAGCATGTCAGTATTTTGAGCTACTCAGTATATCAATTGCATTGTTAGCTTTACATATTCAATTGGGAGTAGACTTAGCACCGAGTTGGACTAGGATTCAGCGTACCCTCAAAGTCCCAAAACTACATGCCAACATAGGTTCAGAAGTCCCCTCTGTTGGGCATCAGCTTTTTAGTGATCACGCCACAGTCATGCCTTTATACCCCTAGCAAGGTATATTCGGTCCTCTCGACGGGGCGTATACATCGGACTCCATGTTTATGTCACGTGGTTTATGTTGGTTAATAGTAGCTCCCACTGTCATTCTCTCATTGCACTGAGCATGTTAACAACATTTACTTTAGTATACAGTTCAACATATTATCTTCATGATTAGTAATTGGTCATTGCATCTAGCCCAGTTTTCAGAAATACTTCAGTATAGCCGGTTTCCATGTTCAGTTTATATTGTTTAGCTTATATTGTTCAGCTAAGTATCTATATCCTGCATGCTCAGTACATTCAAAGTACTGACGCATACTTTTGCACTACATCATTTCATGATGTAGGTTCAGGCGCTCAGCATCCAGACCGCGCTTAGCTCAACTTCTAGTCCTTACTCAGCAGCTTCAGTGGTTAGTCCTTATAGATCGAGGATGATAGACATCCTTTACTTTTCAGTTTCAGTCTTGTTATATTTAGCGAGGGGCATGTCCCAGAAACTCAATTCAATTAGAGGCTTTTTGACATAGATTAGATTCATCTTGAGTTGTTGGTGTTGTTTTCAGTCATTACTAAACTCTGCATATATTTTATATATATTCAAACATGTTGGGCTTTTTTACCGTTTCAGACATTAAACTATTTTTAGCTTCGGCACAATATTGTTTGAATTGAAATTTATATAGATATGCCATGCCATGGGTTAGCTTGGGGTTACTTGTGACACTAAGCACCGTGTTGTGCTTAGGGGTAGCCTCGGGGCATGAAAATTTTTGTATCAGAGCATTAGGTTCAAGAGTCCTAGGGTGTCTAAATGTCGTGTCTGTAGAGTCCTTCTTATCGGTTTGAAGCACGCCACATCTATAATTGGGAGTCTACGACATTTAGGAACATCTCACTTTCTTCTTACTCCTGTTCGTGCGATAGAGTTCAACTCTATAAAAGTTTCTTCTAACTCGTGCTTATGCGTGACTATGTTTGAGAATACTTTCTTGGGACGCTTCTTCCCCCAAGAGCTAAGGGAAGTTAAAGTAAGAGAGTTCATGAATCTAAAATAGGAAGCGATGAGTGTGCAGGAGTAAAGTCTCAAGTTTACTCAGTATCCTGCTATGCACCGGAGATGGTGGCCAATATGAGGAGAAGGATGAGTTTGTTCGTGTCTGGGTTGTCACACCTATCCAACAAGTAAGGTAAGGTATCTATGTTGATAGAAGAAGTGGACATAGCTAGACTCATGATTCATGTGCAGCAGGTTGAGGAAGATAAATTAAAGGATAGAGAAGAGTTTCACAATCAGAGGGCCAAGACAACAAGTAATGAGACTGGCCAGCAAAAGATCGGGAATGGGCATCGGGCATTTTTTCAGTAGAGGTCATCTGCACCTATTCCATATTCAGCTAACTCCTTATATAGCAGTAAACTTTGGTGTTAGTTTAGAAACTCTCCAAGAACCTCTCTTAGTCTCTACTCCAGTTTGTAACCCAATTATAGCTAGACGGGTATACAAAAATTATCTTGTCCCAGTTTCCTAGTAAGTCACCTCAGTAGACCTTATAGAGTTAGAAGTGATAGATTTTTATATCATTATAGGCATGGATTGGTTATATTCTTGTTATACCTCAGTCGATTGTAGAACAAGGATCATTCAATTTCAGTTTCTAAATGAGCCAGTCTTAGAGTTGAAGGGTAGTAACTCAGTGCCTGTAGGTCGATTTATCTTTTACCTTAAGGGTAGGAAAGTGATTTCTAAAGTGTATATCTATCATCCTTTTCGGGTTAAGGATTCAAACTCCAAAACCCTAACTCTTGAGTCAGTCCCAATGGTGAATGAGTTTCCAAAAGTGTTTCCGGAAGATATTTCTGGAGTTCCTCCCGTAGGGGAATTCGACTTCAGAATAGATCTCCTTCCAGATACCCAGTCTATTTCGATTTCTTCTTACAGAATGGATCCAGCTGAGCTTAAGGAATTGAACGAACAGTTGAAAGACCTTCTAGATAAGGGATTCATTAAACCCAACATCTCTCCATGGGGTGCTCCAGTGTTGTTCGTGTGTAAGAAATATGGTTCTCTCTAGCTGTGCATTGACTATCGTCAGTTGAACAAAGTCACAATCAAGAATAAATATCCCATCCTCAGGATTAGTGACTTACTTGACCAGCTTCAGGGTGCTAGTTTCCCTTCTAAGATAGACCTCAGATCCCGCTATCATCAGCTCAGAGTCAGAGATAGTGACATCCCAAAGACAGCCTTCAGGACTCGGTATGGTCACTATGAATTTGTAGTTATGTCTTTTGGACTAACAAATGCTCCTGCAGCTTTCATGGATTTAATGAACTAGGTGTTCAAATAGTTTTTGGACTTGTTCGTAATCGTCTTTATTAATGATATCCTCATTAATTCTTGGAATGAGAAAGAGCATGTGACTCATCTGAGAGTGGTTCTGCAAACCCTCAAAGATCGTCAACTATTCACTAAGTTCAGCAAATGTGAATTTTTGCTACAGTGGATCGCTTTCCTTGGTCATGTAATAACAAGCGAAGGGATCCGAGTGGATTCTAAGAAAATTGAGGCAGTCAAGCACTAGTCCAGACCCACATTTCCAACTGATATCAGAAGGTTCTTAGGTTTGCCCGGTTACTACAGGAGTTTTGTTAAAGGATTTTCATCCGTAGCTGCCCCATTGACCAAGTTGACTCAGAAAAAGGTCAAGTTTCAGTGGTCAGATGAGTGTGAGAAAAGCTTCTTAGCATTGGAAACCAGGTTGACTACAATACCAGTCTTGACATTACCAGAGGGTTCAGATGGTTATGTGGTTTATTGTGATGCATCCAGGGTCGGCCTAGGTTCTGTGTTGATGCAGCAAGGTAAGGTTATAGCTTATGCTTCCAGACAACTTAAGGTCTATGAGAAGAACTACCCGACTCACGACCTCGAGCTTGCAGCCGTCGTATGTGCCCTAAAGATTTTGAGACACTACTTGTATGGTGTTCATGTTGATGTGCTCATAGATCATAAGAGCCTCCAATATGTGTTCACCCAGAAAGAGTTGAATCTTCGTCAGAGGAGATGGCTTGAATTCCCCAAAAACTATGAAATGAATGTGCTCTACCATCCGGGTAAGGCCAATGTAGTAGCTGAAACCCTCAGCAGACTATCCATGGGTAGTGTAGCACATGTTGAGGAAGAGAAGAAAAAATTAGCCAAAGATGTTGCTTGCTCGCTTAGGAGTTCACCTTATGGACATGTCAGATGGTGGTGTGATAGTGAAGAATGGATCAGAATCTTCATTGGTATTGGAGGCTAAGGAGAAACAAGATAGTGATCCTATATTGCTTCAGTTGAAAGGTGCAATTCATCAGTAGAGAGTTGAGGTTTTCTCCCAAGGAGGAGATGGTGTGCTTCGTTACAAAGGTCGCTTTTGTGTCCCTAAGGTGGGTGAGTTGAGACAGCAAATCCTTACAGAAGCCCATAATTCCAGATATTCTATTCATCCAGGTGCACATAAGATGTACCGTGATCTACGGGGAGTCTACTCGTGGAACGTCATGAAGAGAGACGTTACAGATTTTTTGTCTAAGTGTCCCAACTATTAGCAAGTTAAGGTAGAAAATCAAAAACCAAGTGGTGTGACTCAAGAGATTAGCATTCCTACTTGGAAGTGGGAAGTGATAAACATGGATTTCATTACGGGTTTACCTCGTACTCGCGGGCAACATGACTCCATTTGGGTGATAGTGGAAAGAGTCACTAAGTTAGCTCACTTCTTGGTAGTCAAGACTATAGATTCAGCGAAGAACTACGCCAGACTCTACATCAACGAGGTAGTCAGGTTGCATGGGTTCCTTTGTCTATCATCTCAGATAGAGGTCCTCAGTTTACCTCTCATTTCTGGAGATCATTTCAAAAAGGTCTTGGTACTCAGGTAAATTTAAGTAAAACATTTTATCCACAGACGGATGGTCAGGCAGAGCGTACAATTAAAACCTTAGAGGACATGTTGAGTGATTGCGTGATCGATTTCAAGGGTAGTTGCGATGGTCAGTTACCTCTCATAGAGTTTGCCTATAATAACAATTTCCATTGCAGTATTCAGATGGCCCTTTTTGAGGCACTGTATTGGTGTAGATGAAGGTCTCACGTTGGTTGGTTCGAAGTAGGTGAAGAAGCCTTGGTTGGGCCAGATTCGGTTCATGAGGCTATGGAGAAAGTTCAGCTCATCAGAGATAGATTAAAGACAACTCAAAGTCGTCAGAAGTCCTATGTGGATGTTCGGAGAAGGGACTTAGAGTTTGAAATCGATGATTGGGTTTTCCTAAAGGTATCACCCATGAAGGGGGTGATGAGATTTGGCAAGAAAGGGAAGCTCAGTCCCAAATATGTAGGTCCTTATAGAATCTTGAAAAGGGTTGGTAATGTGGCCTATGAGTTAGAGTTGCCTGCAAAACTAGCAGCGGTTCATCCAGTCTTTCACATTTCCTTGTTGAAGAAGTGTGTGGGTGATCCGGCATCGATAGTACCTTTAGAAAGTGTGGATGTGATGGATAGCCTCACCTATGAGCAGATTCTAGTTGAGTTTCTTGACCGTCAGGTTCGTAGGTTGAGAAATAAGGAAGTCGCTTTAGTAAAGGTTTTGTGGAGGAATCAGTCCGTAGAGGGAGCTACTTGGGAAGCAGAAGCAGCTATGAAGGCCAAGTATCCCCATCTTTTTCCCTCCGATTCAGTTTTAACTTGAGGTAATAGTTCCTCTGCAGTTACTCAATTTACTCTTGTGTAATTCAGTCTCAGTTTCTTGTTTCCCCTGGTTATCCATGCATTTCAGCATAATTGCATGTTCAGTCTCAGTTCATGTAGATATTAGCTTCTAGTACTCAATTGGTAGGGATTACAACTCTTTCCCTCAAAATTCATCTTTCTTAGTCTTCATTCGAGGATGAATGATCCCAAGGGAGGAGATATTGTAACACCTCGGACATCGAGAAAGGAATGAAAAATAGAGAAGGGCAAACCACGGAGGGGTCCATGGGCCGTGAAGAGGGCCACGACCCGTCACCCTGCTCGTGGTTGTGCACCCAGCAAAGAGTGAAACACCACGGACCACTAGACGGTCCATGGAGCTTTACACGGGCCATGGAGTGGCCTGTGAAGGGGAAACAGAATCACCAGGACTACTGTGAAGGACCACGGTCGCCTAAACGGCCCGTGGAGCTTCACAGCTCGTGAAAGAGCCTTGTCAGACTTTGAGTTTTGGGTCAACTTAACACGATCATATCTTTTGGCAAAAAATGAACTAGGTGGTTTATGACCTATCAAATTAAATATCTTTGAATCCTCTTTCCAACGCCACTGGGTTTGCCTCATTTGAAGTTCGAAGTAAAATGTTATGCCCATTTTAGTAAAGCTCTGCCAGGCAGAATTTCTTCACTACCCACTTGACGGGCCATGGTGCGCTAGATGGCCCATGAAGCCTATCTTGAAGTCACTTCATCAACTTTTAATTCAAGGTCGTATTGGTCTTTTTCTTGATGCATTGGGCACTTAAACTACGTCGTTTGATGCCTAAACTATGTTGTTTTACTAAGTCTAAGCATAATAATCTAGTAAAAAACTACCAAGAACCCTCATTCTCCCAAAATCATTCACCTAAGAAAGAAAAGAAGAGAAAGAGGCGATAGTTCTCCTAAGAACCAGTAGAAGTCTTCTTCAAGTTTAGCCCTGAAATCCAAAGGATTTCTCTGTAGTCTTTGTCACCGGGTATATGGGATTTCACTAGTGGGTTCCTTTCACCCATTAGGTCCCTAGATATCAGTCACTTCATCAAGTTCTCATAAATTGTTCAGACCTAGGGTTTCCAAAAACTTAGAGATTCTTTGTGATTTTCGGTGCAACAGTTTCCATGATCTAAATAACATGTTTCTTGGAAAATTTGCATAGTCCTATGTATAGAACTAAGAAACCTAGCTTGTATTAATTATCATTATTTCATGAGTTATACTCACTAGAAAGATCAGTCAGAAAATCATACTTCAGAATTTGAATGCCCTATATTTCCGTATATTTATGTTGCATTCCCAGATAGCATGTAAGTATTTTGAGCTACTCAGTATATCAGTTGCATTGTTAGCTTTACATATTCAGTTGGGAGTAGACTTATCACCGAGTTGGACTAGGGTTCAGCGTACCCTCAAAGTCCTAGAACTACATGCTAACGTAGGTTCAGAAGTCCCCTCTGTTGGGCATCACTTTTTAGTGATCACGTCACACCCATGCCTTTATATCTCTGGCAAGGCATATTGGGTCCTCTCGATAGGGCGTATACATCGGACTCCACGTTTAGCTCACGTGGTTTATGCCAGTTATTAGCAGCTCCCACAGTCATTACTTCAGTATATAGTTCAACATGTTATTATTATGATTAGTACTTGCTCATTGCATTTAGCCCAATTTTCAGTTATACTTCAGTATAGCTGCTTTCCATGTTCAGTTTAATTGTTCAGCTTAGTATCTATATCCTGCATGCTAATTACATTCAAAGTACTGACACATACTTTTGCGCTACATCATTTTATAAGGTAAGTTCAGGAACTCAACATCCATACCGCGCTTAGCTCGACTTCTAGTCCTTACTTAGCAGCTTCAGTGGTGAGTCCTCATAGATCAAGGATGATTGACGTGCTTTAATTTTCAGCCTTTACTTTTCAGCTTCAGTCATGTTAGAGTTAGCTGGGGGCATGTCCCTGTAACTCAACTCAGTTAGAGGCTTTCGGACATAGATTAGATTCAGCTTGAGTCGTTGGTGTTGTTTTCAGTCATCACTAAACTCTTCGTATATTTTATATACATTGAGACATGTTGGGCTTTTTCCTCGTTTCAGACATTAAACTATTTTTAGCTTCCGCACAATATTGTTTGAATTGAAATTTATATAGATATGACATGCCATGGGTTAGCTTGGGGTAGCTCGTGACACTAAGCATCGTGTTGCGCCTAGGGGGTAGCCTCGAGGAATGACAACACGTCTCTCTCCTAATCCTTATCTGATACTTTTCAAGATATGGCCCCATCGAAGAGCATACGTTAGAAGGAATGCAGGTAAGAATGTGGAATGAGAAGCTCATCAAGTTTCAACCGATCCCTTGGCCGAACAAGTGATTAATGCAGAATTCAAAGCCGCTTTACAAGTATTAGCTCAAGATATGACGGCTCAAGCTAATAGCGAGGATAATACTCCCATAAACCCAAATGTAGGTACGACGGCTACTAGAGTGAGGGATTTCAAAAGAATGAATCTCCCAAAGTTTCATAGTTTCAAGGAATATTCTCAAGAGTTTATTGATGAGTTGTATAAGTTTTTGATGATCATGAGAGTGACGCTAGTGGAAAAGGCGGAATCGACTGCTTCTCAACTTAAGGGTATTGCTCAAGTTTGGTTCAAAAGGAAGAGAGGGAAGTTAATGCATGTCCTCTTGATTGGGAGAAGGTTAAGGTTTCTTTCCTTGATATGTTTTTTCCATTTGAGATGAGGGAGACAAAGGTACTTGAATTCATTAACCTTCGTCAAGAAAATATGAGTGTGAATGAGTATGATTTGAACTTTACTCAATTGGCTAGGTATACTCCTACTATGGTTGTCCATCCTAGGGCAAGGATGAGTAAGTTTTTGTTGGGTGTTTCCGATTTGGCTGTCAAAGAATGTCGTATCTCCATATTGATCAAGGAAATAGACATTTCTCATTTAATGATTCATGCTCAATAAATAGAATAGGAGAAGCTTAATCAAAGGTCTAGGGAGGCAAAGAGGGGAAAGACAAGTGATGGTGACTTTTCGCATTTAAGGTTTGTGGACATGGGCGTTCTAGGTTTTGATAAAAGTTCTTCGGTCAAGGTTCCTCTAATGCTCCAGATCTGAAGTTCAGCAAAGATAGGGTGTCTAACTATAAGCCTCAAGGAGGAAATGGATCTTCAATTCTCGCATGCCAAAAGTGTTGAAAGAGTCACTCTGGAAAATGCTTGATGGGTACATATAATTGTTTTGGATGTGGTAAGACTGTCACCGCTTGAGAGATTGTCCATCTAGAAGCGACAAGGGAAAGGATGGTAGGTAAACTTTGCCTACTGGTTTGGATTCAAGTGCTCAAAAGCAAAATCGGTTCTACGCACTTCAATGATGATATGATCAAGAAGGTTCTCCCTATGTGGTTACGAGTATGTTGAAAATCTTGCATCTTGATATTTATGCTTTGCTTGACCCTAGTGCTATCTTGTCTTTTATGACATCATATGTTGCTATGAGATTTGATGTTTATGTGGATGTGTTCTTAGACCCTTTTTCTATCTTTAATCCTATTGGCAAATCTATTGTGGCTAAGAGAGTTTATAGAAATTGTTCCGTCTCCTTAACCCATAGAGTCACTCATGTCGATCTTGTTGAGCTTGATATGTTGGATTTTGATGTTATTCTTTGTATGGATTGGCTCCATTCTTGTTATGCTTCTATTGATTGTAGAACCCGAGTGGTTAAGTTTCAATTTCCTTATGAGCCCACTCTAAAGTTGAAAAGGGAAAATTCTATTCCTAAGGGTCATTTTGTTTCTTATCTAAAATCTAGGAAAATGATTTCTAAGGGTTACATTTATCATCTTGTTTGGGTTAGGTATGCAGAGTTTGAAACCCCTACTCTTGAATAGGTCTCTATTGTAAATGATTTTTCGAAAGTGTTTCCCGATGATCTACCCGATGTTCCTCACGAAAGAAAAATAGACTTCGATACAGACCTTTTCCTAGATACGCAACATATCTCTATTCCTCCTTACCGTATGGCTCCGACAGAACTCAAAGAATTAAAGGAACAATTGAAAGATTTGTTGGATAAGGGTTTCATTCGGCTGAGTATCTCTCAATGGGGTGCTTCAGTTTTGTTTGTTCGTAAGAAGGATGGTTCACTTCACATGTGTATTGATTACTGGCAATTGAACAAGGTCACCATTAAGAATAAGTATCCTCTTCAAAGGATTGACGATTTGCTTGATCAACTACAAGGAGCAATTTATTTCTATAAGATTGACCTCTGGTTGGGTTATCACCAATTTAGGGTGAAAGAAGATGACATTTAAAGATGGCTTTTCAACGTCGATATGATCTTTATGAATTTTTTGTTAAGTCATATCTTGATGTATTTGTGATAGTGTTTATTGATGATATCTTGATTTATTCTTAGAATGAGGACGAGCATGCCATTCATTTGATGATTGTGTTGCAAATTCTTAAGGATCATGTATATACTAAGTTTAACAAGTGGGAGTTTTGGTTTAGTTTTGGTGCTTTTCTTGGCCATATTGTCCCCGGTGAATGTATTCAAGTCAATCCTAATATAGCCAAAGCTGTTAAGAATTGGCCTAGAGCTCTATCGCGTTCAGAAATTTGAAGTTTTTTGGGTTTGGCCGTCCACTTAGCATCCATCATACAAGATAATAGAAATAAAAAATTCAAAGAGGCATTCTCATATCATGAAAGGGTTTGACAAAGCGGAAGTCTAACATAGTCTCATCATGCCATCTAATAGATCAAAGGAAATGGCTGGGACATAACCCATACACCACATACAATGTGTGAAAACTGTAATAAAGAAAAAGCTATAAAAATGTCTTGGTCCTCAAAACATGAGGACTCACCAATTTTTGAATCGAAAAGGGAGATCAACTAGCCACAAGTATGCAAGGTAGGAGCGTCAGACCATACATTTTTAGACAATGTAGGAACAATTATGCATTAGTACATGGTATGTACTAAGTATGATAGAAATGCATAAGTGATATGAAATCAAGCTAAAGGGACTTTACATGACATGCACTAACAAAGCTAAATAATAAAGTAAAAGGTTCGAAAACACAATTCATAATCTTGGTCAATGCAAGCTTAACATATTTAAAACACTCGGTGAGATACTTTGAAAGTAACCTAGTTAATTATTGTGGGATCTTTACCATTAACCGACATAGAACATGTGAGCTAAAACATGGAATCGATGTCTATCCAACACCAAAAGGAGATGTTCTACTTACCAAGGTAAGGACCATAAACTTCAAGCTTACATAGATCCACTAGCTAAGACATCCTACGGGGAAACATAGTTAGAGATAAGGATATTGCTACTTGAGACCCGATCTCTACTAAAGGGAGAGCATCTATCTCAATATCCTCTCGGTGCTATGTGAAATCCCACGGAATAGTCATTAATCATATTCATTTCATCATCCATGGAAAAACATAATTAGGTTACCAATCCAAGCTAAAGTCATTTAGAATAGTTCCTTAAATATGATTTAACTTAGGTGATAAAAATTTTCAACCTTATGAATCCTTATGTGAGAAATCCTTTTACAGTCACGATCATATTAATATGAGAGAAAACCTTTTACAATTTCATTGATACTTTCATCTAAAAGCATCCTTAAGTCATAAATATCATTCTCATAAAAACATGCACATCTACATAAATTCATAGTTCAAATAGTTCATAAGCTTCATCATGTATTCATAGTCAAAAATCATGGATCATGCATGGGTTGATATGAATTCAACTCAAAATCAGGTAAATACTTCAATTCATGCATTAGAAGATAGAAAATAATGAATTCGATCATTATTAAGAAGAACCCATGCAAATTAAATAAAACCCTAACTTTGGTTTGAGAATTGAACTTGCAGAATTGGGATCTTTGGGATCCATGGAGTAAAGGAGTCCATTAGTGAATACAAACATACTTTGATGATCAAAACTCAAAAGCTATGGTTAATTGAATACCTTGAAGCTTGAAACCCAAGTTTTCAACCTTGAGCTTGAAAGAGAACTTTGGGGAAGAACATGGATGGAATTTGGGATTTGGGTGAATGATTTGTAAAGGGTAGTTTTAGGACTTGAGGGGTATTTATAGGGAGTAGAATTAGGACAAAAGCGACATATTTAGTCATTAAAATTATAAGGAAAAGACCAAAAAAAACCCTTAAAATTAATTTCCACAATAGTCTACGGGACTGACCTATGGACCGTAGAAAGTCTACGGTCCGTACTGGTCAACCATAGACAATGAACTGGGACCTAAAAATTTACCAAACTTTGACGGGACACTTCTATGGTCTGTAAGAAATCCTGCAGCCCATAAACCCAAATTGTAGGACTCAAATTTTACCTCAAAATTTAACCAAGTTTGGAACTTTTCTACGAGACCTATCTACGAATGGTCAATCATTCGATGGACCCTCCTGGTCACTCGTCGCATGCGATACTGAAACTTGATTTTCCTAAAAAATTCAACCCACTTTCTACTGGTGCCTTCTACGGTTCGTAGAAGCCTCTACGGCCCAAAGACATGACCCATAGAACACAACTAGTGGCTAAAATGACATCTTTTCCTTTCCTTAAGTTCTAAGGTGTTACAGCGGCCCTCGCTTGTGCAAATTTTGTTGGCTTAAGTGAGTCTTGCTTTTACGGACAAGAACTTGCAAAAGTGAGGCCCGCCTTTTTAAGACATGTCGCTTAAGTGTCATTAAAGGCCCCTTAAGCGAAGGTCAGGCAGTGTTTATATCTGAGTTTGATGCAAATTTCAGTTGTTTTAAAATATTGTTTTGGAAATTTATCCCTCTTTCGAGCTCTGATTTCAGTGATTCGAGTTTTGTGTGATCATTGGGAGCACGACTACTTAGGTTTGTGATTAAGAGTTGTGGAAGAGCCTCCGTTCGGAGTGAATTTGTAAGTTTTTAGGCTGCCCTAGCTTATTTGTTGTTATTAAGTGTATGATTTTAATTTTGGCTGTTTCGGGCCTCAAATTGTGTTTAATTTCATAACACAAATTTGGGGCATAGTTTGGGACCCCTTCATAGAGTAAATTCCAGAAATTCTGATGTGGGTCCTACAATTCCCATTTGACAAAAAAATTGGTTCGTACTCAATTTATGTTTTTTTGTCTAAATGATTGTACTAACATTGTGATCCTATTTTGATAGCGTGGTAGTGTTTGGAGGCCATACGAAAAGGAAAAGCTTCGACCTGGTGATTTGAGCTCGCGCGGTCAGCCTACAGATAGACTACGGCTTCCTCTCTATTTAAATTGAGTTGTGATGTGTAAACTCATGTTGATTAGAGTGAATTGGGGGAAGGTACCTAGTCATTCCTACTTCCTTTCTTAGATACCATGTTTTAGGATTGATCAGCATCGTTTTGGGCTTAGTACCATGCTAGTTGGGTTGTATGCGTGTTGTTGCATGCTATGTGTTTTTGTTGTAGTATTGCTTGTTATCTGAAGCATGTTCGACATTAGCCTAGGATAAACTAGAGATGCCTTAGACATTCGGTACATGTAGCCTTGCTTTATCTCTGATGTGGTTTTGATGGACTAATCCTTGTAGACGGGATTAACAAACTTGGGTCTCGTAGTTGAGCCTTAGATTAGGAATTTTAATTTCTTTATTGACTTTCTACCTTCTCTCCTTACCTCTACGGCTCTAAGACGTTACCACAGGTGGTGTGCTCTCTCGAGATAGGGTCTTTTAGGCTTGGAGCCTTTGGTGATTTTTAGTGAGTGGACGTCGATCCATAGTGGGTTAGAGCCTGCTCGAGATCCTTTACAAAGTCGATACACCCCTGGGTCACTCTTGATAGCTGAGCAACTTATGTCCTTGGGACTGGACTAGATAGGTGGGTGGCCTTGATATGTGAGATCCTCTACGGAGTCGACACACCCCCGGGTAACTCTTGCTTGCTGGGCAGCTTACGCCACTAGGAGTGGAATGGCTGGCTAGGCTGCCTAAATTGATTGTCACTTTTGCTAGCTGGGCTAGGAGTTGACTGGTTTCTTTGTTCTAGATTCGAGTTACTCTACATCCTTGTAGTCTTAGCGATTCTCTGTACATGTCGGGCTTATGGGGTCCATTCAAGTTTTATATAAACTTGCGCATGAGTATACCTTCTGAGCTTATGGGGGTCCAGTAAGGTTTAGTTTAAGTTGTACCTTGATTTACTTTCATTATGCTATTGTGTTCCCTTTTATTTCCACTGTGACCTCTGTTTATGACGAGATTCTATTTTTTCATAGTGTTTATACCTTCCTCGCTCATTCGGCCTTTGATGCCTACTGAGTATATTTGTTGTGGGACTCATGCTGCACTCTGCATTATATTTTCATGATAAAGGTCTTAATACTAGCTACCCTCGGTGATCGTTCGTGCCATCTTTTGCAACTTTGGGATATCGGAGACAAGAGTAAGCACTTGGCCACCTCGACCAACCTGTCTCCTTCTGTTTATATTTTAGCTAGTCTTTTGCCTCTGAGACAACTTGTTGTGGTCAACTATTGGGACTTGTAAATGTTCATATTAGAAAGCTCTGTACTCGTGACTTCAAGGTTCTGGGAGGGTTTCCATTGTATATAATTTTGACTTGTTCCGTTTCTTTCTTATTCATATTGCACGTATTATTTCTGCTTAGTTCTGCCCCTATACTCATTACTAGCCGTTCTGGGTACGGGTTGGCTTATTTACTAGAGGGTTTTAGTAGGTGTCATCATGACGTGTGGAGTTGGGTCATGACACATGCATACATAGAGTCAATTTCATTATTCATTCTAACATAATTTTCTTGAGCTAAGGTACAATATTTCTTGATTGCCGCATAATTTCTTGTTTTCTTCGGGAACTTCCCCATATACAACGTAAACCTCTACCAAAAATTGAAACTTTTTGTTTGTCTCCAAATGATGGTAGACCTTTTTGCCAACAATTATTAAATGTTAATTTTGTCACAATCTCATCAAAGAAAACTTATGTAATTGATTTTGTTTGCTTTAAAACATTTAGATTATTCAAAAGGAAACTTATTTAATCAATTCTTGAATTATCTAGATGAAAAGTATTATTGATGATCCAGTTTTGTCTTCTCTGATCAACTGTATTAGTATGTAGGTAATGCAAATTTTTTGGTATCATCTTATTCTGTAACCAAAAGAAGTTGTATTTATGGAATTCAAATTTTTCCAAAATCCATTCTGAAAAGGTAATTATCCGGATTGAGTGGGGAGCACGAACATTTTTTATATCAAGTGGTTCACAAGATATTGGAGAATCAACATTTTATATTCTAAAGGATCATGGTCTGAACAACACAATACGATGAATACTATTTCTTCTAAATATGAGTAGATGTTTTTTCTAGTTTATTCTCTTTTGGTTTCCCCTATTTCAACTTCTTTTATTTTATCGAAAAAAATAAAATGACTAACTTCTACTTCTATAACTATCCACACGTATTTTCAAGGTGAATTTGAATGGTAAGACCTGTTTATTTTCTCTTTCTCTAGACCCCACTTTGTGGGTTTACAACTTTCCAAAACAAAATAAAGGAAGGAACTTTTTGAAAGCGTACATCTAAAACATCAGCCTTTGATTCTTCTAGTGAGATAAAAAAATATAGGAACTTCCATTAAGACGGCATCCTCATTACCATTATCTTGGTGTTGCTTATCCATATTAGAGTAGAAAATATGGAAATTTTTTTTAAATCTATTGTAAAATGAAAAATTGTGTGAAGTAATGGATAATATTTTTGATTAAAAGATCAAAATTGCTTGCTTGCAAATATCTTGACAATGTGTCATGTAACATTTCAAGAACTTAATCAAAGTGCTACAATTCCCAAAAATTATATTTGTCCATCCATCTTAAGGATTTTGTAACAAGATCAATGATGGTTGTGGTTATGCATCTTTTAAGATTCACTACATAACTTAATGTTAGATTAAAAGTTCCATTCCTAATCAGAATTTCATTTTAAACATGTCAATGTTTTTTGGAAAAAAAATATTTCTAAAAGCTTCTCTTTCTAAGTAAATTGTTAAAAGTAATCGCAAGTTCGAGATTCATCACAAATTAAATTTTTTCCCACCATTGCAATGTTATGTCTCTTTTCATTTGGTCAAACCAAGATTATTGACCTCCTCTATTCTAACCTAGATAAACTAGAACTTTCATCCTTGAAATAGAAAAATAAAAATAGATGATTGGACAAAGAGTGTTAAAAATAGTGAAAAGCTTACATCTATCTAACTAGTGGTTGTAATTAATTTTCAAACTAGAATACTACTATGTTATTAATTATACTAGTACGTGAAATGACTTTATGTAAATATTATTAATATAATTATCAACTTTAGTCAAAATAATTGGAATACATTTTTTAGATAGATGAAATAAGAGAAGAACATTTGAGAGAGCTTGAATGGTTTCTAAAATGATAACAACTTACCAATTTAATCCATTAATCACTATCGCCTTACTTCATCATTATCAAGTACCATCATCGTTGTCCATCATTATTATATAGCACCACAAACCACTCACAACTACCATCATCGTTTATCACCACTATCAATTACTACAATCAGTCAATAGTAACACGAGCTACTATTTACAATTATTATTGACATCAACCATCAATACCACAGAAATCATCAAGCAATATCGACAATCATCATCATAAGCCACTACTAGGTATTTTCATCCACCATCATCATTCACCATAACCATTTGCTATCGGTATCATTCAACTATCAACCACCACGATACTATTGCCATTAACTTCCGCTACAACCATTACAAATATATCTACCATCCACAAAACCTTCATTAGTCAACATACCATCCTCAATTGACATTCATAACTACCATCACTAGCCATCACAATCACTAATCACCATATAATTTTTTAAAAAATATTTTGGTTATGTAGTTTAAGATTAATTTGTTTTCATTAAATTTTTGGGAAAATGACTTAAATGACACATATATTTTGGTTGGATTTGCTGCAGCACACTCATACATTACGAGGGTCCTGTAACTCCACTAGATATTTTTGTTAAAATATTTTATGACATTTATCGGGTGAGCTAACTAAAATATCAAAGCTTTCTTATTTTGTTTGTACACACGCATTAATCAATAGGAAAAAACATAGGGGTTCGCTCCTTATCTGTCACGACCTAAAAATAGACGTGATGGTACTTATCTATTCCCATTGAGAGAAGTCAGCCTCAACCCAATGAAATTAATTCAAATGCGAAAAGATAAAGCAAGAACAAGACAAAGGAAGAAAACTTATTCATTCTATAAACTCCCAAAACCTGGTTCTCACGTGTACAAGAATCTAATTTATAAAGTATGGAAATGAAATAATTACATAGTCTCAATGTCTTTATTTCTCAAATTGAACAAAGAATAATGTAAGGAACAAAAGGAACAGCCGGATGACAAGCAACTGCCTCTCAAAATCCTTGACAAGCCTCGAAATCTAAAGAGAAGAAGAAGGTCACGGGATTCCAAGCTCAGAACCTACACAAGTGTAGAAGAATGGGGTGAGTACTAACAACACGGTACCCAACAATCAACCAAAATAAACAAGCAACTAGAAAGAATTGAATACCCCTATCCATTCCAACCGAACCTCTTCAAATTACAACCTGCATAGAAATCAGCCCAACCTAACAGTTCTATAATACATAACTCACAAGGTTCAATAATCACAATTCAATAGTCACAATTCGATAACCAACACGAATCAAGTAAGTTAATCTCAAGTATCAAGTAGATTACTCACAATTATCATCCACATCAATCACAATTAAGAAGTAAGTCACTGACAAGCATCAGAATGTATTAATCACTGCACTTGTTGGAAATGACCTCTACTTTAAATCAATCACTAGCTGAAAATGACCTCGGCTTTATATCAATCACTAGCTGGAAATGACCTCGGTATCACAAGCTCTTGTCGTAAATGACCACGACATCACAAGCTATCACATATCTCATCACGGTGGCCAACAACCAATGAACATAAGCAATATCACACTACACGGAAGAGACAATGATTCAAGTGATTTAAGTCAATTCATGTTCACTTTATGCTATCAAGCATATCAACAATCAATCAAATATGGAACACAACAAGGCTTTTCACGATTTAACATTTTCATCATGAAGCCTTTTCATTTTTCCCCTTTCTGTTATTAGATAACAATGATCAAGTGGAACAATAAACCCTTCACCTCAATCCCGATTACTCCCCAACTCTAATACAATAAAGATAAGTAAAAAATTCTACTAGATTAAAAAATTTAGGAGATCACTCGCCTTAAAGAAATCAATTAATCAATCTGAAGCTGGATTTTCCTCTTCTGAATCACCTCCAAAGCCACACAATGTATAATAATCAAGTATTCACAATAACTCCCTGGAAAAAACAATACCCACATCAATCATTTAGAGAAATGCATCAATCATCTCAAAATTTAATTTCAAAAAGGAGGTTTGAATTCGAAAAACAATACTTGAAAATGCAGTTTAAGGCCTTAGAAATTCATTGATGAAAACTATTGTGAAAAAGGGATCATAATCAGTTAATAATCACCATTTTAGATAAAAAATCAAGTTCTTGAAAAACCTCGCCATTTTCCAAATCAAATAAAAAATTTTGATGTTAGAGTCCCAAAATAATAAATGGGAAATGAAGTTTTAGAATTACAAAGGCTTACCCAATTGATTCACCACGAAAAACCTCTCAAAAATATCCTCCAAGGGTTTTCTGAAACTCAAAATGGGGAAAAAATGGACAAAAGCCAGAAATTTAAGTTCAAAAAGGGTCTGAGGTGTCGCAAAAAGGGACACAGGTTTGATTAAGTGGACATCGCAAAAGCAACCTCCAGTTCGCTTAAGCAAACCCATCTTAAGTAAACCCCTTCGCTTTCGCGAAGATTCGCTTAAGCTTACTTATGTTCACAAAAGCGGAGTCAGCAGACACCAGAAAAATCAGCCAATTTTCAAATCATCGAAGGGACCTCAGGATTCGTTCGGAACCCTATACGCATAAACCATATATGTGAATCGATTATACTCAACGTTACAGACTCAATGGAACTGTCAAAAAATGAATCTGAGGTCTCCTTGACCCGACATCCATGAAAACCATAAGAAACTAGCAGAACACCTAAAAAGGCTAATTAAAACAAACTCGACACCTCACAAAATTCAACCAAGACCACATCTAGGCCTAAAATCATCCCTAGAATCCAACGGATCTCTCAGAATTCCTCTCTGAATGTTGACCAAAGTCAACTCAAAGGGTAAATTTGTATAATTTCACAACATAAGACATTAAATCCTTAAAACAATTTTGAATCTTAAATCGACAACAATCAAAGACAAATTTCCGCATTACGGAACTAATGGAATCGACGAAATTCCATTTCGATATTCAAAACTCCAATGGACTCCAAAAATAACTTTTAAGCAACTTAAGCCTTTAAAACTCAACACTTACTTAAATTCCCAACTTTTTAGTCAAGGTTCAAAACTAACTTCCCAAATTCAAACAAGAATTACTTGGGGTTAAAATTGAGAGGGTCAAAATTCTAAATTCTACAAAAATAACAAAAATGACCAACTGGGTAATTGCATTATCCACCACTAACAACCATGCTTGTCCTCAAACATAAAGCAAAAAAAAAGTACATGAATCCTCGAAGAGACGAGGATATCTGGAACACATATTCGCCTCTGTCACCCAAGTTACCTCACCAACTGAATGGTTCTTCCACTACACCTTCACTGAAGCAATCTCCTTAGTCCTAAGCTTTCAGACATGCCTATCCAAAATGGCTATAGGCTCCTCCTCAAAATATAAGTCTGGACGCAACTCAACCGAATCAGGAAAAAAAACATAGGACACATCCGGTACGTACTTTCGAAGCGTGGAGACATGAAACACACGATGAACAGCTGACAAGCTAGGTGTCAAGGCCAACTTATAGGCCACTTCTCCCACTCGGCTGAAAATCTCAAAAGGTCCAATGAATCTAGGGCTAAGCTTTCCCCTCTTGTCGAACCTCATCACACCCTTCATAGGTGACACTCGGAGCAAAACATGATCACCCTCCATAAACTCTAGGGCTCGAACTCTCCGGTCTGCATGACTCTTTTGACGACTCTGCTTTCAACAGTCTGTCCTAAATCATATGAACCTGCTCCATAGAATCTTTAAGAAAGTCAGTATCAGAGAGTTTGTCTCAGCCAAATCAAACTAACCGATCGAAGGTCTACACCGTCTGCCATACAACGCCTCTAATGGGGCCATCTGAATACTAGAGTGACAATTGTTGTTGTAGGCAAACTCACAACAAAATCCATAGTGATCCATTCCAACTTCCAAGTAGGAATAGACATCCTTTGAGATGAACCTCAAGACCGCTGGTGCTCACACTTGACCTATTGGCAAGTCAAACATCTGGAAACAAAGTCTACAATATCCCTCTTCATGCCACACAACCAATAATGCTAGCTCAGGTCGTGATACCTCTTTGCCGCTCCTGGATGAATAGAATATCAAGAGTAATGGGCCTCAACCAGAATATATGATCTAATCAACTCGCCCGTCTTGGGCACACAAATCGTGCCTCCAGTCCTCATGACACCATCGACATCAAGGACAACCTCCTTGGCTTCCTTTCTCAACACTTTGTCTCAAATGAGACATAATTTCTCATCATCAAACACGTGCTCATGAATTTGCTCAAATAATGAAGAATGCGCCTCAGTGAAAGTAATCAAGCCACCAGTTTCCTCGAAAATCTGCAATTGGATGAGACTGTTGGCTAACCTCTGAACATCTCTAGCTAATGGTCTCTCCTCAACACTGATAGATGCAAGACTCCCCATGCTAGAATTCTTCATACTCAAAGCATTGGCCACCACATTGGTGTTTCCCAAATGATATAAGATAGTGATGTCGTAGTCCGTCAGTAGCTCAAGCCATCTGCGCTGCCTCAAGTTCAGATCCCTCTGACTGAAGATGTATTGAAGACTCTGATAGTTAGTGAAAACCTAACAATTACCCCATACAGATAATACCACCGAAGCTTAAGTACAAACACCACAGCTACCAACTCTTGATTAAGAGTATGGTAGTTCTTCTCATGGGTCTTCAACTATCTAGAAGCATAGGCAATCACTTTCTCTTTTTGCATCAGAACACCACCCAATACCACTCCAGAAGTATCACAATACACAGTGAAGTCACCATCATCAGGAAAAGTCAAAATAGGGGCCGATGTTAACAAGGTCTTGAGCTTTTGAAAGCACTCATAACACTCATCAGACCACTGAAAGCTAACACGCTGTCCGGTCAATCTGGTCAAAGGAGATGCAATGGTGGAGAAGTTCTTCACAAATCACATGTAGTAACCCACAAGTCCTACAAAACTCTGAATCTTTGTGACTGAAGTAGGCCTGGTCCAACCTCTAATTGCCTCAATCTTTGCTGGATCCACCATGTTACACTCATTGGACACCACGTGTACTAGAAATGCAATAGAATCAAGCCAACACTCACACTTCGGGAACTTGGCATACAACTTCTCTTCCCTCAATCTCTGGAGCACAATCCTCAAATGCCGATCATGATCCTCCTCAGTGTTGGAGTACACCAAGATGTCATCAATGAAGACTACCACAAAAGAATCAAAACACAGTCGGAACACCTTGTTACTCAACTACAAGAACGCTACAGGGGCGTTAGTCAAACAAAAAGACATCACAAGAAACTCAGAGTGCCCATAATGGGTCCTGAAAGCTGTCTTAGGGATATCTGATGCCCTAATCTTCAGTTGATGATACCCAAATCTCAAATCAATCTTAGAAAACAAAGATGCACCCTGAAGCTGATCAAATAAGTCATCAATACGAGAAAGAGGATACTTGTTCTTCATGGTCACTTTGTTTAACTTCCAATAATCAATACCATTCTCATGGGTCCATCCTTCTTCCTCACAAACAACATAGGAGTACCCCAAGAAGAAACACTATGGGCGAATGAATCCCTTTCTCAACAAATCTTATAACTGCTCCTTGAGTTCTTTCAACTCAGCGTGGCCATACGATATAGAGGAATAGATATAGGCTTGTTGCACGACTCTAAGTTAATAGCTAAATCAATATACCTATCTGGAGGAACACATGGAAGATCAGTAGGAAAGACATATGAAAATTGTCTAACCACGGGCATGGAATCCATGGAAGGTGGCTCAACACTAGTATACCGAATGAAAGCCAAGGAGGATAAACACCCTCTATCCACTAATCTCTGAGCTCAAATGAACAAGATAACTTTCCTAGGGTAAGAACCACTAGCACCCATCAACTTAACTCTTGGAACACCTGGCATCGCTAAGGTCACAGTCTTAGCAAAAACCATCCAAAATAGCATTATGCTGGGAGAGTCAATCCATACCAAAAATAACATCAAAGACTACAATCCCCAAAATGATCAAGTCTACTCATGTGCCATACCCAACCAAAGAAACAAGACAGGATCGATACACTCGATCCACCACTAAGGACTCATCCAGTGGTGTAGAAACATGAATAGGAACAAGCATGCAATCAGATATTATATCAAACCCAATAGTAAAATAGGTACACACATATAAGAAAGTAGACCCTGGATCAAACAATACAGGTGCATGTCGATGGCAAACTGGGACAATACATGTGATCATAACATCTGAAGTCTCAGCCTCATGCCTTCCTAGAAAAGCATAACACTGGCAATCTCGGCCACCTGTAGTTTGAGTAAAACCCCGACCTCTACCTTGTAGAGCTGAAACACCCCGAGCAGAAGTCAGGATACCTCTACAGACTAACTTTTGCCTCGACACCTAGCCGGAGGTGCTGAGTCTCTAGATGAAGCAGTTGAATAAGTACGTTGGTTCTTGTGTGAGTCTTTAAAGGACACTGCCAAATCATGTTACCTGGATCCCCACATCTAAAGCAAGACCTCAATACATATAACTGCTGTTGTTAAAAAGATTAGCTACCATGGCCACCTCAGCCCGAACTATGAGACCCTTAGGATGACTGCCCACTTTCGGCTGCTGGCATAGATGTATGAACTGGCCTACGGTCCTGAAAGGAACTCCTACCTCGGTGTGAACCTTCCCTTTAGAGGCAGCACCAAAGAATTTACTAGAATAATAGGCCCTCTTGGGCTCTCTAAACTCCTCTAAAAGCATAAACTCCATCTCCTTGGCGGTGCTCATAATGGACTAGAAGGAAGCCCTCTCTCTGGCTACTCGGAACACATATGATCTGGTAAAGAAAGTCAACCCTTTCACAAAGGTGTGAACACTCTCTACCTCATTGGGAATAATAGTCATAGAATGCCTAGAAAACTCATAGAAACATGCCTCATACTCAGCCACAGACATACTGCCCTGTCTCAAGTCCTCAAACCTCAGCCGACTCTCCTCCCTCATGCTCCACAGAATGAAGCAGTCCTGTAAAGCACTACAGAACATATCCCACTCAATTAGAGGAGATCCAACTGGTCTAGACCTCCCAGAAATCATCCACCACTTTGTGGCGCATCCACACATCTGAAGTGAAATAGAAGGAGCACCATGAGCATCCACCATACCTACTGCCTCAAGTATCTCATGGAACAAATTCGAGAACTCATGTTCATCCTAACTCTTACCACCCTAAAATTATGGTGGTTTTATCTTCTTAAGCCTCTCATAACATTGTTTCTCAGCTATCGTCAAAATAACCTCATGAGTAATATGAAGACCCACAATTGGTGTCGGAAGCACTAGTGGCTGACCCACCTGATCCTGAATACTCAAAGTCTGTTGCAGAACACTCCTAATCCAGCCTGAGAACCATGTGGTGTACTTGGCGCACAACCCTGAGAAAAGTTCTCCATCACACCAAGCATCATCAACAACGTCTCCTCAAAGAAGGATGCTCTAAACCCTAGACGAACTTAGTCCTCAACAACCTCAATCTGTGGCTCAGGAGAAGCCTCTCTACCTCTGCCTCTGGCTGGTGCCGCTCCACGGGCATGACCTCTAGTCGGTGCTACTCCATGAGCATGGCCTCAAACTCTATCCCTACCTCTACCCCTAGCTGGGGTCTCAATAATTGCTAGGGGACTGCCTCCCCTCTACCACTGGAAACAAAAGCCCTAGTCCTTGGAATCTGCAAAAACAACATGCGGAAACACATCACTAGAAAAGGAAACCACGCACGATAAGAATGAATGAACAAAAGAAAGCTTCTTAACAGTCTTCATAGCATCTCGAAGATAAGTATAGATGTATTTGTACCGATCCTCGAGACTCTACTTAGACTTGGTTTGTACACATGTGAGACCTATGAATCTGGAGCTCTAATACCATTTGTCACGACCCCAAAATTGATGTGATGACCCTTATCTATTCCCACCCATACAAGGCAGCCTCAACCTAAAGAAATGAACCAAAAAGCGGGAAGATGAAGCAAGAACAAGATAAAGGCGAAAAACTTATTCATTATATAAACTCTCCGAAACCTGTACAAGCCTCTAATACATAAAGTGCATAAATGAAATAATTACATAATCTCACTGTTTTGTTTCTCAAATAGAACAAAGCATAAAGTAAGAAACAAGAGGAACCACCGAATGACAAGCAGCTACCTCTCAAAATCCTGGAAATCTAAATGTAAGAAGAAGGCCACGGGAGACCGGACTCGAAACCTAAACAAGAGTAGAAGCAAGGGGTGAGTACTAAGAATACGTTACCCAGCAAGCAACCCAATAAATAAGCAACTAGCTAGAATCAAATACCCCTATCCATTCCAACCGAACATCCTCAAACTACAACCTACATAGAAATCATCCCAACCTAACAGTTGTACAATACACATCTCACAAGGTTCAATAATCACGATTCAATAGTCACAATTCGATAACCAACACGAATCAAGTAAGTCAATCTAAAGTATCATTTAGATTTCTCACAAGTATCATGCACATCAATCACAATAAACAAGTAAGTCACTCATAAGAATCAAAATGTATCAATCACAACACTTGCCATAAATGACCTCGACTTTATATCAATCACTAACCGTAAATGACCTCAGCTTTATATCGATCACTAGCCGGAAATGACATCGGCTTTATATTGATCACTAACCGGAAATAACCTTAGCTTTATATCAATGATTAGTTGGAAATGACCTCGCCATCACAAGCTCTTGCCAAAAATGAGCGCGGCATCACAAGTTATCACATGTCTCATCACAGTGGCTGATAATCAATGCACACAAGTAATATCACACCACATGGAAGAGACAATGATTTAAGCAATTTAAGTCAACTCAAGTTCATTTTCATGCTATCAAGCATATCAACAATCAATCAAATAGGAGCACAACAAGGCATTTCACGATTTAACATCTTCATCAAGAAGCCTTTTCATTTTTCCCTTTTCTCTTATTAGTTAACAAGTGATCAAGTGGAACAATAAACCCTTCAACTCAATGCTGATTAATCCCCAACTCACATACAATAAGGAGAAGTAAACAAATCTACTAGATTACAAAGTTTAGGAGATCACTTGCCTTAAATCAATAAATTAATCAATTCGAAGCTTGAGTTTTCCCCTTTCAAATCACCTCCAAGACCACAAAATCTATAAAAATCAAGTATTCACAATCACTCCTCGGAAACAACAATACCCACATCAATTATTTAGAGAAACGTGTCACTCATATAAAAAAACCCAATTTCAAAGAGGTTTGAATCCAGAAATGAATACTTCAAAATGATGTTTAAGACATTAGAAGTTCATTGATGAAAACCATTTCAAAATAGGGATCATAACCAGTTCATAATCTCCATTTTATATCAAAACCTAGGTTCTTGCAAAACCTTTCCATTTTCAAAATCAAATCCCAAATTTTGATTTAAGAATAAAAAAGTAATTACTGGGAAATGAAGTTTTAAAGTTACAGAGACTTACCCAATTGATTCACCATGAAAAATCTCTCAAAAATCACCTCTAAGGGTTTTTCAAAACTCAAAATGGGGAAAAATGGACAAAACCCAAAATTTCAGGTCAAAAAGAGTCTTAGGTGTCACAAAAGCGGACATAGGTTTGATGAAGCTAACATCGCAAAAGCGGTCTCCGGTTCGCTTAAGCAAACCCCTCTTAAGTAGACCCCTTCACAAAAGCGAAGTTCCCTTCTCTTTTGCGAAGGTTCGCTTAAGAGGACTTATGTTCGCAAAAGTGGAGTTAGCAGACACTAGAAAATCTGCCAATTTTCAAATCATCGAAGAGACCCTCGAGATTCGTTTGAAACTTCGTATACACAAAACATATATGCAAATCTATTATACTCGATATTCTGGACTTAATGGAAACATCAAAATACGAATCCGAGGTCTCCTTTACTCGACATTCCTGGAAATCACAAGAAACTAACACAACGTCTAAAAAGGCTAAAACAAGCTCAAGACCTCACCTAGGCCTAAACTCATCTCTCGAATCCAACAGAACTCTCGAAATTTTGGTCAGAGCATTCGAACCCCGAATGTTGACCAAAGTCAACTCAAAAGCTAAATTTCTACAATTTCACAACTAAGGACCTCAAATCCTCAAAACTACATCGAATATGAAACCAACAACTCTCATAGGACAATTTTCGTATTCCGAAACTAATGGAATCGAGAAAATTCCATTCCGACACTCAAAACACAAAATTACTCCGAAAACCACTTTTAAGCAACTTAAGCCTTTCTAACTCAAAACTTACACAAATTCTCAACTTTTTACTCAAGGTTCGAAACCAACTTTCCAAACTCAAATAAGAATAACTCGGAGTTAAAATCAATAGGGGCAAATTGATAAGTTCCATAAAATACCATAAATGACCAAGCGGGTCATTATAGTATCACTCGTTTACACTCTTTGAACAGAGTAAAAATGGAAACCCCAGACATAAAGTATAGAGATTTTTTTATATATTCAGATGTACAATAATAAGTAGTCTTATTATTCAGTTTTTAAATCTTCATATATCATCTTAGTATTGAGATGTCTATTCAGATGCACAACTTATCATTTAGATATTCATTCAGATTTTGACATCTTATATATAATCATAAAAAAGAAATGAGGCCTTAAACTTATTAAAGAATTTATAATAGTACTATGGAGAAATTTTTCAAACCATTTTCAATGTGTAGATGTCTATTTCAACGTTTGTTCAATTTCATCAAAATCACCATGTTATAAATGGTGGAAATGACTTTCGTGTGTAGTGAGTTTAATCAAGGTTAGAGGTTTGAAATTCTTCATTATCTCATAGATTTTGTACGTGGGAGATATCATAGTAATTTTATAAGTAACGTGTGGTTTGAATTTGAAATATTAAATTATATATTTTGACTAGTTGAAAAAAATCTCTCTAAAAATAAAAACTCTCTTCATACATCATAGCCATTAATTCTATGACAATGAATAACTTTAAAAGTATTATTATTAATGTACTATTATTTACATAATCCTCATGTTCCAGTTTACATGACATACTTCTATTTTTAAATAGTCCCAAAAAGAATATTTTATTTATGTTGAATTTCACTTATTTGGCAAAAAGTCCACAAAGGTGTACTCATATATTTAAAAATTCCTTTGTTAAGGATGATTTTGAAATAAATCAAAGTTTTTTCATATTTCATAAACTTTGTAACTTATTTTTATCCGTATGACATATTTAAATGTTTGTGTTGTGATACAAGCCATATGTTTTTACTCTAGAGAAGAGTATTTCTCTTTATTTAATTATACAATTAATATAATAAAAAGTTGTTCAAGAATTCATGAAAATATTTTTTTACATGACTTAAAAGAAAATAAACTAAAGAAATTATAATTGGAGAAACTTTTCAAAAGATTACCTCCAAAACATCGACTTTTGATTCATCAGATGTGATAAAAGATATTGGAACTTCCATTAATATTCCATCCTCAACATCATCAAATTTTTGTTACTTCTAGTAGAAAATATGAAAAAGTTAGATAGATCTTCTGAATAACAGAATATTGAGTGAAATTATGGAGACGGTTTCAAAAATAGATTAAAATCATTCATTTGCTACTAATTTGAATGTATTTATTAAGTAACATTTTAAGAACTTAATCAAAGTGCTAGAATACCAAAAGATTAAAAGAATAAGATGAGTCTCCATCAATCTTATGCATTCTGTAAAAATATCAATGATGGTTGTGATCACGCAGCTTAAGATTCACTAAATTCATTGGATGTGTGATTTAAAGTTTCATTCTAAATCTATTTTTTTACTCAACAACTAATAATTTTTGGGGGAAATAAATTTTAAAAGCTTCATTATCTACAGAAATTATTAAAAGTTGGCACATACTCTAGGTTTATCACACATTAAATTAATTTCCACCATAGTAACAAATTTTTTTCAATTTGGCCAAATGTAAGATGATCGATCTCCTCTTTTCTGACCTAGATTTACTAGAACTTGCATTCTTCAAATAGAAAAATAAAAGCAAATGGTTCAATAAGGAGAAGAAAAAATCATGAAAAGCTTAGATTCATAAGTATAAAATGAGAAAAGATTGTTTGGGATAGTTTGTTCATGCAATAGGTTGTTTTATAGATGTATTTGTCCATTCGTATAAAATTATGGTAAGAGAACGTGTTAAGTATTATATGGAAGAAAGATGGATCAAAAGACTAGAATTTAGGTCTCATTTGTTTGCACATAATTAAGATTTAATATTAATCAACCAAAGGTCAACAAATAATAACTACCACTACCAATCACTAGAATCAACAACCACCATCACCAGGCACTATTTTGAATTATTATTTGCACCAACCATCATTATAACAAAAATCATCGAACAATATAGACAATCACCATCATAAGTCACAACTATATATTTTCAACCACTATCATCAATCACCATAACTCTTGGTTATCACTATTTATTGTCCAACTATAAACCACTATCAAATTACTGCCATCAACATCTACCACAAGCACTATTAATAGCTACTATCAAAAAAACAATAATTCGTTAATACACCTTACTCAATTGACATCCACCACCACTATAGCTAGCAATCACAACCATCAATCATTATATTGATGTAATATTAGATTAATTTTTGTTTTATAAATTTTAGGTTAAATGGCTTAAATGACACATTTAGTATGGCAAGTTTCCTTGTAATACACTCATAATTTGTGAGGGTCCTATGACTATCACGGCCCGTGATATATCCTAGATGTAACATGGCATATAGAACCCCGAAAGGCTCAACACAAGCAACTAGCATAAATAATACAAGATAATAGAAATAGAAGTTTTCAAAAGTAACATTTTCATATAATAAAAGAGTTTGACAAAGTGGAAGTATAACATCGCCTCAACAAGCAATCTAATGTATCAAAAGAGTGGTTGGGATATAAGACATACACCACATACATCATCTGAAAACAAGAAAGGCATAAAGCAAGTAAAGGTTTCTAAGTCCTCAGAGCATGAGGATTCAACAACTCTTGAATCCGGTAGAATGATTAACTAGCCACGAGTGTGAGAGGCAGAGGCGTTGGCCCCTACATTATTGAGACAATGTAGGCACAAGTATGCATTAGCGTATGGAATATACTAAATATGGGGCAATATGCATAAAATAGACATGTTGGCATAAATAGTTTAAACGTGTGAGATATGACCAATATTTGAGCATTTAAAGGCTTAAAGAAGCAACATCGCATAAATCATAAGATATGAACAATGTATATAAAAATAAGAGACATGAGAACGCTTTTTAAAGAAGCATATTCATTTTGTGGGATCTTAGCTCTAACCGACAATAAGACCATGAGAGCTACATCATGGAATTCGGTATATCTCTCAAACTGAAAGAAAGGGGATTTTACTTGCCAAGGTAGAATCCGTACACATCATCTTTTTCTAAAGTTGATCCACAAGCTAGGTCAATTAAGACATTTCTACAGCGATACGTAGTTAGGAACTAGAGATTGCTACTAGAGACTACCCTATTTGAGCCTCCACCTCAAGGCCTCTTGGTGCTAAGTCTAAATCCCAACGGAATAGATAAAAGTCAAATATCAATATGACATAGGAAGGGAAATGATCAATACCAATCCATATCTTTAAAATCTAAAAAATAGAATAGCTCCCTAAAACACAATACAAGCATAGGTGAGGAAACCTTTAACCAATGTGAATCCATATGTGAGAAATACCTTTCACAATCACGATCATATTCGTATGTGAGAAAACCTTTCACAATAACATTGATACTTTCATCAAAAATCACTGTATCATCATAAACCCTACTTTCATAAGACATGCATAGCTTTTCAAATTCATAGTTCATAGGTTCATGAGTTCTTTACAAGTTCATAGTCAAAAATCATGGATCATTCATGGGTTCAAATGATTTCAACTAAATATCATGTAATTACATTAAAGCATGCAATAGATGATTGAAAAACAACAATTGAATCAAAAATTAATATAACCCATGGAGAATTAAGAAGAACCTTAATTTGATCAATTGAAAACCTTGGGGACCCCATAGAGGAATGGACTCTATGAGTGAATACCCACATACCTTGCTACTCAAATCCCAAGGTGAAATGAGAATTGAAGGCCTTGGAGTGAACCCTAGCTTCTTCTTCTTCGTTTAGTTGAGAGGGAGTCTGAGAGAATGAATTTGGTTGGGTTTTGAGGAAATAGAAGAATGGGTTTAAAGTGGGTAGATTTAGAAATTTAATTCTTTATATAGGGCTTAGGATGAAGGCCAAAACGTTATAGCATAGGATTAAAACATTTAGGAAAAGACCCAAAAGTCCCTAAAATATAATTGGCGGACTGGTCTATGAGTCAGACCTACTGACCGTAGAACTTTCTACGGTCTGTACTGGTAAACCATAGACCAAGTATTGGGACCCTAATATTTACCCAATTTTGATGAAACCCTTGTATGGTCCGTAGGACTTCCTACTGTCCATAGACTCTAACCAAAGAACTCAACTATGGCCTTAAAATTTCACTAAGTCTGGGACCTACCTTTGAGACCCATCTACGACTCATAGATCCCCTGAAGAACCGTCTTGTTCACTCATAGAAAAGTTCATAAACTTGATTTTTAAAAATTATTTTCTCCCTTTATACGAGACTAGTCTACGACCCGTAGAAAGTTGTACGAACCGTAGGCTGGTCTCATAGACCTGAACCATTAGACAAAAATTCCTGCCCCTTTTTGAAGTCTTAGGTGTTATAATATCTCTCCCTTGGGAACATTCATTCTCAAATTGAACTCAAGGCAATAGAAAGAGAGTAGGGGAAGATATTTAACAACCCATAATGAATGCAATAACATAAATGCACATAATCAAAGGGAAAATTGACTCTAAGCTAACATATACTTTTTAAGACAACTTTTCATAAAAATACATGCATGCATAAGAAAACATGAGAATGACTAAGACACATATATCCGCAAGAATGAACCATGAGGGGCTAAATACCTCAAGCTAGAGTAGGATTAGTGGGAAAGAGATGAGGATATCAGGACATCATATCAACCTAGGCCTCCCAAGTATAACCCTCAACCAATTGACTTCTCCACAATACCTTCACATATGCAACTTCATTTTTTCTCAACCTTCGAATTTGTAGGTTCAAGATCTTAACCGGACCTCTTCATAAGAAAGACTTTCCTTTATACCAAGATTTTACAATGGTACAATAGATGTCGGGTCTCCGATACACTACTTGAATAGGGACACATGGAACACCGGATGCACCGACGATAATTCGGAGAGCAAGTCTAATTCATAAGCCACCTTGCCAATCGGCCTCAACACTTGTTAATGACCAACATAACGGGGACTAAGCTTTTTCTTTCTTACCAAACCTCATGACACCCTTCATAGGTGAAATTTTCAAGTAGACCCAATCATCAACATCAGAGTCACGGTCACTTCTTCTAATATCGATATAGGACTTTTGTCGACTTTGAGCCATTTTCAACCTTTCTTTAATAAGATGAACTTTCTCCATAGCCTCATATACAAATTCGGAACCTATCAAGGTAACCTCATCAACTTAAAAAAAACCTATAGGAGATCTACATCTCCTACCATAAAGAGCGCCAAATGGAGCCATACCAATACTTGAATGATAACTATTATTATATACAAACTCAATCAAAGGTAAATGATCATCCTAATTACCATTGATGTCAATCACAAAGCTCTCAACATATCTTCCAATGTTTGGATAGTACACTCTGCTTGCCCATGCTAACACTCAGCTACACTCTTATAATTCGAAGTGTAGGCGGTCGCTAACAAGTATAAACCCAATGATGAGTTGGGGTCGATCCCACGAGAAACAATGTGTAGGCTATTGAAGAAATAAAGTTACAAGCTACTAATTTGAACCCGATATAAAAGATACAATTATTATATGAAGATATCAAGTAACAATCTAGGATAGGCGATAGAGGAGTAAAAGGGCCAAAGTTTTTTCAAGCTAGGATACCAATAGGATTTGGGGATGGAAAGTCAATCAACACCTATACGATCCATTGCATACTAGCTTCATACAATTTCAATTAATCATGGGTAAAATCACATATGCCATGGAATCTAACTTATCCACCTATTCCTTTCGAATATAAGCAAATACTTCTCAGCTAGTTCTCACGAACTTAGTCAAGTGACAACACAATTAATCCAAATATAGGCATTGCACGGAATCACTATTTCAAGCAATTATCTGGTATTTGGGTTGTTAAACCTCAAATTATTCACCAATCAACCTTTTCCAACCTCAATTGACTCTCACAAGCTCAATTAAAGTAAATGGGCAAGTTCTAGGAGTGATCAATTCCATTGGAAAGCAATTAAACAATGAAATTGATTAGATAATCAAAGACCCATTTCATATATGAAAAAGTATTCAAATAATTACAAAAGTACAAGGTAAAGATTAAGGACCCAAATATTGTTTATCACTCACACAATATCCAAATCACCAATTAAAAACTACACCTAGGATTTAAGCATTACAAAGCAAAGAGTTTAAGAAGGGTTGAAAAATAGTTACAAATTAAGCATTCAATCTTCACTCTAATGGTGTTTGTTGTGGAAACTTGCTCTCAAAGCTATTCCCTAGTTCCCAAAATATCTTATTCAGTGGTTCTTCTTTTTCCCTTTAGTTTATCTTGCCCTAAATGGCTGTGCCTGACTGTATATTGTGAATTGGGATCAAAAAGTTAAATTTCTAAAACTGCCCAGACGCCTGGCAAATTTCCTTCTCCACGTTCATGGTCCCAGTAGACTTGTACTCTGTGTTCGCGGAAGATTTTACCGCGTTCGCGGTTCATGGATGACTGAAACTCCGCGTTCGCTGGTCAGTTGACTGCGTTCGCGGAGAACCTTTTGCTGCCACCTCTAAATTCTCTGTTTTTAGCTTCATTTTTGCCTCAATTTCCATTCTTTTCTATCAAATTTCCTTGCCAACCAAAATATACCTGCAACAATCATATTCAAGGTATAATTAACATCTTTCTCTACTTGAGTGCCACAAAATCATAAGAAAAGAGCTCCAAATGAGTGAAAATCACCCACTCATCAACACCCCCAACTTAGAAACTTTGCTTGTCCTCAAGCAAAACAAAATCAAAACCACAAGAGGCAATCAAGTTAAGCACAACACACTTTCATTCCAACTAAGGATCATGATCATGACTTTGGTTGGTACTAACAAATAGTCCTCATGCAAACTTTTCACAAAAGAAACCCCTAATTCTGATGGTACATTTTTCAAGAACCAAGAATCATTAAGTGACAACAACTTAAACTCAAAAAGTGACTCAACTCTTTAGCTCTTTTACATGCCCACTTGATTAAATTTGGAATTTTCAAAATCACCACTTAATTAACTTACATGCCCTCACACGAAAAGAAATGTCCCAAAACACTCACAAAGTATTTACAAACATGGGACAAAAGGACAGACACTTACACTCACAATAGAACATCTTATGAACACAAATGCCTCACCATAGGCTTGCCCATATTTTCAATCAACATTGACTCAACTTCATTTGGTTAGATATCACACGGGACTTGGTTAAGCTTTTAATGTAGGCTTAGGGAAGGTTATGATATTATTTAGGTACAAGTGACTACACCCTCCTTGAACTCTACTCAACAACTCATCGTTTTCCAACTTTTCCACATTTTCTTCACTTTCCAAAGTAACGCACATTTTAAATTTTCACTTTTCTCATTTTCATTCTAGATGCCCCACATGCAACCATTTTCAACTTTCGGAGGATTTAAGACTCATTTATTCACTTTCCTTCCTTCATTGTTTTTTCAAAACTTTTTCTTTATTTATGACCTTTTCCCCCATTCATCATTCTCTTTTTTTTATCAATCTCTTATGTGATAGGCATCCCTTCTATGAGTTTCCCATAACACCCCCAACTTAGGCTTTTAGCCTCAACTTTCACAACTTGAAGTTCAAGGAGGGAAATGAGTCAAGAGAGGCATGTATTTTCAAAATGGGTTAGCCTTGTAATAAGGTTGGCAATAAAAAGGAACTAGGCTCAAAGGGGACAACTAAGGATATATTTAGTGCAAAGGTGAGATTTTAGGACAAGTGGACTTCAAGAACAATCAAAGAAACCCTAAGAACATTTTTCCAACCCAACTCAATTAAGACCAATAATTCAAGACCAACCGGGCAAGTTCTAGGTGGCACAAGCGAACACAAGGCATTATTCAACATCTCACCATATATGGAATGCAAGTCAATCAAGATGGTTCAAAATCTTATTTCCTTTTCAACATACAAGTTGCATCGAACATTTAAATCGCTAATAAATAAAAAGTCACAAAAAGAGTCACAAGAGTTGTCACAGAATCATTCAAAACATGCTCAACTTTCAAAACAGAGGGGTATGTTTAAAACATATTTCACATCCATGACTATGTTCTTAGTACCAACAAAGCCACAACCTCCCAAAAAGACGATGATTTTTGCCCTTAAGAAAGCCGTCAACCAATCCATCATTGGGCAAACTCATGCATAACGACTAATCCATCACAATTTAAATCAAAAGCCCGACAAGGGCATATCATCCACATAATCATCAAGGCAAGACAAGGGCACATCAAAATAAACATCAAAATAAGCATCTAGAATAAGCATACAAAATAGCAATCCCAACAAAGAAGTACATAGCAAAAGATCACTAGGGAGGCACCCCCAAATGAAAATGAAACTGTGTCCTCACAGTAGAAATATTAAAAAGATAATACGAGGGGCTCCCTAAAGTGCATCACTCTGAACTCGAGCCGGAGGGAAAAGTCAAATCCTCATCATCAGAAGCACTGCTACCGTATAAGCTCCTAATCTTGCCCATCATCTTGCTAAGGAACTTGCTCTTCTTCTTCTCGTGCTCCCTGAATGTCCTATGGCGCTACTCAATCCTCCCTTTCCTCCGACTCATCTGCTCTAATCGATTAGACATCGCCTTCTGTGCAGCAGCTACAGAAACAATAGTGGGTGGAGGGACTCCTTCCGAGTTGGGGGCTCTAGATGAGCCAGTAGGAAGGTCAACAACCAATTCTCTAATCTGAGCATCAACAGCATAAATCTGGGAAGAGATGTGACGCATAATGGCAGGTCAGAACTTAAGGGGTCCTGCTGAAGTAGAGGCACCGGTCACAGAATCAGGCTCGGTGAACTGGCCAAACTGAGGGTCTAAAACATCAATCTTCCTCTTCTTGTTCTTTCTACTCTGGCATCATTCTTATTCAATGGGTGAATCTCCTTTCCTGATTTCTTCTCCTCATCAGTAGGGTGAACAAATCTGAGTAATCCGTGAAGGAAAGATAATGCTCTAGGCTCTCCCTTGTGCCAGCTCACATGTGTGGTCAATAATAACCTACCCCACATTTACCTCCAACCCATCAAAGATAGCGGCAACCACAAGTACTATGTTCAGAGTAACCTCGGTATCGTGAGTGGAAGGGATGATCCAAGCACAAATAATAGAAAGCCAAGATTTGGCCTCGACGGTGAAATCATGTGACTCAATCCCCCCTCTTGGACTCAAACCACTCTGGAGGCTCTCCGTCATGTAACTTGTCCACAATCCATTGAGTTCCAAACTCTTTGTATCGGTCTATGTACACCTTGTTATCAGCATCTGGGAGACCATATAATGCATTAATGACCGTTGGGCTGAAATTGACTTGCACACCTCGAACGGTGATCACCACAGCTTTTTCAAAATAAGTTTCTAAAGCATTGGCATAGCATTCCGCCACTAATTTGTTGTTAGCCTTGATAGGCTCAGCTGCAAAACATATCCATTTTCTAGTCACAAGCCGGCCATTGAATTCCAACATACCATCCTCAAGTTTCCCCAAAAAATACCCTTTTCTTTTACCACCGCTCAACCCAAGTATTCGTCATATTTCTGAGCATATTTGGATGATAAGAACCTGCTAGCATCAAAATAATCTTCTTCTTCAATTTTTGGTGTAATTTTGGGAGCATGGGAGATAGTATCAAAAGACATTTTGAGCTCGAAGTACCTACAAAAGAAGCCAACATGTTAAAAGTTCTTATGGACACTTAAAACAATGTATTAGAAAGTATTTAGGCCAAAGAATGAGTTAAAAGAAGTCCCAAGCTATGTTGTGCGTAGCTACTATTTTGGGATAGCATCACTGTCTTCTCCGCGTTCACAGAGGCAGTCGCGTTTGCAGTTCAGCATGCCTCAGGCCTCCACGTTCGCTGGTCAACTGAACGTGTTTGCGGAGCACATGGAATCAGATTCCTTCGTGTTCACCGCTAGAGGTCTGCGTTTGCGGAGTTGTTGTTTCCCTCAGAAAATTACAGATTCTTTGGAGCAATTTTTTAACAGTTTGAGGGCACCACGAATTCAATTCATTTACTCAAAAATTGGCCCCCCAATCATACCCCAAAACTCATCTAACAAATAATAACAACACATCCAACACCAAATCTACCCTATAAACCAACTTTTGCACAAAAAGATTCAATTTCAAATCAAAAGTCCTAAAAGCACCATTTTTAAGCTTTACTTACCAAAATTGGAATAAAGAGAGGAGTGAAAGAACATACCTTCAGAGTTGATTCCGAACTCAAAGATATGAACTTGGGAGCAATTTAGATGAAGGAGAAGTTGAGGGAACTTTTCGTCTCTTATAAGTGAAAGAAAAACTTATGCTTACCCTCTTTACAGTTTTGTCTCTTCATTACCATAAAAACTATTCGTCCTTCCGTATTCGCGAACAATTAGGGGTGTTCGTGGCCATGTGGTAAACTTTGACCTCCGCATTTGCGGTGAGGAGGTCGCATTCATGGAGAACACCTGATGCCTGAACAACTGGGAACTCTCTTGACTTTTCGGCGATGGCTGGGTCAATTCGGCGACTCGCCCAACACATTTTTGCGATCTTTAGCTCCTAAAATGTGTTCGAAACCTCATTTTGAAGGTAGTTCAACCTCAAACTTCAATCCCAATTGAATTTTTGCTTCCACTCCTGTTCAAAACACTTTCAAACACTTTGAAATCATGAGGATTAGTCAACAATAAAATCCTAATCTATCCTAAAAACTCAAAATTAACTAAGAATTAAAATTTTTGGATATCGATGAGTTGTCTCCCATCAAGTGCACAATTTAACGTTGTGGCACAATGCCGGTTACATCAGCCTTTGTGTTTCCAATTTGAGGCAATGAACCTTCTCCCCAACTTTAAAGAACTTTCTCTTCGAAGAGCATGGGGACAACATGAGAGCATAAAAAATTTCACTCAATCTCTCCACTGCGAAGATTTGAACGCCTTACCCAACTTCACATCATTTTATCGTGGAGGAGCATTGGGCAATAGTGAGAGGGTCACTAGGCCATTCGAACATCCAACTTCATAATCCTTGGCCCTCAAGTGAATGACGCCATCACTTTCAAATGAACTAGAGTTGCCATATATGATCATTTTGGCTGTTTCTTGCAACTATAGTGTCATTTCCTTGATTTTTGCATCTTGGAATTTTATTGGCTTGGCTCTGTTGCAAATACCCAAGATTTCACCCATGTTAATCCCAACCCCTTTTTCTTGCAATTCTAACTCCAACGTGTTAATTTTTACCATTTGACAAGGAGCATTACATACTCCAACTCTTGGTCTCACATCGATCTTCAAAGTAGCAATTCCAAACTCGAGTTGGATCATGTCATGGTACCGAGTTAGGTGCAAGTTGCGGAATTTATCTCTCATTTGGAACATTAGATCTCTTAGCATCACATCCTTTGCATGTCATTGAGACAAGTACAAGACCCAAGCTTGACTCACAACACCCATCTCTTCACATATTTCTTCATCTAAAGAGGCATCAACTTAACTATTCCCAACAGAAGTCATCCACAACAATGACATGGGTCATCAACATAGGGCTTGCAATCTCCAAACATTGTTTCTTCACAGGAAGTCATAGAACCAAACAAAAACAAAGCAAAAATAAATATTCACAATTTGGATTGAAACTAGTAAACTATAAATTCTAAATCAATTCAATACGCAAAATTGTCCCCGGCAGCGGCATCATTTTTGATAACGCTCAACTACACTCTTATGATTCGAAGTGTAGGCGGTCGCTAACAAGTATAAACCCACAATGAGTTGGGGTCGATCCCACGAGGAACAATGCGTAGGCTATTGAAGAAATAGAGAATTAGAGAATTACTAGCTACAAATTTGAACCCGAAATAAAAGATACAATTATGATATGAGGATATCAAGTAACAATCTAGGATAGAGGATAGAGGAGAACAAGGGCCAAAGTCTTTTCAAGCAAGGATACCAATGGGATTATAGAATGGGAAGTCAATCAACACCTATATGATCTATTGCATACTAGCTTTATACAATCTCAATTAATCATGGGTAAAATCATATATGCCATGGAATCTAAATTATCCACCTATTCCTTTCGAATATAGGAAAATACTTTTCAGCTAATTCTCACGAACCTAGTAAAGTGACAACATAATTAATCCAATTATAGGAATTGCATGGAATCACTATTTCTAGCTATTATCCGGTATATGAGTTGTTACACCTCAAATTATGCACCAATCAACCTTTCCCAACCTCAATTGACTCTCACAAGCTCAATTAAAGTAAACGAGCAAGTCATGGGAGTGATCAATTCCATTGAAAAGCAATTAAAGGATGAAATTGATTGGATAATCAAAGACCCATTTCATATATGAAAAAGTATTCAAATAATTACAAAAGCACAAGGTAAAGATTAACAACCCAAATATTGTTTATCACTAACACAATATCTTAATCACCAAATAACGACTATACCTAGGATTTAAGCATTACAAAGCAAAGAGTTGAAGAAGGGGTGAAAAATAGTTACAAATCAAGCATTCAATCTTCACTATAGTGATGATTGTTGTGGAAACTTGCTCTCAAAGCTATTCCCTAGTTCCAAAAATATCTTATTCAGTGGTTCTTCTTTTTCTCTTCAGTGTATCTTTCTCTAAATGGTTGTGCCTGAGTGTAAATTGTGAATTAGGATAAAAAAAGGTGAATTTTAAGAACTACCCAGACGCCTGGCACATTTCCTTCTCCGCGTTCGCGGGTCCTAGCAGACTTGTACTCCGCGTTCGTGGAAGATTTTACTGCGTTAGAAATTCATGGATGATGGAAGCTCTGCATTTGCGGGTTAGTTGACTGCGTTTGCGGAGAACAATTTGCTGCTAGCTATAAATTCTCTCATTTTAGCTCCATTTTGCCTCAATTTTCATTCTTTCCCATCAAAACTCCTTGCCAACCAAAATATACCTGCAACAACCATATTCAAGGGATAATTAACCTCTTTCTCTACTTGAGTGCCACAAAATCATAAGAAAAGAGCTCCAAATGAGTATAAATGCCCACTCATTCATCAGTTTGAGGATGAAAGATCGTAATAAGCTTGACACGAGTACCAAGACTCTTTATGAAAGACTTCCAAAATTGAGAAGTAAATTGGGTGCCACGATAAGAGATAATGGATAGGGGTACTCCATGCAACCTAACCATCTCCTTTAGATATAACTTAGCATAATCTTTCGCTGAATAAGAGACCTTGACATGAAGGAAATGAGCCGACTTCGTCATATGTTCTACGATAACCCAAATCGAGTCATGTTTCCACCGGGTACGAGGTAAGCCAACAATTAAGTCCATATTCAAATCTTTCCACTTCTAAGTAGGAAGACTAATATCTTGGGAAAAACCTCTCGGCTTTTGATACTCGACTTTCACTTATTGACAATTAGGACACTTAGCCACACATTACGCAATATCCTTCTTCATCCCATTCTACCAATAGGCCTCCCACAAGTCATGATAAATCTTGCTGGCTCCCAAGTAAATGGAATACCAGAAACCATAGGCTTGTGATAAAATTTATTCCCTCAATTCATCAACATTTGGAACACATAGCCGACCTTGATATCGAAGAACACCATCTCCCCTTCAAGAGAAAGCCTCAATTGCTTTTTCAGAAACCGACTTCTTCAAGTAGAATAATACCGGATCAAGATATTTCTTAGCCTTCACATCCGATAATAAAGATGAATTTGAATTATTATGAACAACTACACGACCTTCATTAGAATCAACCAAGCGAACACCCATCGTGCCAATCTATGAACATTACGAACCAATTCTTTCTTATCATCTTCAACATGTGTAACACTACCCATTGACAGCCGACTCAAGGCATCGGCCACCACATTTGCCTTTCCCGGGTGATAAAGGACACTCATGTCATAGTCTTTCAAGAGTTCTAGCCACCTCTTTTGGTGAAGATTTAGATCCTTTTGCTTCGTGTTGAAAACTTTTGTGGTTGGTAAAGACATCAACATGGACACCATACAAATAATGCCTCCAAATCTTTAAGGCAAAAACAACCGCCGCCAATTCCAAGTAATGGTAGGATAGTTCTTTTAGTGAATATTAAGTTTCCTTGAAGCATAAGCAATAACTTTCCTATTTTGCATAAGGACACACACAAATCCAATTCATGAAGTATCACAATACACAACAAACCCATCAGAGCCTTCCGATAAAGTCAACACTGGGGCAGTGGTAAGCATTTCCTTCAACCCTTGAAAGATCTTTTCACATGTTTTTGACCATAAGAACTTAACCTTCTTCTGGGTCAGTGTAGTTAATGGAGAGGAAATAAAAGAAAACCCTTCCACGAACCTTCTATAATGTCCGGCCAAGCCCAAGAAACTTCAAATATCCAAAGGAGATAGAGGTTTAGGCCAATTCATAACCGCTTCCATCTTCTTAGGATCGACTTGAATACCTTAACCGGAGATAATATGGCCAAGGAAAGCAACACAATCCTCAAATGATTGGCGTGCTCATCCTCACTCCGGGAATAAATCAAGATATCATTGATAAACACTATCACAAGCATATCAAGATATTTTCTAAACACTCAATTCATCAAATCCATGAAAGAGCCTAGAGCATTAGTGAACCCAAATGACATTACCAACAATTCATAATGACCATACCAAGTTTGATAACCTGACTAAAAGGCGATCTTAGAGAAATAACTTTCTCCTTGGAGTTGATTAAATAAATCATCAATATTAATGGTAACCTTGTTCAATTGCCTATAGTCAATACACATGCGAAGGGAACCATCCTTCTTATGAACCAACAAAATCAGAGCACCCCATGGAGAAATACTCGGTAGGATAAAACCCTTATCCAACAAATCTTTCAATTGCTCTTTTAATTCCTTAAGTTCTGCCGGAGCCATACGGTAAGGAGGAATAGAGATAGGTTATATATCAAGAAAAAGGTCAATACAAAAGTCTATTTCCCTTTCGGGAGGAACAATGGCTAGATCATCGGGAAAGACTTCCAGTAATTTATTTACCATGGGGACCGACTAAAAAATAGAGGTTTTGGAATCTATATTCCTTAACTGAACAAGATGATATATGCAACCCTTAGAAATCATTTTTCTAGCTTTTAGACAAGAAACAAACTGAACATTAGGTATAGAATTTTCCCCTTTCCGCTCTAGGATGGGCTCATTTGGAAACTGAAACTTAACCACTCGGGTTCTACATTTAATAGACGCATAACAATAATGGAGCCAATCCATAACCTGAACAAGATGATATCTGCAACCTTTAGAAATTATTTTCATAGCTTTTAGACAAGCAACAAACTAACCCTTACGCATAGAATTTGCCCCTTTCACTCTAGGATTGGCTCATTAGGAAACTTAAACTTAACCACTAGGGTTCTACAATCAACAAAAGCATAACAATAATGGAGCAAATCCATACCAAGAATAACATCAAAATAAAACATATCAAATTCTACAAAATCAACATAAGTATCTCTATGGGATAAGGAGACATGAAACTTTCTATAGACGCTCTTAGCCACAACAGATTCACTTATATGAGTAGAGACAGAGAAATGTTCTAACAACACATTCGAAGAAACCTCAAATCTCATAGCCACATATGGCGTCAAAAAAGACAAAGTACCACTAGGATCAAGCAAAGCATACTTATCAAGATGGAAGAGACGGTAACCACATTGGGAGAACCCTCTTGATCATGACGAGTTTGGAGTGCATAGAATCAGCTTTACTTTGGAGCACTTCAACTTGAACCACTAGGCGGAGCTTGCCTACCATCTTTTCCCTTATCGATTCTAGATGGAAAATCCCTCAAGCGGTGACTACTTTTACCACAACCAAAAAATTATCCATACATATCAAGCATTTTCCCGAATGACTCTTGCTACACATTGAACATGCGAGAACCGAAAATCCATTTCCAGCTCCATTTCCTCCTTGAGACTTAAGATTAGACACCCTTTCTTTTTTGAACTTAGAAATTGGAGCATTATAGGAACCTTGACCAGAGATCCTTTGTAAGAATCTAGAACGACCATGTCCATCAAACCTCGAATGTGAAAATTCATCATCTTCGGTCTTTGCCCTCTTTGCCTCCCTAGATCTTTCCTTGAGCTTCTCCTCTTCAATTTGATGGGAATGTGTCATCAAACAAGAAATATTCATTTCCTTAATGAGCATGGCGGTACCACATTCCTTAACCACCATTATAGACACACTCGAAACAAACTTACTCATCTTTGCCCTAGGATCGGCAACCACGGCAGTGGCAATTTGGACAAATGTGTCAATTTCAAAGCATACTCCTTCACATTCATACCTCCTTTATGAAGGTTGATTAAATCAAGCACCATTGCCTCCCTCATCTCAAGGGGAAAAAACCTAACAAGAAAAACAAACTTAAACTTCACCCAATCATGAGGACCCACATCAACCGCCCTTTCTTCTCCATTGGTTAAACCAAACTTGAGAAACACCCTTAAGTTGATAAGCAGCCAATTTCGCCTTTTCCACTTACATCACTCTCATGATCATCAAAACCTTATATACCTCATCAATAAAATCTTGAGGATCTTCCTCAACCTTAGAACCATGAAACTCCGGGGGACTTATTTTAGTGAAGTCCCTTACTCTAGTTGCTGCCATACCCATATTTGGGTCACGAGAGCATTAGTCTCTCTATTGGCTTGAGCCATCATAGCTTGAGCCAACACTTGGAAAGTGGCTCGGAACTCCGCATAAGTCACTTGTTCGGCCAAAGGGTCAACTAGAACTTGAGGTGCTTCTTGTTTCATATTCTCATTCGCATTCCTTCTAACATATGCTCTTCAAGGGGCCATATCCTGAAAAGCATCGGATAAGCAATAGGAGAGAGATATATAGAGTTAACTCTATGGCCCGAATTTAGAATGATGTATGATGTGGAATTTCCTAAATATTTTATAGCCACCTATTAATAATTAAGTGTGGCGCATTTCACACTCATGAATAAGACTCTACTGGACGTGGCTTGTGAGATATCTTAGGACCTTTTTAAACCATTTGCTCTGAATACCAAGTTTATCACGATCCAAAATATAACCTAAGTAAAACATGGCGTATAGAACCCCGAAAGGCTCTACACAATCCGCTTAGCATACATCATACAAGATAATAGAAATAAAAGATTTCAAAAGTAACATTTTCATATCATAAAGTGGAATTCTAAGGTCGTCTCAATAAGCCATCTAATTCATCAAAAGGAGTGGTTATGACGTAACCCATACACCACATACATAATCCAAAAACAAGAAAGACATAAAACAAGTAAAATGACTCGGTCCTCGGAGCTTAAGGACTCACTAACTCTTCAATCCAGTTGAATGATTAACTAACCAAGAGTGAGAGAGGTAGGGACATTAGACCATACATTAAAGAGACAATGTAGGCACAAGTATGTATTAGTATATGAAATGTACAAAGTACGGGGCAGTATGCATAAAATAGACATGGTGGCATAAATAATTTTAACATGTGAGATATGAAAACATTTGAGCATTTAAGGGCTTAAAGAAGCAACATCACATAAATCATAATATATGGACAATGTATTTAAAATAAAAGACAAATGGAAAGCTTTATAATGAAACATATTCATTTTGTGGGATATTATCTTTAACTGACAAACAGACCATGAGAGCTATATCATGTAATTAATCCGATATATCCCTCATACCAAAAGAAAGGGATTCTACTTGCCAAGGTAGAATCCGTACATATTATCTTTTGCAAAAGTGGATCCACTAGATAGGTCACTTAAGACATTACTATGGGGGCACGTAGAAGGGACTAGAAGTTGCTACTAGAGGCTTCCCTATTTGAGCCTCCACCTCAAGGTCTCTCAGTGCTAAGTCTAAATTCCAACGGAAGATAAAAGTCAAATATCATTATAACATAGGAAGGGCAATGATCAATACCAATTCACTTCTTTAAAATCCAAAACATAGAATAGCTCCTTAAAATGCAATTCAAGCATAGGTGAGAAAACCTTTCACCAATGAAAATCCATATGTGAGGAATACCTTTCACAATCATGGTCATATTCGTATGTGAGAAAACCTTTCATAACAACATTGATACGTTCATCTAAAATCACCTTATCATCATAAACATTACTTTTATAAGACATGCATAGCTTTTCAAATTCAAAGTTCATAGGTTCATGATTTCTTCACAAGTTCATAGTAAAAAATTATGGATCATGCATGGGTTCATATGATTTCAACTAAATATCATGTAGTTACATTAAATAATGTAATAGAAGATTGAAAAACAACAATTGAATCATTATTCCATCGAACCCATGGAGAATTAAGAAGAATCCTAATTTGATCAATTGAAATTGAAAACCTTGGGGACCCATAGAGGAATGGACTCTATGAGTGAATACCACATACCTTGCTACTTAAAGACCAAGGTGAAAGGAGAATTGAAGGTCTTGGAGTGAACTCTAGCTTCTTCTTCTTTCTTTGGTTTAGAGGGAGTTTGAGAGAATGAATTTGGTTTGGTTTTTGGGAAATAGGAGAATGGGTTTAAAGTAGGTAGATTTAGGACTTAATGTCTTTATATAGGGCTTAGGATGAAGGCTAAAACGATATAGAATAGGCTTAAAACATTAGAAAAAGACCCAAAAGCCCCTGAAATTTAACTGCTGAACTTGTATAAGGGTCAGACCAATATTCTACGGTCCGTACAGGTCAATCGTAGACCAAGTATTGGGACCGTAATATTTACCCAATTTCGACGAAAACCTTCCACGATCTATAGACTCTAACCGTAGAAGTCAACTTTGGCCTTAAAATTTCACTAAGTTCGGCACCTACCTAGAGACCAATCTACGACTCGTAGATCCCCTGACATAAACTTAATCTTTCAAAAAATATTTTCTCTCTTCCTACGAGACTGGTCTATGACCCGTAGAAAGTTCTATGAACTATAGGTTGGTCTCGTAGACCTGAACAAGTAGACAAAATTCCTACAACCTTTCCTTTTTCGAAGTTTGAGGTGTTACAATGACACTCTTAAATGTATTTTTAAAGCACTTATTTCACATTTATCGGGTGTAATAAATAAAAAAATCAAAGCTTTTTTATTTCATTTTTACACAGATGTTAATCAAAAAGATAAAAATAAATAGATTTGATCGTTATCACTTATTTACACTCTTCTAACAATTTTTGAAATTTAATCCCATGAAACATCTAATTCTACCATAATCGAGTTTTGGCTTGTGTCACACTGGATAAATTTAAAAGGATGCTTTTAGAGAATATTCAAGGGGATACTTCGTCCTCCAAAATGTATGAGTGCGTACAACAAATTTGTTCATAATTTAGTATCATTATAGCCATATTTCCTAAACATTATATTTAATAAATTTATATCGTATGAGGCCTTTTTTACTTATATTTTTATTTGTGTGACTATGACATGATTAAGTAGGCTTAAATGGAGAAATAAGGATTCATATTATCAGTTTATATTTGTTTGGGATAGAGGAATAGTTAAATGTTTTTGTTGTTATGCAACTCGAAAGTTTTAACTCTAGAAAGAAAACCTTTCTCTTTCTTCTATTAGACAACTAACATTAATGTCACGACCCAAAAATTTAGGTCATGATGGCATCTAATACATCCCACCAGTATGTAAAGTGAACCCACATCACTGAACTAGAAGCAACAACTATTTCACGAAAGAGAGGAATTGCGGAAGATAACAAATAATAATAAGAAGAAAAGGAAAAAAGGAGAATCAAATTAATACAAAAACCAACCCAAGACATGGTATCACCCGGTATTTGAGCAACTATTCAAAAGAAGTGTGCAATAACAATTCAATGATACAAAACTATTTCTGAAACCAAAATAAAGACTAGTCCTAGTCAAAATAAGAGAAAAAGAGAGGCAACTTTATATTCCAGGAGCTCACCCAAAATTTTGAATCCCAAGAGCTTCTTCGCACGAGAACCAAATAAGCGGAGAAAATTCATACTATGATTTTTAGGATGCAAACGTGTAGTATGAGTACAACAAGTACTACTCAATAGGCATAGGCCGACTGAGCTCCGAAGATAAAGTTAGCACAAACAACATGTAAGAAAGGAGCATATATCACATATAAGTAAAGGAACAACATGAATATTATAATAAGAAACAGACTAAAGTAAGTAGTAGAGAGTACAAGATATAAATAAAGGATGCAAGGGATGAACCTGGATGTGCTAGTCGATCAACCTAAACACGACAAGGCTCTACTAAGGGAGACAACTAGCCCAAAGGTACACTAATCGAAGTAAACACAAAGAATCACATAAACGCCAAGAAGGCTATCCCAAACCGAACCTGCATAAAACATCATATTGAGGGAAACAAGGGTAGTATCTACCTTCAAAGAAGAATGACACTTCATACTGCCACAAGTAAGCAAATAGTCAAACAATAACCTTACGGAGCACCTATGTGCTAGAAGGTACACAACAGTAAACTAAACCCGTATGGCCACCCATATGACCAATAGTTACAAACAACAATCAATTATGTTGGTGATAGGCAATGCATGATGAATGTGAGTTATGCAGTAAAATCAGTAGTACCAATAATACCAAGATATGTACAGCTACCCCTAAGTCCAAGACAGTGAGGTAGGACCCATGTGCGCCTCCCTCTTCTGGTTCTATGGGCCATAGAGACAGAGTAACCCATGGTGGACTCAGGAGTGTCCATATGTACCTGCCTCTTCCCGATCCAGGACTTTCTGCTCCATCAGTGTGACTTGAGATAATCATCATAACCATAATAGTAAATAAAGGGTCGGCTACTCTTCGATTAGTCAAGTAAAAATGAGAAAGTCCATTTGTAAAACAGTAAAGGTAGTATGACCCCCATAAAAGATAAGTTTAAAAAAAGTAAATCGGTCAAAAACCAAGCTTTCCCAAAAGTATTCGGAGGACCAATGCATGCACTGGGTCGTAATACAAGTCACAAGTATAAGAAAACCAATGCAATGCATGCCATCACACGCGTCCAAACAACACGCTCACAATCACAAATAGGGTAAATAACAACCATCTCACTCTTAGAGTATGAGAACTAACCTGGGATCCAGCTGGTCCTCAACCAAGGCCTCAGGCCCAAAATACCTCAACCAATTCAACAGAGATATCCAGAGAAGGAAACATCTCTAAGTAAGTGGTAAAAGGGATTACAGAGAATCAATAAGTCAAAGGAATACACAAGGAACACCTCTTCCACCTGAAGAAACCACCAAAAGAGGTACAAGCACAGCTAACCTCAACCTACGATAAACACAATCACTGAAGGGTCAAAAACTAACCAAGGGAGGGGAACCTCATCATAGGTATAAGCCTTACTAAAGTGAATCCCCAGAAGCCACACAATCTCACGGTACCCGCATAGGCGGAAGGAACCAAACCCAAGAACCTCTCCCAAGAAGAAGCTATAACACCTAAGGATAAACCAAAACTCATTCAAAGGAACTAATCATGCAAACTACGAACAACGTACAAAATAAAAACTCTAAAGAGGTTAAAAGTACTAACATAAGGCACAAACACAGAATCTCAGACCTAAACTAAGGATTTCACAATTTTAACTAATCTAAGGCTCAAGCGGGAATCAAGAAATAAGTATACATGGATAATCCTAAATCCTCTATACACAATTCCAAATCACATGCAATAATTGCTAAACATCATCTAAGAATTCTCATTCAAAGGACAGGTAGACCATAGCCTACCTCGAAAACGAACATGCGAACTCTGAAACTATTGAACTGAAGCTATCCACCTTTGAATTGCCTCCAAACACCACCACACTATTAATTTATTGAACACAATGTCAATACAGATGTTTAAACACAAAAATGGCAACAATAAGAGATGGACCCAAAAATTAAGTCAAAATGGAAATGTTGGACTCCCACCAAAAATCTCAAAATTGAATCGGTCAAAAGGACCCAAATAGCCTAAGAAATTTGTACCCCCAAAATGGGCACAACGTGAGCTCAGAAATGGGTTAAATTAGTCCATACAATTAAAATACCAAAATCCACACAAAAATACGGTTTGGCCAGCCCCTTTGAGGTAGAAAATACCTCAAAAGGATGATTTTCAAGCCTCTCCTAACCCTCAAATGTGTAGCCACAATCAACACGAAACTCTAGCGCTTGGAATCGCCCAATTCGTAGCTCGCTAGCTCCCAAAATCACCAAAAGAGGCTTTCACGTTGGGTTGAACCTTGACTGGTCTTTAATTAAAAGACCAATCAATTTGCCTCTGCAAACTTGGTGCAAGGGCCTGTGAAAGCGGTGGGTCAGCCCCACTAGCCTTTGGGAATGCGATGCCTATCCTGCAATCGCGATGCCCAAACCTCTAAGCCTTCATAAATACGGTACACAACCCACGAACACAGGAGGGCAACATAATGGCCTCCACAAATGCAGCTGTGGTGGCACAAAAAGTGTTGCACCAACAGGTGCGACACCAGCACAAGAAGGACTCCAATAGATTGCTCGGGATTCTTTCGGAACTCGGTGCACACAAACCAAATATGCTACCCTCTTGAATTCGGCATTCGGACTCAACGGAACTATCAAAACTTCCATCCGATGTCATTTTGATGAAAAGTGGATCCCACACTCAAGTTTCATTTTTTTCCAAAATTCACAAATGGGCTCTAAATGAGATCTGAAGCCTCGGGTAATAAGTTGAAGATTTAAACTCTTTTGAAGCCTATTTAGTTATACAATTAGTGTCCTTAATGCCTAATTATATTCTATTTTGATATTTTTTTGATGATTTGCAGCTATGAAAGCTAAAGGACAAGGCAAGGATGAATACTTGAAAGAAAGGCCAAAAACATAAAAAGAAGTGTAAACTCTACACAATTGATGGCTTAACAAGAAGGGCAGATCACACAACGAGCATGACCTCACGTAAATAGATAATGTTCAAAGTTGAAATTGTCAAGGCAGGTTGGCCGACTGAATACAAAAATGGCAACTCACCGAATGTGATGGGCGATTTGAATGACTATCACTGAAGGTGACAGAACTAGGATAAAAAATGAAGGCTTACAAGGAGAACAATGGTGGTACTCAGTGATTCAGGCAATGTGAAAGGCAGACTCAAGTGAACTCGCCGACTGAGGTTCAAATATTTGAAGCTTGAAGCAAGAGAAAGGTGAGCTAAGTACCAAAAGGCGATCCACCAAATCTACTTGGCGAGCCCAACAAATGTCACTGAAGTGGTCACGCAATGAATTTTGGGCTAAATTTTGGGAAACTATAAATAGCCCAAAGGAGAGAGACTTTTCGAGACTTTTGGGCTGACTTTTGCGATAGAGTTTTAGTTCCTAACTTTGTAAACTCTTGGATAAATATTCTTAGTTTGAGGTTTTAACTTTTTACTCTTGAAATGAACAATTTAAAGTTGAAATCAAAGTGGGCATTGATTATAATTTATTAATTTTATCACATCCATGGCTTCTCTCATGAGAGTTATAATTTCTTTACTTTTTGTGATGTGTGGCTAAAATCCCAACTCTAGGGGTGAAAATATGGGGTTGGGTGTGATTTAATGTAGTGAGTGTTTTGTTGTGCTCTATTTTATAGATGTTCATTCGTTAATTTAGACTAATTACCATTGGGTTAATTCATGGGTTAATGTTGCAAACTTAATTCTATATTTGATCTTAGATTGACGCTCAAAAGGGGTTAATTGGAGTGGGTAATTAGTCTAATACTTGTAATTTAGGTTTGATGTCTATGATTTGCTTGAAAGAGAAATTATGGGTTAAATCTATCTACCCAAATCTTCTTGAAAGAGAGAATTCGTAAGGTTGTGGGTTGATTTATAGTTCAAATAGATGAGACCAAAAAGAGATTCTATCAATTGGTACTCTGAGATTGAAAGAAGATTAGCGTCATTGATGATGACCAGCCTATCCATGATTGTTTAGCAATACCGAGCACCACAGCTACCCCTATGTGATATCAATTGCCATATTGAAATGTTCGGAAGCTATTATTGAAATGTTCAACACATGGTGTTCCAAACAACTTGTTGCTGCAATACTTTTATTGTAGCTCGAATTCCCTCAACAAAGGCTTAGCGGACCAACTTGTTCAAGGTGGGCTAATGAGGTAGCCATATGATGTTGCGGTGTTGTTTCTTGATGACATGACAAAGATCAACCGACCATGGTATACTAGAGAAGATCAGGTGTCACTCTACATGTGGATATGAACAAGGAACAAATAGAAAAGGATTAAGAGCGTGATGAAAATATGGCTAAAATAATGACCCAATTGGACATGCTTTCCAAACATGTCATGGGAGGTGGACTTAAAAAAGTAAATACGGTTGGTACGAGCAGTGGGAATGCGCAGATGATGCTAAATTTGAGGTATTGTACAATGAGGAAGTGCAATTCTCGAGAAATCAAATGGGGGTTCTCATCTAAACTATCATAGACAGGGTGGTAACCAAGGTTGGAGCAAGGAGTGAGACAAATAGTTGGAGAGATTGGGGAGGTGGAAATTTGAGAGAGCACGAATTTGAGAAAGATAGGTATATCCTCCTTGATGATCTACCAAAACCAAAAAAGCAAGTTGGATCGGAGACAAACTAAATTGATGAAATGTTCACAAGAATCTTCAACAAGGTTGAAGGGTCTGACAAGGTGTTGAAGGATTTAAAAAATGAATTATCCACCTTAACAAGAATGGTGAATTCTTACTCTGTATCAATCAAACATCTTGAGACTCAGTTGTGTCAACTCTTCTCCCATTTGAATAAAAGAAAAAAGGGAATGTTTCCAAGCAACACTGTTCCAAACCCAAAATAATGGTTTTTGAGTAAGCATTGTATCGTGCAACGATGTTAAATAAGGCGCTTCTTGGGAGGCAAACCAAGTTCATTTTGTTGTTTTCAATAATGTGTTTTGTGAGTGCAGGTGAAAAAGAAGTCAAAATGTTGAGAAAGGTAATGTACGCGATGCCAACACCATGCTAGTGATATGCCAAAATCATTGTGTAGACTTCTTCAAGTTCTCTTTCTACATTGAAAAAGATGAAAAAGTTTACCGTCAACTTAGGTTATCAGAGCTCCAATTGGTGATCCACCGAAGTGCACTAAACGGACTCCATTGGGTCTACTGAATTAACCTCCGAGATTGGTTTTTCTTCAAGCCTAATCGGCGAGCTTTGGCCCTTTCGGTGATTCACCGAATGCGTTCAGTGACGTTAGTCGCAATCCGCCTAGTGGGTCTGAGTTAAAAAGGCCAAAGGTCTCTTCAAGTTCTTAAATTAAATCCTTGCTCACCTTTAAGTTCTGTTTCTCTCTAAACCTCCCATACCTTTATTTTAGTGTTTGTGTGCCTCCATTGCATGATTTCATCTGCTCAGAGTGTTTTGGACTGTTAGATTCTCTATCTCAGACCCCTCTTCCATGAGTTTGTGCTTTGCTTTCATCCTTGAGGTTGGTTTGTAGGTTCGATCTAACCTTTTGTGCTCAAAATTGATGTTTTTGATATCCATTTGAAACATACTGTTATTTAATCTCAATAGGTAATGTTATATTCATCGTATTGAACTGTGCCCATTAGATAATTAATTTTATGCCTTAAATTGCTAAAATTGATTTTATTTGTTAAATGTCATAATTGAACCTTTGTTTGTACTTGGTCTGACTTTAATTGAGTACGAGTGAAGTTAGATTAGCCTAGTATTGCCCCGATGGCCTAAATTTGCCCAATGATAGAGAGAGTGATGATTTTCTTAAGGAAAAAACTTTGTTTTGGGTTGTTCTTTGTGATATTTGGGGTAAGTCTAAGTACCCATGGGTAGAAAAACATGTGGGTAGATTTTAATGTTAATTAGGAATTGGATATTTTGCGTATTGGTGTTGAAATATTGAAAATAGGCATTGGGATGAAAATTACCTAATTGCCAGGCTTGTCTAAGATCACCAAGGTAATTAGGCGAATCGCTGAGTAAGCCCTAGACCTTCTTCTATGATTGAATATGTGACATGGGTACTATTCCATTAAGTGGGCTTGTCTTAGTTCGTCAAAACCCACTCGGTGTATCACCAAGTGGGAGTGGACATCACCCTTTGGGCCTATTCTTTTTAACTTTGCACTATCACTTTTGGCGGACTTGTCTTAGCATGCAAAAACTATTTCGGTGAATCGCCGACTTGGAGATGACTTCACCTTTCATGCCTGAGTTCAATTTATTGAGGCATGTCAGCTTTGGTGAGCTCGTATGAGCCCGCTTAACCTGTTAGGTGAACCACCTTCCCAATAGGCGAGCTTCAGCGCTTTATTTCTCTTTAAGTTTGATTTCAACTAACCTTCACCCGATCTTTGTTTGGAAATGTTGTACCTAGTAAGAAATGGCCCAAACCAACGTAAAATGAATTGGATCTTCTAACACGGAGTTTGATAGAGTGTCCTTTCCTCCTCCTCTTTCAAAAAGGCAAAGGGGGATAGTCATCACTAAGCCATCTGAGGCTCCACATCACCAAACCACTTTGCGCTCTTCTACATGTGTGAGTGTGCCGCCAAAGAAGGTGGTTCCCATAAAAATAATGGACATCAGGTTAAAATTAGTAAAGCCTCCTCAGGCTCAGGCACCTACCTCCCTTGTTCTCTCGATCATCACTCTAAGGGCCCTCAACAGGCTCAAAGCAGCTAGAGAATGAACAATTCTTGTGGAAAGAAAACTCTCCATTGATGGGGTCATGAGTGACCACCCAGCCAGTTGGGATACTATTCAGTTTAATAAGTTTGAGCGGATTACAAAGCCTCGACTTCCATATGTTCCAGTGTAGGTGCGAGAGTTCTACACGGCCTATGCACAAGCCTTGTCGAAGAAGAGGAAGGGCACAGTTTGGAAATCCTTAGAAGAAGTGAAAGTGCATGGAAAGTTGGTACAATGCCATGCGGGTGCAATCAACACTACCTTAGGCACTCCAAAAAACTAGGCTGAGATGTTTACACTCCAGAAGTGACATGATATTGACTCATTAAAAGGATGGCTAGTAGTTCTTATCTCTGATACCTCTCCTCCATGGATGGCTGACTGTTCTAGGATAGAGAAAAAAGATTTGAATGTTGGGACCCAGAGTTGGTTTTTATTTATTTGAAGCAACAACATATCGTCACAAAACGAATCCATCTTCCGGCATGCAAAAGCTATTTTGGTTGGTACAAATATTAACAGTGAAAAGATAAATATGGGGTCTATCAATTGCTTAAAGAATTAAGACCCAAAGATATGATAGTGTTCATCCATGGAGCCCTTTCCTCCATGGAATCCCTAAAATATCCAATTTTCAACTTAGAAGTTCTCAATTAAATTTGGGGTTTTCTTCTATGTTATGGGTTCTTAGTAGCGTTGCTTCAATTGATTGATTTATGAACTTTGAAGTATAAATTGAGTTTAATTACATGAAATTTGATGAATCCCCAAGAACCCATGCCAAATCCCCCAATTTCAAAATTATGCTTTTGTTGGTGGGTTGAACTATAGGTGATGAATTATAGAAATCTCTGTCAATCCAAGCATGAATTATGATTCTTAAGTTAAGACATTTCATGATGATATTATGAATGACCTAAGGAAGGCCTTATTAAAGTAAGAATGTTCAATCAAAAACTATGATTTTCCCCTATTGTGTGGGTTCCTTAAATTATGATCAAATTGCATTGTTTATAGTCTTCTAAGCATGAGTTTGCATTGAATTGCATGATTTAAGATGAATTCTTATGAACCCATGTAAGCTCTATGAATTGCAAGTTATGAGCATGATGAACTAAGTAAAGATGAAGTTTATGAAATCATGTACGTCTCTTATGAAGCTAATGATGAATTAAAGGTTCTTTGAGATTGAAGCATCAAAGTTATGATATGGTAAGGTTATGGTTGAGTTGTGAAAAGGTTTCTCACGTAATACTCACACTACGAATTAGTAACGAAAAAGAGGCGATTACCCATGTTCTTAAGGAGCTATTCTAATGAAGGGACAAGAGGCGATCCCCCATGTTCCCTAACATAGACAAGAGGCGATCACCCATGTCTACTTATGATAATTGAACTATGTCTAATCCGTGGGAATTATGCTTAGCACCGAGTGGAAAAATGGCGATTACCCATGTTCCATAAACTATGTGCCACCATAGGATGATGGTCTATGATAGACACTAGCTAGTGGATCCACGTAAGCTAAAAGGTTATGGTCTTACCTTGGCAAGTAGGGCAACCCTCTTTAGGTATAGGGTAGACACCGGATTCCATGATATAGCTCACATGGTCTTACATGTCGGTTAAGGCTACTTCCCACAACTATGAACTAACGGGTTTTTATGATGTTCCTCAAGTAAAGTAAAGATTTTAGCTTGCTTTGGCCATGGTTTATGTTTCATGTTTCCTAACCTTTATCATGTTTTAACTTGGTGATTGCATGTCACAAAAATGTCCCATTTTAGAATGTTTTAAATATTTATGTGCATTGCTGTCATACTTGGTACTTGATTGTACTAACGCATATTCTTGCCTACATTGACTTGTTAATGTAGGGCCCGACGGTTCACCATCTATTCATGCCTAGAGCTTATTAGAAGGATTGTAGAAGACTTGGTGAGTCCTCATCCATTCGAGGACGACATAACCTAGTTGTTATTTCTTCTATGTTTTTCATGTTGGCATTGTATTGGGTTATGCCCCAAACTTTATTTTTCATTGATATGTTAGATTGGCTTTGAGACATGAGATATAGACTTCCGCTATTTTCTTAAATGATATGATATGTCATTGTCTTTTGAACTCTTAAATCTCTATGATCTTGTATATATGTATGCTAAACTGCTTGTATGAGGCCTTTCGGGGTCTTGTATGCCATGTCACATCTAGGGGGTACCTTGGGTCGTAACAAACTTGGTATTCAGAGCACAAGGTTTTAGAAAGATCCTAGAATGCCTCATAAGCCACGTCGTGTAGAGTCTTGTTAATGAGTGTGAAGCGCGCCATATTAATGAATTAGAGGCTATAAGACATTTAAGAAACTTCACTTCTATCATTACTCCTAAGTCGTGCCACAGAGTTTAACTCTATATGTCTCTCTCTCCTAATCCCTATTCTATGCGTTTCAGGATATGTCTACTCGAAGAGCTTATGCTAGATGGAATGTGGGAGAGAATGTGGATCAACAAGCTCCTCTTCAAGCTCCTCAAGTTCCGCCGACCCTTTGGCCGAATAATGACTAATGCTGAATTTAGGGCTGCTTTTCAAACATTGGCTCAAGCCGTGATGGCTTAAGCCAATAGAGATGTGTGGTTCCCGTGAACCCAACTGTGGGTACGGCGGCATTAAGGGTGAGGGACTTCACTAGAATGAACCCTCTGGAATTTCATGGCTCTAAGGTTGAGGAAGATCCTCAAAAGTTCATCGATGAAGTGTACAAGGTGCTAATGATCATGGGTGTGACACCGGAGGGAAAGGTGGAGTTGGCCTCCTATCAACTTAAGGGTGTTGCTCAAGTTTGGTTCAACCAATGGAAGAGTGAGAGGGCGGATGATGCGGGTCCTCTTGATTGAGAGAAATTCAAGGTTGATTTTATTGATAGGTTCTTTCCCCTTGAGATGAGGGAGGAAAAGGTGCTTGAGTTCATCAATCTTCATCAAGGAAACATGAGTGTGAAAGAGTATGCTTTCAAATTCACACAATTGTCTCGATGTGCTATTTCTATGGTTGTTGATCCTAGGGCAAGAATGAGTAAGTTTGTTTCGAGAGTGTCTGAAATGATGGTTAAAGAGTGCCATACCGCAATGCTTATCAATGACATGTATATTTCTCGTCTCATGGTGTACGCCCAACAAATAGAAGAGGAGAAACTCAAGGAAAGGTCTAGAGAGGCAAAGAGGGCCGAACCGGTGATGGTAACCTTTCACCTCAAGGTCCGATGGACATGTTCGTTCTAGATTTTGACAAAAGTTCTCCGGTCAAGGTAATGCTCCTCCTAAGTCCAACGAGGATAGGGTGTCCAAACCTAGACCTCAAGGAGGGAATGGTGGTGGTTTTTCATAGACTACTTGTGTTAAGTGAGGGAAGAAGCATGAGGGTAAATGTCTAGCCAGTTCTAATGCATGCTTTGGTTGTGGTAAGATGGATCACAAGATAAGGGATTGTCCCTTAGTGGCTAAAAATTAAGGGGATAACCTTCGACGAACTCAACCTCAAAATTCATTAGGTTCTAGTGGAAATCGAAAGCAAAACCAATTCTATGCACTTCAAGCTCGTCATGAGCAAGAGGGTTCTCCCGATGTGGTTACCGGTATGTTGAAAGTCTTTAACTTTGATGTTTATGTCGTGCTTGACCCTAGTGATACATTGTCTTTTGTGACACCATACGTGGCTATGAGGTTTGATGTTGTTCCAGATGTATTATTAGATCATTTTCATCTCTCTACTCCGATTGGTAAATCCATTGTGGCTAGGAGAATCTATAGAAATTGGCCCATCTCCTTATCCCATAGAGTCACTCATGTTGATCTTGTAGAGCCTGATATGTTAGATTTTGATGTTATTCTTGGGATGGATTTGTTGCAATCTTGTTATGTTTCTATTGATTGTAGGACCCAGATGGTCAAGTTTTAATTCCCAAATAAGCCTATCCTAGAGTGGAAAGGGGGGAATTCTATGCATAAGGGTCAATTTGTGTGATGTATTAAAGCTAGAAAGATGATTTCTAAGGGTTGCATATACCATCTTGTTAGGATGAGGGATGTGGATTCTGAAACCCCTACGTTTGAGTCGGTTCCTATTTTTATAGAGTTCCCGAAAGTGTTTCCCGATGATCTACCTGCTATTCCTCCCGAAAGGGAAATAGACTTCGATATTGACCTTCTCCAGGATACGTAACCTATCCCTATTCCTCCACATAGGATGGCTCCGGTAGAACTTAAGGAACTAAAAGAGAAATTGAAAGACTTGTTGGATAAGGGTTTCATCCGATCAAGTATTTCTCCATGGGGTGCTCCAGTCTTGTTTTTAAGAAAAAAGGATGATTCACTTCGTATGTGCATTGACTACCGCCAATTGAACAAGGTTACTATTAGGAATAAGTATCCTCTTCCAAGAATAAATGACTTATTTGATCAACTTCAAGGGGTTAGTTACTTCTCTAAGATCGACCTTCGTTCGAGTTATCACCAATTGAGGGTGAAGGAAGATGATATTCCGAAAATGGCATTCTGGACTAGATATGGCCATTATGAATTCCTAGTGATGTCGTTTGGGTTGAAAAATGCTCCGGCGGCGTTTATACTTTGATGTTTATGTCGTGCTTGACCCTAGTGATACATTGTCTTTTGTGACACCATACGTGGCTATGAGGTTTGATGTTGTTCCAGATATATTATTAGATCATTTTCATGTCTCTACTCCGATTGGTGAATCCATTGTGGCTAGGAGAATCTATAGAAATTGGCCCATCTCCTTATCCCATAGAGTCACTCATGTTGATCTTGTAGAGCCTGATATGTTAGATTTTGATGTTATTCTTGGGATGGATTTGTTGCAATCTTGTTATGTTTCTATTGATTGTAGGACCCAGATGGTCAAGTTTTAATTCCCAAATAAGCCTATCCTAGAGTGGAAAGGGGGGAATTCTATGCGTAAGGGTCAATTTGTGTCATGTATTAAAGCTAGAAAGATGATTTCTAAGGTTGCATATACCATCTTGTTAGGATGAGGGATGTGGATTCAGAAACCCCTACGTTTGATTCGGTTCCTATTTTTATAGAGTTCCCGAAAGTGTTTCCCGATGATCTACCTGGTATTCCTCCCGAAAGGGAAATAGACTTCGATATTGACCTTCTCCAGGATACGCAACCTATCCCTATTCCTCCACATAGGATGGCTCCGGTAGAACTTAAGGAACTAAAAGAGAAATTGAAAGACTTGTTGGATAAGGGTTTCATCCGATCAAGTATTTCTCCATGGGGTGCTCTAGTCTTGTTTTTAAGGAAAAAGGATGATTCACTTCGTATGTGCATTGACTACCGCCAATTGAACAAGGTTACTATTAGGAATAAGTATCCTCTTCCAAGAATAAATGACTTATTTGATCTACTTCAAGGGGTTAGTTACTTCTCTAAGATCGACCTTCGTTCGAGTTATTACCAATTGAGGGTGAAGGAAGATGATATTCCGAAAATGGCATTCTGGACTAGATATGGCCATTATGAATTCCTAGTGATGTCGTTTGGGTTGACAAATGCTCTGGCGGCGTTTATACTTTGATGTTTATGTCGTGCTGGACCCTAGTGATACATTGTCTTTTGTGACACCATACGTGGCTATGAGGTTTGATGTTGTTCCAGATATATTATTAGATCATTTTCATGTCTCTACTCCGATTGGTGAATCCATTGTGGCTAGGAGAATCTATAGAAATTGGCCCATCTCCTTATCCCATAGAGTCACTCATGTTGATCTTGTAGAGCCTGATATGTTAGATTTTGATGTTATTCTTGGGATGGATTTGTTGCATTCTTGTTATGTTTCTATTGATTGTAGGACTCGGATGGTCAAGTTTTAATTCCCAAATAAGCCTATCCTAGAGTGGAAGGGGGGGAATTCTATGCGTAAGGGTCAATTTGTGTCATGTATTAAAGCTAGAAAGATGATTTCTAAGGGTTGCATATACCATCTTGTTAGGATGAGGGATGTGGATTCTGAAACCCCTACGTTTGAGTCGGTTCCTATTTTTATAGAGTTCTCGAAAGTGTTTCCCGATGATCTACCTGGTATTCCTCCCGGAAGGGAAATAGACGTCGATATTGACCTTCTCCAGGATACGCAACCTATCCCTATTCCTCCCATAGGATGGCTCCGGTAGAACTTAAGGAACTAAAAGAGAAATTGAAAGACTTGTTGGATAAGGGTTTCATCCGACCAAGTATTTTTCCATGGGGTGCTCCAGTCTTGTTTTTAAGGAAAAAGGATGATTCACTTTGTATGTGCATTGACTACCGCCAATTGAACAAGGTTACTATTAAGAATAAGTATCCTCTTCCAAGAATAAATGACATGTTTGATCAACTTCAAGGGGTTAGTTACTTCTCTAAGATCGACCTTCGTTCGGGTTATCACCAATTGAGGGTGAAGGAAGATGATTTTCCGAAAATGGCATTCTGGACTAGATATGGCCATTATGAATTCCTAGTGATGTCGTTTGGGTTGACAAATGCTCCGGCGGCGTTTATGCTTTGATGTTTATGTCGTGCTTGGCCCTAGTGATACATTGTGTTTTGTGACACCATACGTGGCTATGAGGTTTGATGTTGTTCCAGATGTATTATTAGATCATTTGCATGTCTCTACTCCGATTGGTGAATCCATTGTGGCTAGAAGAATCTATAGAAATTGGCCTATCTCCTTATCCCATAGAGTCACTCATGTTGATCTTGTAGAGCCTGATATGTTAGATTTTGATGTTATTCTTGGGATGGATTTGTTGCATTCTTGTTATGTTTCTATTGATTGTAGGACCCGGATGGTCAAGTTTTAATTCCCAAATAAGCCTATCCTAGAGTGGAAGGGGGGGAATTCTATGCGTAAGGGTCAATTTGTGTCATGTATTAAAGCTAGAAAGATGATTTCTAAGGGTTGCATATACCATCTTGTTAGGATGAGGGATGTGGATTCTGAAACCCCTACGTTTGAGTTGGTTCCTATTTTTATAGAGTTCCCGAAAGTGTTTACCGATGATCTACCTGGTATTCCTCCCGAAAGAGAAATAGACTTCGGTATTGACCTTCTCCAGGATACGCAACCTATCCCTATTCCTCCACATAGGATGGCTCCGGTAGAATTTAAGGAACTAAAAGAGAAATTGAAAGACTTGTTGGATAAGGGTTTCATCCAACCAAGTATTTCTCCATGGGGTGCTCCAGTCTTGTTTTTAATGAAAAAGGATGATTCACTTCGTATGTGCATTGACTACCGCCAATTGAACAAGGTTACTATTAGGAATAAGTATCCTCTTCCAAGAATAAATGACTTGTTTGATCAACTTCAAGGGGTTAGTTACTTCTTTAAGATCGACCTTCGTTCGGGTTATCACCAATTGAGGGTGAAGGAAGATGATATTCCGAAAATGGCATTCTGGACTAGATATGGCCATTATGAATTCCTAGTGATGTTGTTTGGGTTGACAAATGCTCCGGCGGCGTTTATGGATTTGATGAATAGGGTGTTGAAGCAATATCTTGACATGTTTGTGATTGTGTTCATAGATGATATTTTAATTTCCTCAAGTAGTGAAGGTGAGCATGCCGATCATTTGAGGATTGTATTGCAAGTTCTCAAGGACCATCAACTCTTTGCGAAGTTTAGTAAATGTGAGTTTTGGCTAACGTATGTTACCTTTCTTGGACGCATTGTCTCCATTAAGGGTATTGAGGTAGATCCTATGAAGACGGATGTGGTTAGAAATTGGCCTAGACCTCTATCACCTTTGGATATTCATAGTTTCTTGGGGTTAGCCGGTTATTATAGGAGATTTGTAGAAGGGTTTTCTTCGTTTGCTTCCCCATTGACGGCTTTGACTCAAAAGAAGGTTAAGTTCACCTGGTCCGAAGCATGTGAGAAGAGTTTTCAAGAGTTGAAAGATAGACTCACTTCGGCTCTGATATTGACTCTACCGGAAGGGTCCGATGGTTTTGTGGTTTATTGTGATGCCTCAAGAATTTGGCTATGATGTGTTCTTATGCAAAAATGGAAAAGTTATTGCTTATGCTTCAAGGCACGTCAAGGTTCATGAAAAAAATTATCCTACTCATGATTTAGAATTAGCGGCGTTTGTGTTTGCCTTAAATTTGGAGGCATTATTTGTATGGTGTGCATGTTGATATTTTTACCGACCACAAGAGTTTGCAATATGTGTTTAAAGAAAAAGATCTAATTCTTCGCCAAAGAAGGTGACTTGAATTGCTAAATGACTATGATATGAGTGTCCTCTATCACCCCGGCAAGGCTAATGTGGTGATGGATGCTCTTAGTCGGATGTCTATGGGTAGTGTTTCTCATGTTGAGAATAGTAAGAAAGAGTTGGTTCGTGATGTTCATAAGTTGGCCTGATTGGGTGTTCAGTTGGTTGATTCCACTAAAGGTGGTGTTATGGTACACAATGGTTCCGAATCGTCCTTTGTGCATGATGTGAAGGCTAAAAAAAATCTTGATCCTAATTTGATTGAATTGAAAGAAGAGGTGCTCAAAAAGTCCGTTGAGGCTTTCTCCCAAGGGGGAGATAGTGTGCTTCAATATCAAGGTCGTTTGTATGTTCCCGATGTAGATGACTTAAGAGGACAAATTCTATCGGAAGCCCATAGTTCTCGATATTCCATTCACCCGGGAGCTACCAAGATGTACCGTGATTTGCGGGAGATCTATTGGTGGAATGGGATGAAGAAGGATATTGCGGAATTTGTGGCTAAGTGTCCTAATTGTCAACAAGTAAAGGTTGAGAATGAAAAGCCGGGAGGTTTGTCCCAAGTTATTATTATTCTGACTTGGAAGAGGAAAGATTTGAATATGGACTTTATTGTTGGTTTACCACGTACCTGGCGATAATATGATTCGATTTTGGTTATTGTGGATCATATGACGAAATCAGCCCATTTCATTCCCGTCAAGGTTTCTTATTCGGCGGAGGATTATGCCAAGTTGTACTTGAAGAAAATGATTAGGTTGCATGGAGTGCCTTTATTCATCATCACCGATCGTGGTCCACAAATTACTTCTCAATTTTGGAAGTCTTTTCAAAAGGATCTTGGTACTCGTGTTAAGCTTAGTACGACCTTTCATCCTCAAACCGACAGACAAGCGGAGCGTACTATCCAAACCTTAGAAGATATGTTGAGAGATTGTGTGATTGATTTCAAGGGTAATTGGGATGTTTATTTGCCATTGATTGAATTTGCTTATAATAATAGCTACCATTCAAGTATTGGCATGGCTCCATTTGAGGCTCTCTATGGACGGAAGTGTAGATCTCCTATAGGTTGGTTCGAAGTAGGTGAAGTCACTTTGATAGGTCCCGTGTTGGTACATGAGGCTATGGAGAAAGTTTGGCTTTTTAGAGAAAGATTGAAAACGGCTCAAAGTCGACAAAAGTCCTATGCCGATGTTAGAAGGAGAGATTTTAGAATTTGATGTTAATGATTGGGTCTGCTTGAAAAGTTCACCCATGAAGGGGGTAATGAGGTTTGGAAATAAAGGGAAGCTTAGTCCCTGTTATGTAGGCCCATATCAAATTTTGAGACGTGTTGGTAAGGTTGCTTATGAACATGATTTGCCTAATGATTTGGCATCGGTGCCTCCAGTTTTCCATGTCTCATTGTTGAAGAAATGTGCTGGTGATCCGATGTCTATAGTGCAATTGGAGAATCTTGGTATAAAGGATATTCTTTCCTATGAAGAAGTTCCGGTTGAGATTTTAGACTAGCAAGTCCAAAAGTTAAGAAATAAAAAAGTTGCTTCCGTGAAGGTTCTTTAGAGGAATCAATTAGTTGAGGGTGCTACTTGGGAGGCCGAGGCCGATATGATGTCCCGATATCCTCATCTCTTTCCCTTCGACCCTACTCTAGCTTGAGGTACGTAGTTCATGGTTCATTATTTGGTTTCATGTGTCCTAGTTATTTCCATGATTCCTAGATTATGCATGTTCATTAAGAGTCTAATGGTGTGAAAATGAGCTGGCTTGATTGACTTATCTATGACTATGTGCATTAAGTATGGGTTGTATAAAGTCTTCATGAAATTATGTGTTGAACTTGATTTAGCTTGGAGTTGATATTTTCCTCCTCGGATATGTACATTATGTGATTGCATTCTAGGTTGGGTTGTTAGCTTTTGTTTCTTACCCTCCTTATGATGTCTTGATTCTCATTTGAGGACGACTGTTCCCAAGGGGGAGATAATGTAATACCTCGGATTCAAAAAGGTGGAAAATTTCTAATTTTTTTGGGTTAGTGCCGGTAACGACGGAGGTCACCTATGGACCGTAGGTCGACTTACGGGCCTAAGGTGGGAACCGTTGGTAGCAAGCCCAAGTTTTAAAAATGTCAAGTTTTAGGACCCCAATGAAGGATTGCCAAGACGGGCCGTCGTTCAATGTACGAGTTACAGATAGGACCCGTCGTTGCAGGATCCAATTTGGCAGTCTCTGAATCTACCTACGGAAGGACAAGACGAGTCGTAGGTCTACCTATAGACCGTAGGTCCAACTGTAGGTAGGGGTCCGACAGTTATTTTTAAAGGGGTCGTTTGGTCTTTTCACCTAATGGCCTATTTACTATTCTATGTCGGTTTATAATTTCTCCTAACACTATATAAGTCCTTTTAATCCTAAAATCTACCTTTTCCAATCACTTTACAAATTTCCCCAAATTTCTCCTCTCCCAAATATTCTCTCTCTAGAAGATAGAAGAAGAATAAGAAGAAGAGGGCAAGCTAGGTTTCAAGAAATCAAGATTTTCTTCATCAATTGCTTAAGGAATTAAGACCCTAAGGTATGATAGTGTTCATCCGTAGAGCCCTTTCCTCCCTGGAATCCCTAAAATCTCCAATTTTCAACTTAGAAGTTCTCAATTGAATTTGGGGTTTTCTTCTATGTTATGAGTTCTTAGTAATGGTTCTTCAACTAATTGATTTATGAACTTTGAAGTATAAATTGAGTTGAACTACATGAAATTTGATGAATCCCCATGAACCCATGCCAAATCGCCCAATTTCGAAATTATGCTTTTGTTGGTGGGTTTAACTATAGGGTGATGAATTTTTTGAAATCTCTATGAATTAATGGATGAATTATGATTCTTAAGTTAAAACTTTTCATGATGATAATATGAATGACGTAAGGATGTCCTTATGAACGTAAGCATGTTCAATCAAAAAGTATGATTTTCCCCTATTGTGTGGGTTCCTTCAATTATGATCAAATTGCCTTGTTTAGGGTCTTCTAAGCATGAGTTTGCATTGAATTACATGATTTAAGATGAATTCTTATGAACCCATGTAAGCTCTATGAATTGCAAGTTATGAGCATAATTGAACTATGTCTAATCCATAGGAATTATGCTTAGCACCGAGTGGACAAATGGCGATGACCCATGTCCCATAATATATGTGCCACCATAGGATGATGATCTATGATAGACACTAGCTAGTGGATCCACATAAGCTAAAAAGTTATGGTCTAACATTGGCAAGTAGGGCGACCCTCTTTCGGTGTAGGGTAGACACTGGATTCCATGATATAACTTACATGGTCTTACATGTCGATTAAGGCTACTTCCCACAACTATGAACTAAAGGGTTTTTATGATGTTCCTCAAGTAAAGTAAAGATGTTAGCTTGCTTTGGCCATGGTTTATGTTTCATGTTTCCTAACCTTTACCATGTTTAAACTTGATCATTGCATGTCATGAAAATGTCCCGTATTAGCATGTTTTAAATGTTTATGTGCATTGCTATCATACTTGGTACTTGATTGTACTAATGCATACTCTTGCCTACATTGACTTTTTAATGTAGGGCCCGGCGGTTCACAATCTATTCGTTGCTAGAGCATAGTAGAAAGATTGTTGACGACTTGGTGACTTCTCATCCATTCGAGGACATAGCCTAGTTGTTATTTCTTCTATGTTCTTTCATGTTGGCTTTGCATTGGGTTACTTCCCAAACTTTATTTCTCATTGATATGTTATATTGGCTTTGAGAAATGAGATTTGGACTTCCACTATTTTCTTAAACGATATGATACGTCATTGTCTTCTGAACTCTTAAATTTCTATGATCTTGTATGTATGTATGCTAAGTGGCTTGTATGAGGCTTTTCGGGGTCTTGTACGCCATGTCACGCTAGGGAGTACCTTTGGTCGTACAGGAGCCTTCAGGTACATCTCAGCCTTCTTCTGTGCCATCTACTTCCACTACGACTGCACCTTCCCTTACTCCTGTCTCCCGAACCCCTTTTACCCAGGCCATAATCTACCAAATGGGCAATCTTTCCCAGTATGGGGATGTGAGGGCAGCTATGGTGGAGACGGATATGCCCAAAGTGATTGATCGGGCCATTGAGACTACTTTGGATCCTTTGAGAGATAGGTTGGCTTGGTGCGACGCCACTTTTGAGTCACATGGTGATAGGTTAAATAACCTCATGGTGAGGATGGAGGCTTGAGAAAAGCTAGAGGGTAGTTCAGATGCTTTGACTGTGATGAGGGCTGAGATAGGTAATATTAGGGTTGATGCGGACAAGCTAAACTCCACTGACATTTCTATGCTATGGGGTGAGGTTCCCTTGCCCGATTTGCCTGAGTTTGTGCCTACTTCTATGCCAAGTATTAGGTTCCTCCGTGTGTGGTTGAGCAGCCGAGTGTGGTGGTTACTACTATTGATGATACTATTTTTGTTGATGATGAGGTTGAGAGAGATGAGGATGGGGTCAATGATGATTTGACTGAGGACATAGATGATAAGGAGATTCAGAGAGGAGCATGAGTAGCGGATTGTCCTTACTTTGACTGGGCGGCAAGAATTGAGGAGACGATAGTCCGTGCTACGCTGTAGAGATCCCGTGAGAATACCTCCATAGATGGCACTAGTGGGGTCTCTTCAAACTCCAGGATTCCTCTTGTGACTATTGTGCCTGGCACTGAGGCCCACGATGATGATGTTCCTCCTAAGACTCCAGATTCGAGCACTCCACATGCATAGCCTGTTAGACGGACTTTTATCTCCCCTCCCATACTCTCATTATTTTATACCGCATTGAGGACACTGTTGTTTTTATTTTTGTGGGGTGAGGGCACTTGTGCAAATAATCCCTTTTTTGATTGTATTTTGTCATTTTCAGGTTTATTTTTTAATAATTGTAGTATTTTGTTATTTTTTATTTTATTATAGTGGTTTGATGGTTTAGCTAATTTTGTCTCTCCATTTTCATCTTCCCTATGAGTTTGGAAGTCTTTGAATTTCTTGAGTTTTCATTGCTAATGTTCGAGGATTCATTGTGTCCATATCGATCTCTTGAATAGTAATCATGACGAGCATTATGTTTAGTGTTGGTATTGCAAGAAGAAATCAGTGTGGATGCACTCTTGAATGATCTTTTTGAATCTTGTGTTGACTAGCTGCGCTTTGATGTAAGCCTTGCAATGAACATCGTACGTAAGCTTTTTATTTATTTGGGCTGTGTTAAATGTTAATATTTGAAGTGCCTTGTGTGGTGAGGTTTTGCTTGAAATCATGCTTGATTTAATCCTAGAATTTGCCTTGTAAGTTCGATTTTCTAGCTTTGGTGAATGCAGGAAGTGATCTTGGGCACATATTATGAGAGAAAACCCAAATACCCGTATCCTTTTTGGAGCATTGATTTTTGTGAATAGCCAACTAAGGCCAAAAGCCCAAGTTGGGGATGTTGAAAGAAAGGAGGAAGGAAACCTAAGTGAAAAGTAAAAGGGAGAATCAACTTTAAAGTAAGTTACAAAAAGAAGGAACCCCTTCTTATAAAAAAAAAGGAAACGCTGTGATGAGCAAATATTTGTAAATTGAAATAAAAAAGAAAGCATGATAAAATAAAAGGGGTGTCCAATAAAATGATTTACAAGTTGAAGTTTAAATTTCCAAGTTATACGGACCGTAGGTCAGTCCGTAGAATCCCTCGGGTAGTTTTAAGTCAAGGGTATTTAGGTCTTTTCCTACCCATCTAACACCAAAATTATGTCATTTTGACCGTGTATCTAAGTCTTATAACTAAAGTTAGTCTTCAAATTCTACTCATTCCTCTCATTCACTCCAAACCGTCAAAAGATCCCAAGGTTCTTCTCCAAAATTCTCTCTATGGCTTTTCTCAAAAGGATTAGGGTTCTTCAAGCTTTCAACCTTCCTTCTCCACTTCAAAGACAAGGGTTCATCAAAGGTACATCAAAATTCATTAATAGATCCTTTCTATCAATTAAGTCCCATGGATTTTTCTACTTTCTTCCATGATTAATTTCAACCAAATTTTCTAGGGTTGTGCATCAATTATTATGGGTTCAATTGTTTATGACTAAATTCATCCTATTTGATCTTATTATGAATGATTCGATCTAAATTAGATTTTTTCAATGAATTTCATGTGAACCCATACCCTATGTATATTTTATAGTTATGAACTATGTTTTGAGATTATGCATGCATCATAAAATTAAAGAATTGATGAATCAAAGATGCTTTTAGATAAAGTATCAATATATTTTATGAAAGGTTGCTTCAAATTGAAGTATTCTCATTATGAAAAGATAATCATGATTTTGATGCTTTAGATAAGCGTCTTTATGAATATGTATGAAATCAGGGTTTTGAAAGAAGCTACCCTATGTTATGAAGTTTATAATTGGATTGGTATTATTAGATTCTTACCTTTCCAAGTATTATGACTATGATGATATAATTATGCTTATTTCCATGGACCATTGGTAGCAATCTTTTTGTCCCATAACTACGTGCCCCCGTAGCACTTAATATTAATTGACTCTAGCTAGTGAATCCACCTAAGCTCATGAATATGGTCCTTTCCTTGAACAGTATGACAATCTTTTATCGATATGGTAAAGACACTAGATTACATGTCGTAGCTCACATGGTCTATGTCAGTTATCGGTAAACATCCCACAAATGATTATGTCTTTCTCAAAAGTCTATTTTTAAAGATTATGAAATGGTTTTCTAAAGATTTGCATTGACCTTGATATCTCACAATTCTTCACTTGGTCATGCATTATCATGTTTCAATACTTCGCATGTTTGTATCCATGTTTATGCATTTCTCTCATACTCATTACATTACATGTACTGATGCATACTATCTGTTGTGCCTATAGTGTCTTATAATCTAGGGTCCGATGCTCCTCTATCTTGCCATTGCTAGTTGGATTGCTTCACTATGTTGAAGTTTTGGTGAGTCCTCATGGATTGAGGAATTTGCAACAACATGTCATTCTTTCTTTACATGTCTTTTATGTTTTAGACTTACATTGTGAGCAAGGATCTTATCCTAGCCACGTATTATGATGTTAGAGTCTTATGTCAGACATTGGTGTTTTAGTTTATCAGTTGTATTCTTTTTGGTATAAGAATGGTGATTTGGACTTATATCCTATTTTACTTCATTCTTAGTATTATGCTTATGTTAAGTGGCTTGTTGAGGGTCTCTCGAGACTCTAGTCTCCAAGTCATGTCTAGGGGGTAGCTTGGGTTGTAAAAAAATTAGTATTCAGAGCATCAGGTTTTAAAAGAATCCTAGGTGTCTGACAAGATGCATTTAGTAGAGTCTTGTTCATGAGTGTGAAGCATGCCCATTTATGAATAAGAGGCTACGAGGCATTTAAGAAATACTTCACTTCTTTCATATTCCTAAGTTTTGCGATAGATTTGAACTCTATAAGATTTCATTCTAACTCTTGTTCTATGCATTTTCAAAGTATGTCTCCAAGAAGAGCTCCGTTGAGATGGAATATGAATAGGGGAGTGGAAGTTCCTCAAAATTCGATCGATCCTTTGGCCGAGCAAGTTTCATATGCAAAATTTCAAGCCGATTTCTAAGTGTTGGCTCAAGCCGTGATGGCACAAGCTAATAGAGAGGTTGTAGCTCCCGTGAACCCAAATGTGGATGTGGCAGAAACAAGGGTAAGAGACTTTATGAGGATGAATCCTCTGGAATTCCATGGTTTGAAGGTGGATGAGGATCCACAAGAGTTTATCGAAGGAATTTAGAAGATTGTAGACATCATGGGAGTGACTCTGGTGGAAAAGGTTGACTTGGCCTCTTATCAATTGAAATAGGTTGCTCAAGTGTTGTTTGCACAATGGAAGGATGAAAGGTCTATTAATACAGGTCCTTTGGATTGGGACTAGTTTAAAGAGGTGTTTCTTGATCACTTCTTTCCCCTTGAGATGAGGGAGGCTAAGGTGTAAAAATTTATCGACTTGAGGCAAGGAGACATGAGTGTGAAGGAATACTATTTGAATTTCACTCAATTATCTAAGTATGCTCTAACAATGGTTGCCAACTCTAGGGCACGAATGTGTAAGTTTGTTTCAGGTTTATCTCAAATGATTGTCAAAGAATGTTGAACTACCCTATTGATTAAGGAGATGGACATCTCAAGGTTGATCACTCATGCTTAACTAATCCAGGAAGAAAAGCTTAAGGAAAATTCTAGAGAATTAGAAAGAAAAAGAATGGATAGTGGTGACTTGGCTTACTCGAGATCCAGTGGAAATGGGTATTCTCAATTTTGGAAAAAGTTCTCCGATCTAAATCAACCTAGTGCTTTGAGTCAAAGGTTCAACAATGATAGGGTGTCTAACCCTAACCCTCAAGGAGGTGGTTCTAGCGGATCTCCATTCCTCACTTGCCAAAAGTGTGGTAAGAGTCATCCAGGAAAATACATAGCGGTACCAATGTTTGCTTTAGTTGTTGTAAGAGTATTCACAGGTTAAAAGATTGTTGTTCGCAGGTTAGCAAGACTAAGAATGGTCGTCTGACTCAACTGGGTGCTTCTTCTGGTTAGGGTGGTGCTTCGCATAAGAATAGATCCTATGCTCTTTAGACTCAATAGGATCATGAGGGTTCTCCGGATGTGGTGACTTGTATGTTATGAGTCATTCAGTTTGATGTTTATGCCTTGCTTCATCCAGGTGCTATGTTGTCTTTTATGACTTTTTATGTGGATATGAAGTTTGATGTCAGTCTCAAAATTCTTTTAGAACACTTTTCAATCTCTACTCCTATTGGGGATTCCGTTATTGCTAAGCGAGTGTGTCGAAGTTGCCCAGTTTCAATTTTCCATAAGGTCATCACAGTGTATTGCATAGAGTTAGACATAATAGACTTCGACATCATTCTTGGTATGGATTGGCTTCACTCTTGCTATAAATCCACTAATTGTAGGACCATAGTTGTCAGATTTCAATTTCTAAATGAAGCTCTCCTTGAATGGAAAGGTGGAAATTCAGAGCCTATAGGTCGGTTTATCTCATGCCTTAAGGCTAGGAAGATGATTTCTATGGGTTTTATTTATCATTTTGTTCGTGTTAAGGATACGAATTCCAAAACCCCTACTCTTGAGTCAATTCCTATTGTTAATGAGTTTCCAGAACAATTACCTGATGATCTTTTTGGTGTTCATCTAGAAAGGGAAATAGACTTCTAAATTGAGCTTCTCCCTGATACGTAGCATATCTCTATTCCTACTTACCATATGGCTCTAGCAGAGCTTAAGGAATTAAAAGATCATTTATTGGATTTGTTAGATAAGGGTTTCATCCAATCGAGTATCTCACCAATGGGTGCTCAAATTTTGTTTGTTAAAAACAAAAGATCGTTCACTTTGTATGTGAACAAATTATATGCAATTGGACAAGGTCACAATAAATAATAAGTATCCGATCTCAAGGATCGATGACTTGTTCGATCAACTTCAGAGTGCTAGTCTCTTCTCAAAGATTGATCTTCGATCGGTTTATCATTAGTTGAAATTGAGAGAATTTGACATCAAAGAAGGCTTTTCAAACTCGATATTGTCGCTATGAGCTTTTTGTGATGTCATTTGGGGTTGAAAAATGCTGTGGCAGCTATTACGAAATTGATGAATAAGGTGTTCAAGCAATACATTGACATGTTCGTAATTGTGTTTATCAATAATATTTTGATTTATTCTCGGAGTGAGGATGAACTTGCCGATCTTTTAAGAATAGTCTTGCAAATTCTCAATGATCGTCATTTGTTCTCTATGTTTAGCAAATGTGTGTTTTGGTTGAGTTCCATTGCTTTTCTTCGCCATATTATTTTCATAAAAGACATTGAGGTTGACTGTAAGAAAATAGAGGTAGTTAAGAATTGTTCTAGACCTCTTTCCCCTTCTGATATTCACAGTTTCTTGGGCTTGCCCGATTATTATAGGAGATTTGTAAAAGGATTTTCCTCCATTGCTTCATCTTTGGCAATGTTGACTTAGAAGATGGTAAAGTTGTTATGGTCAGAAGTGTGTGAGAAAAGCTTTCAAGAATTGAAGACTCGGCTTACGTTCGCCTTGGTTTCTACATTACCAGAAGGTTTCGATGGGTTTATGGCATATTGTGATTCTTTGAGGATTGAACTTAGATATGTTATAATGCAAAATGGGAAGGTAATATCTTTTGCCTCAAGGGAACATAAGGTCCATGAAAACAAAAGCACCCTACTTATGATTTGGAGTTAGCAAGGATTTTGTTTGCATAGAAGATTTGGAGACATTACTTGTACAGTGTCCACGTGGATGTTTTTATCGATCACAAAAGTTTACAATATATGTTAAAGCAAAAGGACCAAGGTCATTGCCAAATGAAATGGCTCAAACATTTAAAGGACTATGATATGAGCATTCTAGTTGTTGATTCCCTTAGTCAGTTGTCGATGAGTAGTGAAGATGGTAAAAATGAGTTAGCTAAGGATGTTCATAGACTAGCTCATCTTGGTGTTCACTTGGTTGAGTATGATAAGGGTGGTATCATTTTTTAGAATCACTAATAATCATCTCTTGTATCGTATATGAAGGATAAGCAAGATCTTGATCTATCTTCGGTTGAGTTGAAGGAAGTCTGGTCAAAAAGGCTATAGAGGCTTTCTCCTAGGGGGGAGATGGGGTGCTTTGTTATCAAGGTCATTTGTGTGATCGAAGTATTGATGAGTTGAGGGAACTGATTTTAGTAGAAACCCACAATTCTCAGTATTCTATTAACCAAGGAGACACTAAGATATACAGTGATTTGCAGGAGGTCTATTGGTGGAATGGGATAAGGAGGGATATTGCAGACTTTGTGGCTAAGTGTTCAAATTACCAACAACTGAAAGTTGAGCATCAAAACTTGGGATGTTTGACTCAAGATATTAGCATTCCTACTTTGAAGTATGAAGATTTGAATATGGACTTTATTACCAGTTTAGCCCACACCCGGTGGTAGCATTATTCAATTTGGATGGTGGATCAGATGACAAACTCGGTACATTTCATTCTCATGAAGTCTTCGTATTCGGTAGAAGACTATGCTAAGTTACATATATGAGAAATCGCTAGGTTGCATGGGGTGCCCCTATCAATTATATCTAACTGAGGTATCCAGTTTTGGAGGTCTTTCCAAATAGGCCTTGGTACTCGAGTTAAGCTTAGTGCGGTCTTTCATCTTCAGACTGATGGTCAAGCTGAGCGTACTATGCAAACTTTGAAAGATATGTTTAGAATTTCTATGATTGACTTCAAGGGAAATTAGATGGTCACATTCCTTTGATTGAGTTTGCTTATAATAATAGTTATCACTCGAGTATTCATATCGCTCCATTTGAGGCTCTCTATGGTAGGAGGTGTAGATCTCATATTGGTTAGTTTAAAGTTTATTTGAAGTTTGTGAGGTCATTTTGATAAGGCTTGAGTTAGTGCTAAGGCTATGGAGAAGGTTTAACTCGCTAGAGAAAGGTCTAAAATGGCTCATAGTCGACAAAAGTCAAATGTAAATAATAGAAAAAGAGAGCTCGAATTTTATGTTTGTGATTGGATTAACTTGAAAATCTCACCCCTGAAGGGTGTAATGAGGTTTTGAAAGAAAGAGAAGATTAGTTCCCTCTATGTAGACCCATATCAGATTTTGAGGCATATTGAAAAAGTAACATATGAGTTGAATTTGCCTTCAAATTTTGAATCAGTGCATCCGGTGTTTCATGTTTCATTTTTGAAGAAGTGTGTTAGTGATCCTACATCGGTTTTGCCATTGAAAGTCTTGTTGTTAAGGAGAGTCTTTCATATGAAGAAGTTTTGGTTGAAATTTTTGATCGTCAAGTCTGAAAATTGAGAAATAAAGAAGTGTCATCCATGAAGGTTCTTTGGAGGAACTAGTTGATTGAGGGTGCTACTTGTTAGTTCCTCATGATTGCTCTTTCAGATTCATGCATTTTAGTGATTCTCAAGTTTCCATATGCATGCATATTGATGAAAGTTGTTTTAAAGTTTATGTTTTAGTTTGGAGTCGATTACTCCTTGGTTTTATGCAATTTGGTGTAATTTGCATGTATGTTGGATTGCTAGATCTCTTTCTGTACTCTATTTATGCTAGCATGAGTCCCATTCGAGGACGAATGTTCTCAAGAGGGAGATATTGTAACACCTCAAAGAATGGTAAGTTAAATTGGAAAGGAAAAGTTGCATTTTGGCTACTAGTGCAGGTCTTATGAGCCTACCTACGGAGTGTACAAGTTCCTACGATCCGTAGAAGGCACTAGTGGAAAAGAGTCGTGGTATTTTGATTTCCAAAGTTTCTAAATAATTTCCTATGGACCAACAGAACCATCCATAGGAGGACCTATGTCCCCAAGGAAGTGGTCTTAGAAAGGGGTTCCAGACTGTGTGAAATTTTGATTTGAACTTGGGTTCAACGGTTGGGACCTACGGACCATGGGAGGTACTCGTGGTCTTCGACTCAAATTTTTGTCTCCAGTATCTTGTTCTATGGATAACCAGTACGGTCTGTAGAAGTTTATACGAACTGTAAGTCAATCCGTAGAGTCCCTTTTGTAGGTCTATGTTCGTTCTTAGTAAACATCCATAAATGTTTATGTTTCCGACAAAAGACTATGTTTCTTTAACACCTCGAACTTGGAAAATGAGGAAAAACGTAGTTTTTAGGTTGTAGGCATGACCTACGGTTGGTAGAAGCATCTACAACATAGATGGCATTCGTAGGTAGTGGGGAATGAAGTGAAATTTTCAGAGGAAAGATTAGGACCTACGATGGTCATGTATGGACCGTAGGTAGACCTACCAATCGTACATGGGTCCCGTCAATTGATTGTCCAAAATCAAATTTCTAAATCTACCTATGGTTGACTAGAACGGTCCGCAGTAGGTACTATGGACCATAGGCCTGAACCATAAGTGAGGCTCGGCAGGTATTTAAAGGGGCTTTTGGTCTTTTCTTAATTGTTTTAACCCAATACTAAGTTGTTTTGTCTTCTACCCTAAGCCCTATATAAATTTTTTAAACCCAAAAATTACCCATTCTCAACATATTCTCCTAATTTCCCAAAACTTGACCAAATTCAACCTCCCAAAGTCTCTAAGTCTAAGGAAGAGGAAGAGGAGCTAGGGTTCAATTCAAGTCTCAAAATTCTCAATTTTCTTAGGCTTAAAGGATCAAGGTATACGTGTATTCACCCATGGAGTCCTTTTCTCCTTGGGGCCCCCAAAGATTTCAATTTTCCTACTCAATTTTCCAATTGATTAAATTAGGGTTTCATTTCAATGAATGTGGGTTTCTAACAATTATAATTGATTTTGATTAATAAATTTTTCTAATGAATGAATTGATGTAATCCATGATATATAGTTGAAATTGAACCGACCCATGCCTAAAAACTTGTGGTTGAGATTTTGGATAAGCAAGTTAAGAAATTAAGGAATAAGGAAGTTGCATCCGTAAAGGTCTTTTGGGGGAATCAAAGAGTTGAGGGTGCCACTTAGGAAGCTGAGGCCGATATGATGTCTCGTTACCCCCATCTCTTTCCCTCTTATCCTACTCTAGCTAGAGGTATTTAGTTCCTCATGGTTCATCCTCAAGTCTTAGGCATTTTCATGTTTCCCCATTCATTCATGCTCATGAAAACTTGCTTTTGAGATTTTGATTTAGCTATGATTGATTTCTTCATGATTATGTGCATTTGAGTATGACGTGCATGTATACCTTATGAAATGATGTTCTGAATGTGTTTAAGCTAGAAGTTGATGTTCTCATAGGTTATGTCTTGTTGGTGATGTTGTATTCTTTTTGGGCTGTTAGATCTTCTCCGCTACCCTCCTTATGTTGCCTTGAGTCCCATTCAAGAATGAATGTTCCCAAGGGGGAGATATTGTAACACTTCAGACTTGGAAAAGTAGGAAAATGCAGTTTTTGGGTTGCAGGCATGACCTACGGCTCCCACCTATGGTTGGTAGAATCATCTACGAGCCCTAGATGACATCCATAGGTAGTGGGGAATGAAGTGAAATTTTTAGGGGAAAGGTTAGGACCTACGGTGGTCATGTACGGTTCGTAGGTAGACCTCCCAACTATACATGGGTCCCGTCGATTGATAGTCCAAAATCAAGTTTCTGTATCTAACTACGGTTGACCAGGACGGTCCGTAGTAGGACCTACAGACCATAGGTCTGAACCGTAGGTGAGGCTCAGTAGGTATTTTAAAGGGTATTTTGGGTCTTTTCCTAATTGTTTTAACCCAATACTATGTCATTTTGTCTTCTACCTTAAGCTCAATATAAAGGTTTTAAATCCCCAAATTACCCATTCTCAACTCATTCTCCTACTTTCCCAAAACTTGACCAAATTCATCCTCCAAAATTCTCTACAGTCTAAGGAAGAAGAAGAGGAGCTAGGGTTCCATTCAAATCTCAAAACTCTCCATTTTCCTGGGCTTAAAGGATCAATGTTTGTGTGTATTCACCCATGGATTTCTTTCCTCTATGGGTCCCCAAAGATTTCAATTTCCCTACTGAATTTTCTAATTGATCAAATTAGGGTTTCAATTCAATGAATGTGTGTTTCTTCCAATTATGATTAATTTTTATTAATTAAGTATTCTAATGCATGAATTAATGTTAATCCATGATATTTAGATGAAATTGCATTGACCCATGCCTAAATTATGATTTTCAACTAGGATCCTATAATGAACACATGAATATTTGAATTGTGAAATTATGAAGATATGCATGTTTTCATGAAGCTATTGTAAATGAATAAATGATGCTTTTAAAGGAAAGTATTGATGCTATGGTGAAAGAATTTCTCACTTACTATGATGATCATGATTGTGAAACGTGTTTCTCACAAATGAATTCACATGGGTGAAAGGTTTTCTCATCTATGATTGAATTATATTTAAGGAGCTATTCTATGTTTTGATTTCAAAAGCATGGATTGGTATTGATCATTGCCTTTTCCTAAGTTAAATTTCTATTGACTGTTTTCTATTCCGTTGGGATTTAGACTTCGCACCGAGAAGGCTTCGAGGTTGAGGCTCAAATAGGGTAGTCTCTAGTAGCAACCTCTAGTCCCAAACTACGTGCCCCCATAAGATTGTCTTAAATGACCTATCTAGTGGATCCACTTTAGCAAATGATGATACGTACAGATTCTACCTTGGCAAGTAGTTTCCTCTTCTTTCGGTATGAGGGATGTATCGGAATCGATGATATAGCTTTCATGGTCTTATTATCGGTTAGAGCTAATATCCCACAAACAAAAATTATTATGTTTTCTTCAAGGTTTTCTTATGTCCTTTATACTAATGTATTTGACTATGTCTCATGAACTTCATGTCATTTCTTCTCTATAAAGCTTTATAATGTGCTCATTGTGTTCATGCTTATTCAATTTAAGTCATTTTTACAATCATGTCCATGGTAATGTATATTGCCTCATACTTAGTACATTCCATGTACTAACGCATATTTTGTGCCTATATTATTTCACTAATGTAGGGTCTGATGCTCGTACCTTCCATACTCATGGCTAGACGTCAATTTTGGTGCTTCAGCTGATTGGTGAGTCCTCATGTTTTGAGGATAGAGAGAATTTATAGCTTTATGTCTTTTCATTTCGAACTTTGTATGCAATGTATGGATTACGTCCCAATCACTCTCCTTATGATGTATTATATGGCTTTGAGACTTATGTTAGACTTCCGGTTTTGTCAAACTCATTCGCATGAAATGCATTTTTTGAGCTCTTTAAATGCTATTATCTTGTATGATGTATGATGTATGCTGAGTGGCTTGTGTGAGGCATCTCGGGGTCCTATACACCATGTCGCGCTTAGGATATACTTTGGGTCGTGATAGTTTTAAGATTATGAAAAGGTTTTCAAAAGATTTGCATTAACCTTAGCTTAAAACCATGTACTGACACATACTATTCCTTGTGCCTATATTGTCTTCTAATATAGGATCCGACATTCCTCCATCTGGCCGTGGCTAGTTGGATTTTTCCACTACATTGAAGTTTTAGTGAGTCCTCGTGGATTGGGGACCTTGCCACCATATGTCTTTCTTTCTTTTCATTTCTTTTTAGTTTCACACTTAAAACATGAGCTAGGGTCGTGTCCTAGTCACGTATTACGATATTAGAGGCTAATGTTAGACATTAGAGTTTTCGCTTATGATTGTATTTTTTTTGGTAAAATAATGTTGATTTAGACTTATATCTTGTTTTACTTTATTCTTAGTATTATGCTTATGTCAAATGTCTTGTTTAGGGTCTCTCAAGACTCTATTCGCTATGTCACGTCTAGGGAATAGTAGCAGTGGTGACATGTTCACTAGGTTGATTCAAAGGATGGTGGTATTATTATTTAGAATGGTTCAGAATCATCCCTTGTGTCATAAGTTAAGGAAAAATAGGACATCGATCCGACTTTGGTTGAATTGAAGAAAGCGGTTTCTGAAAAAACTATTAAGGGTTTCTCCCAAGGTGGAGATGCTTCATTACCAAAGTTGTTTGTGCATACATGATGTTGATGAATTGAGGTAACACACTCTATCAGAAGCTCATTGTTCTTGATATTCTATTTACTCGGGAGCCATGAAGATGTACTGTGATCTATAGGAAGTCTGTTGTTAGAATAGGATAAAGAAACATATTGAAGAATTTATGGATGTGTCCAAATTGCCAATAAGTGAAAGTTGATTATCAGAAACCACGATGTATGACTCGGGATATTAGTATCCTCTTTGGAATTGGAAAGATTTTAATATGGACTTCATTACGGGTTTTCCTTGTACTTGTTGACAACATGATTATATTTGGATTCTTGTAGACTGAATGACTAAGTCGGTGCATTTTCTTTCGCTCAAGACCTCCTATTCAACTAAGGACTATGATAGGCTTTATATTCCTGAGATGGTTAAGTTGCATGGGGTGCCTTTATCTATCATTTCAGACAGAGATACTTAGTTCACTTCTTAGTTTTGGAGATCATTTCATAAATGACTTGGTACTCAAATTAAGCTTAGTACAACTTTCCCCCCGTGGATAGATGGTCAAGCCGAGCATACTATTAAGATGTTGGAGGATATGTTGACAGCTTGTGTGATTTAATTTAAAGGTTACTGGGATAATCATTTGTCTTTGATTGAGTTTGCTTATTATAATAGTTATTATTCTAGTATTCAATGACTCCGTTTGAGGCTCTCTATGGTAGGAGGTGTAGGTATCATTTGGTTGGTTTGAAGTTTATGAGGTCACTTTGATAGTGCCTATGTTAGTTCATGAGGCAATGGAGAATGTTCGACTCATAAGGGATTGATTGAAGACAGCTTAGAGTAGAATGAAATCTTCTGCGTATGTTAGAAGAGGAGAGCTTGAATTTGTCGTTGATGATTGGGTTTACTTGAAAATATCACCTATTAAGGGTGTGATGAGATTTCGAAAGAAAGGGAAGCTCAGTCCCAGTTATGTATGCCCATATCATATGTTGAGGCATTTCATTAACATAGCTTATGAGTTGGATTTGCCTTCAGATTTGGCATCGGTGCATCTGGTGTTTCATGTTTCTTTGTTGAAAAGTGTATTGGTGATCCTACTTCAGTTGTACTTTTAGAATGTGTTGGTGTGAAGGAGTCTTTTTAATGAAGAGGTCCCAGTTGAGATTGTAGATTCTCAAGTTTGGAAGTTGAGAAATAAAGAACTTGCTTCTCTGAATATTCTGTGGAGGAATCAATTAGTTCAGGGAGCCTCTTGGTTGGCTGGAGCCGATATGATCTCCATGTAACCCCCATCGCTTTCACTCTGTTCTAGTCTTAGTTTGAGGTATTAGTTCGTCTTATGTACTCCATGGATTCATGTGTTTTAGCTACTCTCATGTATAAATATGCATGTATATTCATGTAATGACTTCTAATGTTCATGTTTAAACTTTGAGTCGGTTACTCCTCATGTTTTAGGAATTTTAGGTGTTTTTTGCATTCATCTTGGGTTGTTAGATCTCTTCCCTACTCTATTCATGCTTTGTTGAGTCCCATCCGAGTACGAATGTCCCCAAAAGGGAGATATTATAATACTTTGGAAGTGTAAAAGATAGATTGGAAGTGGAAAGTGCAGAAAGTTCTTAGTGCATTGGTCCCACGAACCATTTATAGACCTTAGACAGTACGACTCTTGGATACCAATTCATGGTTTTCCTTCAGAGATTTGATGATTCATTAAATTGGAAAAAGATGGACCAGTACGACTCATCAAAAAAAGTACAGACCGTACTTGGCCACCCGTGGCTCCAAGCCTGATGGGTCCAGGCCTTTGGTGAGGCTCAGATGTACGAGGGCTTATACGGCTCGTAGTTGGGAGAACAATTTGTGGTTCTTGGCTCGTGGTTTGACTTTAGAGATTTGGATTTACAATATTTCAATTGATGGACAACCACTACGGTCCGTAGAAGAGAGTATGAACCATACATGGAACCATTCTAGCAATTTTTTGTCAGGGTTATTTAGATCTTTTCCTACTCATTTAATTCCTAAACTACATCATTTATAGACTATTCTTAAGACCTATAACTGTTTCTAAGGCCAAAACCCTCCCCATTAACTCTTAAACCCCTCCTAAAGCTCTGAAGTCTTCTTCCCCCTAGTTCTCTCAAGGTGATCCTAGGATTCTTCAAGCTCCAAGTCTCCTCTTCCAAGTTAAAGTTACGATTACATCAAGGTATGTGGGAAATTTGTCAATAAGTACTCTTCACCTATTGATTCCAAAAAGAATCCGAAATCTCTCTCTTGATTTCTACCCATATTTATAGGGTTTTCAAGATTCTTCCATGGGTTCAATTGAAGTAAGTTTTGTCTCCATGAATGGTGTTATTATGGATGATTTGATCAAATTTGAATGTTTTCAATGATTTATTTTAGATAAACCCTTGCCATACAAGTGATTTTGATATGAAATCAAGCTTTGAACATATGCATGCATGTTTAATTGAAGTACTTATGAAATAAGGGTGCTTTCAGATAAAAAATTCAGACATGTCTTATGTAATTGAATATTTCCAATTAAAGTAATTCTTTTTATGAAAGATGATCATGATTTAGATGTTTTTGATAAGTGTCTCTTAAGAATATGCTATGAAATCATGATTTAAAGGAGTTATTTTTTTCACATGGAGCTTATGAATGATTTGGTGTTACTAGATTATTACCATTTCAATGATTATGAATATGATATGATTATGCATGTTTTCTGTTGGGAGCTAACTTAGCATCGATTGGACTTTGGAATGAAGGCTCACCCGTTAGTAGAGACGGAGTTCTTTAGTAGCAATCTCCTTGTCCCATAATTGTGTGCCTCTGTAGGACTTGTCTCAGATAGAAACTAGTTAGTGGATCCATGTGAGCTCATGATTATGGTCCTTACATTGGTAAGTAGGACACTCTCTTTTCGGTGTGGGAGTTGTACACTGAACTCCATGACATAGCTCACATGGTTTATTAATGGTATTTCCCAAAAAAAACTTATGATTTATTTATGATATGACTTTCAAGATATTGCATTGACTTTTTACCATGTTTTATGACCTAAGGCTATTAAATAATGTCATGTTTTACTTGTTCATGCATTTCTCAGGTTTTCAAACTTATTATATTAATATATTTATGTTTATGCATCTTTCCTCATATTCAGTACATTCTAAGTACTAATCACATACATTTCTTTTGCGTATATTATATTATAGTTTTGGATCCAGTGCTTCTAATCCAGTTGCGGTTAGCACATACTCTATTCAACTTAGCTTGGGATTGGTGAGTCCTCATGCTTCGGGGACATGTCACATATACCTTTATGTTCTTTCAGACTTTACTTTTATTTCTACATTGATCGTGAGCTAGGGCTCGTCCTAGCCACACCTATGTAGTAGAGGATTGTTGTCAAACTTAGTATATTTTTTTCGGCATTAATGGTCTTCGTACTCTTTTCGGGTTTTATGAGATTTCCATGTGAGATATGATTCTACTTATCTCTCTCTTTTCTGTTCTGCTGAATATATTAGTATCATTGTATCTCAAGTGGTTCATTTAGAGACTTTTGGGATTCTATTAACCATGTCACGGCAGGGGGTAGACTTGGGTCTTGACATTAGCATCCTAGCTACTAGAAAATCCAACTCAAACTTAGACATTATCCATTATCCCTTCTTGGATTACCCTAGACCTTACACTACTTAGATTTTGTCAAAGCCTGGCCTAGCCTAAGATTTTCAAGTTGCTACTTAAAGAGTTTTTTGTTCCAACTCTTTCACAATTGGTCTATCTAAAATGATCGGAAAGGATCGTTACAATAAAGACCAAATTACCAATCGCTTGTCCCCAAGTGATCAAACAAGAAAACGTTGTGCTAAGTCAGAAAGAGTGTTGTACCTTCATTTTCAAACAAGTGAGGGTAATTGTACTGCATGTCCCTATCGATTTCCCAAGTAGCTTTCTCAACAGGATAATGCATCCATTGAGCCATCAGTGAATTGATCTCCTTAGTCCTTAACTTCCAGACGTCACAACTGGCTCATTTTTGTATTGAAGATCCTTGTCCATAAATATCGAGTCCCACTGGATAATGTAATCTCCATTCCCGTAGTACCTCTTCATCATGGACACATAAAACACTAGATAGACCACAGACAAGTTGGGTGGAAAGGTTAACCTGTAAGCCAGTGGCCCCACGCTATCAAGAACCTCAAATAGACCAATGTAAAAAAGGCTAGCCTTACCCTTTTTGAAAAACCTCATGAATACTTTCATGGGTAACACCTTAAGTAGTACCTCTTCACCAACCTAGAATGTCATGTCCCTTACCTTGCGATCTGCATACTCCATTTTTTCTTTGAGCTGCTAACAACTTAGCTTGAATACCCCTCACCTTTTCCTGAGCTTCCCTAACCAAATCCACACTGAAAGGTCTCACATCACTAGCCTCAAAAAACCCTATGGGTGATCTGCCTCCCCTCCCATAGAGTGCCTCAAAGGGTGTCATACCAATGTTGGAGTGATAACTATTATCGTAAGAGAATTCACATAAGGATAAGAACGTATTCCAAGGGACCCCAAAGTCAATTACACATGCTCTCAACATATATTCCAGCACCTGAATCATCCTCTCTGACTTCCCATCCGTAGGAGGGTGAAAGGCTCTACTAAAAGTAAGTTTAGTGCCTAACTATTCATGCAAATTACCCCAGAACTTGGATTTAAAGTAAGTGCCACAGTGAAATGATAGAAAGTAGAACTGTTGACGGTTATAATCCACTTCAACTAGAATATGGTGAGACTATTAATCAACCTGTCAACACTGACCCAAATAGAGCTATACTTCCTCAAGGTCTTAGAAAGTCCTACTTAAAAGTCTGTGGCTATCCTTTCGCACTTCCACTTAGGAATGTGCATTCTCTGAAGTAACCCTACAGGCCTTTCATGCTCATAGTTTACCTTCTAACAATTCTTACATTTGGATACATAGTATGTTATGTCCTTTCATTCTAGACCACCAATAAAGCTACCTCAAATCCTAATACAACTTGGTCACACCCGGATGAATCAAATTCTACAAACCATGAGACTCTGCCAAAACATTTTGTATGAATTCATCAACATGAAGAACACAAATCTTCCCTCTAAAAGTGAGCACGCCACCTGCATCGGGTGTGGCCTCTTTGATCTCCCCAATCACCACCTTATTTCAAATTCTCATCCTCAAACTTCTTAGCCTAGATTTCTTCTATATAATTGGGCTTAACCTTAATATTGGATAAACCCCCACCCTTCTCTAAGATTCCCAACTGCATGAACTTAGATTCTAGAGCCTGAATCTCCCTAGCCAAAGGTCGCTTAGACACCCCTAAGCTAGCCTGATTGCCCATGCGAATTGTCTTCCGGCTCATAGTATCTATCACCTCTTTGGGCATACCTAGATGGTACTGAATGGTCACATCATATTCTTTTAGGAACTCCATCAATCTTCTCTATCTCAGATTTAGATCATTCATAGTAAACACATGTTGCGAGTTACAATGATTGGTGAACACCTCACACTTGACACGATAAAGATAGTGCCGCCAAATTTTAAGGACAAATACTACCGATGCCAACTCTAAATCATAAGTTAATAGTTCCTCTCATGGATCTTCAACTGCCTGGAAGCATAGGCTATTATATTCCTTTCCTACATCAACCCAGCACCAAGCCCAAATGTGAAGCATCATACTAAACAATGAAGTCCTTACCTTCCACTAGCAATGTCAAGATAGGATAGGTGGTCAAGAACATCTTGAGCTTTTGGAATCTCTCTTCAGACTAGTCAAACCACACAAAGGATACCTCTTTCTCGATCAACCTTGTTAGATGGGTAGGATTCAAAGCAAAGTTCTTGACAAACCTATGGTATAGCTAGCAAGACCCATAAAACTCCTTACCTCTAACATAGAGCTAGGGCGAACCCAATCCTTAGCTGCCTTAATCTTTTGGGCATCTACCATTACCTATTCTTCCGTAACAACATGTCCTAAAAATGCAACCCAATATAGAAAAATTTCACACTTTGAATGTTTAGCATATAACTTTTGTTTCCCCCAGGCAGAACAATATGAAGGTTATCTGCATGCTCCTCTTTTCCCTTGGAGTCGATCAGGATATCATCTATAAACACGATCACAAAGGAATCTAAGAATGGTAGACACACGATTCATCAAGCTCATAAATTTTGTCGATGCATTAGTCAACCAAAAAGACATTACCAAGAACTCATAGTGCCCATACCGGGTCTAGATGGTCATTTCAGGTATGTCTTCAAGCCTAATCTTTAACTGGTGGTACCCCAACCTCAAATCAATCTTAGAGAAAATTGAAGTACCCTGCAATGGGTCAAATAGATCATCTGTACGAGGTAAGGGCTACTTATTCTGGTTGGTAACCTTGTTCAAGTATCGCTAGTCTATGCACAATATCATGCTACTATCCTTTTTCTTTACAAACAAAATCGAAGAACCCTAAGAAGAAGCATTGGAATGAATGAACCCCTTATCAGTATGATCCTGAAGGGGAGTCTTGAGTTCCCTCAATTACGTCGGAGCCATGCGATAAGGAGGAATAGAAATTGGGCGAGTACCCATATCCAAATCAATATAAAAGTCAATATCTATATCCGGAGGCATGCCCCAAGAGTCTATCCGGAACACCTATGGAAAATATAGAACTATGGGGATTGACCCAATGAAAAAGGACTCTATACTGACGCCCCAAAGATGATCCAAATAGGTTAAACGACCCTTCTCCACTAGCCTACTAGATCAAATGAAGGATATGATCTTTAATGGATTAGGCTTGTACACCCCTTTCCACTCTAATCTTTTCCTACCTGGGATCTCTAGACCTACTGTCTAAGAGTTACAATTTAGCACATCATAATGAGGGGATAAGAATAAGTCATACCTAAGATCACATCAAATTCTACCATATCCAATATGACAAAATTTACCCAAGTCTGAAAGTCAAGAATAAAAGCAAACTTAGCAGATACATAAGAATAGGTAGAACCCACATCAAACAATACATTATCCATCCGGTCATAGAAAAGAATAATATTTGTTATCACTGCGTCTGATGCCTCAGCCTCTAGTCTACTTGTAAAAGAGTAACATTGAGCTTTATCATCATTATGGACAAACCCCCTACCTGGATGTGCCGCTAATCTCCCTGCATTATTATTTCCTCGGCCTCCATGGCCTCCCTGTTTAGTTCCTTGACTACTTTGTGGACATCCTATGCCTTTATTACCTCCACCCACTGGAACTACGGTTTTAGTTTGCTGCTGGGCTGGTCTACCTATACGGGCATGAGGGCATTCCCTCTTAAAGTGTCCCTACTCACCACAATTAAAACATGTACAATCAAATGAAGGCCTACCTGCTGATGATTAGGAAGTTCCTTGGCCATCTTGAGTCAGTTAACTTGGCTACACAAAAAAACTTACATGTTACAACACTTTAATCTACAATGAACAACAATAGAACTCATGTTAAGCTAAAGGATAGCTTTTACACAATTAATCGAGCACAAAGTTTTACTCCTAACTAACAACTAAACACTCCACAAGACTTATGCTTATCTTCCTGTTGAATATCAACAGCAACCAAATCTATAAAGATCATTCCCCAGCCTTCTAGTCACAACAACATCCCGAAAACACCTTAAAACAGTCCAACTTCATATAACAATACAAATATGATTTTTCGAAACATCTAATCGTATGTCCTAGATTGTATAGCTTAACTATTACTTTGATTCACTCAGCTAAATATTAATAGTGCTATTAGTACCTCAAAACAGCAGTCAGTCACCAAATAAACAATACTCCTTCTCCTTGAAGAATTCATCAACCACAAGCAAAGAGGTGGAAACAAGTAACACAACCTATACGAACTTTCTAGCGGGGAAATCACCTTGAAATCTTATGTTGTATTTGGTTGAAGGGGAATTCTGAAAGAGAGTTTAGAAATGTTTTATATTATGAATTAGGCATAAAAATGAGTTAAAATGAAGTTGGAACGTAGTAATATCCAATATAATCTCCACTGACTTAAGGCCCTATAGGCTGCCTATGCAGTCTCACTAAAATATTAATATCTCTCAACTCTGATAACATACCAACAAACGGTTTAATGTGTTGCAAACTAGACTCATAAACCTTCAATTTGATATTTTGTAGGTTCCCTAACTCTTTTTAGATTAGGAGATATGCTTGTTCAAAGATAGGCAATATATGTGACTGTTTTGGAACACTTTGTCACAATGAACCTCTAACTCGAACTTTTGTGTTAAGGCTTTACTTGGTTTGAAAATTGTTTTTTACACTTCAAATATTACCATTTACATTTCTTAACAAAAAAATTTATTTCTATCCTCATTTCCATTTTTTTACGTCAACTTAGCGGCACATGTACTAGAGTTACGAGGTGTTACAATCTATACTTAGTTAGTCCACACATCATAGTAATTTCCATCTTAATGTTAACTAATTTTATTGTATTCAATGAATATTAATTTCCAAAAGAGGTCTAAAGGTGTGTGTGCACGCTAAACTGGTATGATTATATTTATTAAGAGTAGCAGTATATTGTGCAATTTCCAGTTAGAAGGTGATACATTTTGTGCTTAATGAACTGAAATCCAAATCGCTATGGTTATGACACAGATGGGTTTATTTATCACCATCTGATCGATATTGTTGGCTGATAATAGTCAAAGGGAAGGAGAACTAAAAGAGTTGTGAGCTATTTTAGTACAATTTGGTTCATAACACATACTTTGAGTGATTGGAGAGTCTCTAAACTTGGAGCTAGGCATATAAGTTATCTTCATTCGAGTCATATAATTCAATTCTTGACAGAAAACTCCATTTCTCAGTACAACTAATGGATTTTGAAGAAAAAGCTCCATTTTTCATATGAATTTACTATCAGGTATGTATGCTTCTAAGTGAGATAATTACATGGCTAAAGCTTGTGAGAGAGAAGTTCGTTCATCTACAATTTCTAATGTTGTGTTTTTCATTGCAAGCTTTTCCTGAGAAAATAATTCCTAATACTAAAGTCCCCGGCAGCAGCACAAAAAAACTTGTAGAGTCCAAACGCACATGCAAGTGTACGCGGTCATTCATTTAATAAACTAGCCCTTTTTAAGAGCCAGATGTCGTACCCACGGATACTTGAGATTAGAAGATATTCAATTTTTCCAATAACTGTAATTTAAACAAAGTGTCTCCAGAAAGGTTGGTGAATGATTCTAAATTATTTATTATTTAAAGTAAAAACTAAGCTAGCAAATATGATTCAATTTCGAGTTTGAGTTAAGACAATGACTTAGGAAATTCCAAGCTGCATCCTACTTTGGATTCATGCACACTATCTCCTTTAATGAACATCAATTGGTTATCAAATCACCGATTTACAGGGTTAAATGTATGATCATGGTCTCCCAACCTATAATAGCCTACGGTAATTGGCAGCCTAACTACATTGTTGAGCGGGGATAGGCTGTACCAATTACTCAGCATGATGTTTTAATCAGGTTATCAACCAAGCAATATTTCTAGGTATATCCCTATCCTCGATATAAATCAACTCTAATTATAAAGAAGATCATGCTCTTTTTGTCCCAGGTTCTATCCTCATATTCCTCTCCTGAGTTCAATTCAAACAATGCACTTATCTCAGTAGTGGTCAATCACGAAATACTAATTCAGGAACAAAAGAGCAATTTATGCGATAACCAACTTCAATCCACCAAATTCAATAATATAAAAGCATCCTGTAGCTACAGCCCTACAAGAAGGGAAATTTAGCTACTCACAATGTGATTCTCAGTCTTCAAGTATTCAATAATCATAAGAGAAATCGATAAAGGTAAAGAGTAGGAATGAACCCTAATATTGAAGAAATAGTTCTCCAAGTCGTCGTTCTCCAAAAGCCAGAAAAAGAATAATTAAAATAAGAAAATTCATGTCTATTTATAGTTTGAGAAAAGTCGGCAGAATATTCTGGGCTAAGGGTCCGCGACGCAGAGGTGCTCTGCAGATTTGGTTTTTTCTTGAACTCCTCCTCTCCGCGACTTGTACTCTTCTGTCTTAGCAAAAATCGAGTGTGAAATAATAAATTCCCTCTCCGCGACGCGGAGGAGATACAGAGTTAATGTCTCCTCACTTTGAGCTTTCTTTTTCTCCTTTGACAATCCATCCTTTGTGCTTTTGCGCTTGGACCCAACTTCGCTTCACGTACTGCCTATTTTGTGTCTTTTTTTTCTTGTTTCCCAACCTACAGTCACTAATCACCTTGGTTAATCATAATGAAACAACATGACGCAAACAATATCAATAACAAGAGAATTTGACCTCAAACTTGGCTAAATCATGAGTGTTATTTGGCTCCTAGGCATATAAATATGTCCACGATCAGCCATCATTGAAGTTACAGGGTTCTTATCTTGTAGAACAACAAAATGACCACTTTTCAGTGCACTAAGTCTACAGAAGAACCAGACAACATTAGGTCTTTAGTAGGCACACAACTGTTGTGTGTAGAGCATTTAGATATTGTTCTCACTGTTATCATCGTCGTTGAATTTTTTGTTTGTAAACTTATCCTAACATGTCACTAATCTACTTAAGAAAGATGTATTCAACTTATACAAATTGACAGTACTACAAATAATTTTTTCAATGTATTTAACTTTTAGCGTAACATGCATGTCACATATAGCAGGGTAATGTCATATGTTTCAAGTTTCTAATTAATCTCAGTTTTATGAAAATTTGGTTCTTGGTATCTATATAGCCCATTACCGCTAAATAGGAAGCAATCATTCTTGGCATGACGAGTCCATCGACCAAACCACACATCTCTAATTAGATCTGATATCTTGCATTGAGATATTTATTGTAATTCAATGGTGGACTTGGAGAATTTGACTGGGATCATGAGTAAACCTTGTCAAATGTCTTTCAGGTCAAAACCTCAAGCCTTCATAATGTCAATATAGTAGGGTAATATGTCTATTTCTGAGATGTTGAACCCTTTTTAACTTTTCAGAATTAATTGATGGAGAAATTAATAGAAGAAAGGAGTCTGATTTCCCATTTACTTCTAATGGAAGGACAAGCAAAGAAAAAATAGGAATTCCTAGACACGTAAAGGAAAAGTAGGAATTCCCATTTATTCTCCATATTTGATTTTGTCTTAATTAAAACTGATCAACAGGAGCAGTCTACATGTTTTAGAAAGTGAAAGGAGTTAGTTTCCTGGAAACATAGTTGAATCAACATATCGCCACATCTGTAACATTTCTCCCTTTAAATTGATTCTTAGAAGGTTAGAAATCGAAAATTTATTTTATTAGTAGTTGTTGGTACAAAAAATTTGACTAATTTGGCTTAGTTGTGAAGACTTCCCGATATAGCTTTTAAGTATCAAGATTGAATGTCATTTTTTGAATTTCGAAATACAGTGCCTCTCAATATATGCTATCAACATTTGCAGCCGATATAGTTTATCTTGCTCTATTGAAAGAATTTCATATGCATATCTTCCTATTTATTTTATTGTACTAGTTATGAGCTGTGCGTTGCACGTGTGTCCATGCTAAATTGTCTCAATTTCTTTCTCTATATATAGAGAGAGAGAGAGACATTTTGTAAAATATTATTATTGATCTAGTCAAAGTGTACATTGTGTTAAACACTCTTTTCATGAGTGCATGAGCTATTATTGATCTCGTAAAATGATAAAGATTTGATTGATGCATTTAATAATTTGTAGGATATTTATCTGAACAAATCAGAACGACAGTATCAGCCTAATATGAAGCATCAAAGAACTGTAAATTATGAATAATAATAATAACAAAACATTAGAATGCAATACAATGTCAACAAACAAGAAACTTAAACATTAAATCATAAAAATTAATAAAAGAGACAAGAAAAGAGAGCATAGAGTGTTTGTCTTCTTCTTATTCCTCATGTCTTTAGTGTGTACAATGTTGGGTCAAATGTAAATATTTATGAAAGAGGATTGCAGGACTCAAACAATTGTCATGAATAGGACATTAACCCATTGAGTAGTGTGGGTTGATGATGAATAGAGTATCTTTGCATAGGTGTGTATGTGTCTTCTAAACCTGAAATTTGAAGTGATCTGATGTTGTTAGGACTGAAACATCTGTAAAGAGTTAATTATATGTGTTACTATGGACATATATGTATATGAGGTTATCGTACCTAAAACTTCCTTATATGATGTTCTTTGTGTATGTCCCAATTCGTCGTTTTGGTTGCTCTGTTAGGACGAGGACTTTTGTTGTGGACGTAGATATCCCTCTTGAGAGTGTAATGTACAATTGACCATCTGAGAGAACATGTTAGGCCAAATACAAACGAACATTTGGAATTGTTTGACCTTGTACTTTACTTATTGTCATTGCAAAGAAAAGGCATACTAGAAATTGCTTGCGAATATATTTGGATGGATAGCCTTCATTTTCTGGTGCTGAAAGTTGAATTGTGGGAAGAAAGACATGCTTCGTTGCACAATGACCACTTGATATTTCAGCATGCACGACATTCTTGGCAAAGCCTCCACACATCATTCTAGTGCCATTGCATAAGCCATTCGAAGGGTCTAAATTATGTAGAAGCATGATGGCTGCATTTTCCTTTAATTCAAACATGCATTTAATAAGATATGTCAAAGTATATCAATATAATTTTTTTTACTGCCTCTTCATGATTGTAATTGGTAATGTATTGTTTTTATACATGTGTGGCACGAGAGCGTTTGGTGTTAAAGTAATTAGATATTCTTCTTGATAATAGTTGTTGGTGTCATCTTCTGCTGAGTCAAAGCTATTAAATGTCTTGCTTTCACCTAGGAATAGGGATATTAACTTGTCATTAAGATTATTCACGTGCTCATTTATGTTTTCTAAGATATCTTGATCGGTGACATATTTTGTTGTAGCTACATTTTCTTGTAGGCTTGGAAATATCTCTTTTATTATGGATTCTTCTTGAATTCCATGCATACAATGCTTGACAGTCAACTGTTCTGGAAGAAGGATTAAATTGTTTGGTATTGTTGGTTTATCTCCATTACCCACGCGAAGTAAGAACTCGGTGAATCTTGGATCTGTTCTTGCTCTCATATTTCTAGTAAATTGAATGTTCTCCATCAAAGGCCAGAGATATGATTTCACAAAGCTTGCATTAAAAATTTCTGCTCTAGTTGATTTTGGAAGTACTAATAACACCTGTCATGAATCTCCTCCAAAAACCATGACTTTCCCACCAAACGTTTTATCGATGTCCATTATGTCTCTAAAGCTTCTGTCAACAGTTTCTATTGATTTCCGCTTGGCAATTGGTGCTTCATCCCATTTAATCACTTTTGATTTTCTAATCAATTTGGCAGCACCACTCTGCTTTGATCTATTTGTCATAGTTGACTCTTTTGTTTGTAGGGGGATTTCAAAACTAGAGTGTGTTGTACGTCCTCCTCGTAAAATTGAAGCTCCTACACCACTGGTTGTTGTTGCCAAATCTATCATACCTCTTGATCTAGCATTGGCAAGCAAGTCATGGTATAGGTATGTTTTCCCAGTTCACCCAGGTCCATCGACAAAGAATATTCCACCTCTACCAGTATCAATTGTTTTCATATTTTTTAAAAAGCCTGCTCTTGTTTTGGATTTAATTTTGAATGTGCATTAAAATCTTCCGTAGGTATTTGTACAGACATTAATTAATTTATTTCTCTACATTCTGATGGACCAACTTTAGCAAATGGTGATCTAGATGAGGAAGGTCATATATGTCTATGCTCTTGCCCATACTTTCCAAACAGTGATTAATACTATTTAGGGTAAACTGTAGTATAAGATTGTGTGAGCTGCCATATAGCTTGCTGAAGTCCTTATACATAACCTCATAATAAGTATCCCAGTGTTTTCTAACATCTGTTGGGTTACACTGAACCAAAATGGTAGCAAACAAACTTCGGAGAGCTGATGTCGTTTAGAAGATAACAACCTCTCCAAAACATTATGATATGTTGTTGTTAGACTCCAGTAACCCTCTTTCTTTGGCCGCTTCTCTGAAGGTGTCACATTTTTTTTCGTTGACACTGAGTAAGTTGTCGAATGAAAATGATCCTCTTACATGTTTTAATAATAACCGCTTATAATACTGTTACCCTTCTCTCGCATTAGCTATAAAATTTAATGAATTTTTAGTAATAAGTTTAACAATTATCGGTGTGTATGAAGTTATAGTTTACTACATCTACCTTACAAATTGCAATGCGACCAATTACAGATCTTGTTTTCCTTTTTGTTCAACTCTTTACCTTGGGATTCCAAACATAGTACATAGGGAGTTCTCCATAAATGTATGCATGTGCTTCAGTGTCCATTGAGCATATCCTGAAATGCTCGGTCAACATTGTTTTCTTGACACCATCACAAGTGATGATATTTTACAAATTTTCCTTTTTTCAGTAACATACTGTGAGTTCTTTTAGAGTTAGTATTTGTATTGTTAACATTATATTTAATATTTTAAAGGAATTTTGCTTTTTATCCATAAATATGTGTACTTGAATGTTTTCCAGGCAGATTTAGTTGAAGGTTGATGACTGGAGGTTGTATTTCACTCAAGTTGGGTTCATATATTCTCCATAGTGTTTTGGGTGGTGAAACCCACCGTGCATCTTGGAAAGTTTGAATCTCATTAATAACTTTTTCACCATCATTAGACTGAACATAAACGGCACACAAATAATGACCCTTTTATGTATGCTTGTATAGATACTTTATTGCTTTGACTCCTAAGCTGACCTCAACATTAATGTGACAATTGTATCTTCTAAGAAGATAAGGGATATAAGGTACCACCCATTGATTACTCATATTCAATCCACGAACACTCTCTATCCTTCTATCCCTTCTTCTTTTATAAATTGGATATCCATCCTTAACTGAATTGATTTGTTGTTGTAAGGCCTGGGATAATGATATTTGCATTGTCCATTTTGCATGCATGTGTTATTTCGCCGCTTGTTTCCACATGGACCAGGCATCATATGGTTGAGTACTAATTCATGCAAGATGGGATACTCACATTTATCTGTAATCTCTGTTGAGATAAACTTATCATACTGATCTCCTAATTTTATCTTGTGCCCTTCTTTTAATATTAGAAGGAGGTGTATGTGTGGTAGTCCTCGTTTTGGGAATTCGACCACGAATACATGAGGAGCTACAATTCCAGATGTTTGTTTCTTGAAAATTTGGTCTTTTAGATCCTACAACTTAGCTCGGAATACTCTTGTCACTAAGTCAGGTCTATCCTAAGGAGTCTGTCGAGGGCATTGTTCTCGTTGGATCTCAACCCAGTCACGATTACATGTAATTGTTATGAATAGATCTGGCCTTATGAAATATTGAAGCAAAACCATTGAATCCATATATCATCCTCGCATATCTCGTGGCCCCTCAATAAAAGATGATGGAAGTAGGTTTCTTTGCCCAATTCTATCTCCCTTGTATTCTTCTGCCCTGATACTATCAACGATACCTTAATAAGCCTCTCTTCTGAAATTAGATTGTTCTTTTTTGAAATATTCGAGCCTTGTTTTTTCAAGTTTTATGTACATGTCAACCACAAATTGTTGTAGTAATCTTCTACATAATAGTAATACTAACCTCTCTGCTTCTCGTACTTGTAGTTTATAACAATAGTACTCTCTGCAAGAAACATCTTTCTTTGTCTCGCGGTGGACATCTCCAAGTGATAGAAATCATATTAATATTATTTAAATTGTATGTTAGTTACAATATTGGTATAAATGAAGATTGTGTTCTATGATAATTTTAAAGGTATGTCGTATTCTCTGATGTTCCCTTTTTAGTGTGTTATGGGTACTATGTCTTTGGAATGGCTTTAATGTACAATAGCACCTAATAGGAGAATTTGTCCAAAATTATTTCTATTTTTAACATTGTTCGTAGTAGTATTTGGATACATGAAAATAGTGTACATAATATTTAAGTGAGGGAAACTATTGTAATACCCTTTTTTTAATGCACCTCAACAAGTGACATTTTTGCATTTATATTTTAATGTGGTAAGTAAGTGTAACACATCATATACCTAGAAACGACACTAATTTAAGCTGATAGTATACAAATAACGTTCAAATATAATTCTTGAAAAGAAATATAAATGGTTGTATGCAATATATTTATCCAACTATGAGTCGGGGTCGATCCCACAGAGAATATGGAAGAATATTATCGATAGCAATATTTAACTCGGTAGTCGTTATTTAAAAAGGGGGAAATTAAATAGAATAAAAAATAAAAGAAATAACAATAGCTTGGAACTAAGTATTTATTTGTATTTAAATTATTAGAAATAACTAGGAATGTGCTCCCCATGATTTCATAACATATCAAGAGTATTGTACTAGTGATCTATTTCAATTTTTAGCATGCAAAGTCGTTAAGTTATGTATTGCCTAAGTGATTGGTCCTCCAAATAGGGAATTTCACCATGCAACTAGGTCCGTCTACGGGTGTATGCTTTACTAACCCTTATCTTTGACCCAGATTAGACCTCAACTTATGTGGTTCAGACTATTAGATAGCGGAATGTCACGCTAAATCTCCGTTGTTTAATCTCTTTTCCATTCGTTACTTCCTTGGTCCGGCAAGTAGGAATTAGGCGAGTTCTAATTTTGGCCACCGCTAAAAGAAAGCAATCAAAATGAAGAGATTAACAATACATGCATAAAAATCAACCAAGAATCACTTTTACATTAACTTACTATACTAATTCATCGTGGTTCCCACAACCTTAGTTATGAACTTTAGCTACTCATTATTTCAAAAACACAATCAAAATTTATTAAAATAAATATGTTTGTGCTAATCATAAAAATATAGAAACAATAGCTAAAATATATTTCAATAATCACCAATACAAATAAATAATATAGTAGAAGAAAGAATAAATCAAAATTCTCCAGCCTCCACGGCGGCTTTTCCAAAGTTCCTAAGCTATAAAGTTCTAAATTCTATGTTTTGTATTGTTTCTCTTGTTCTTGGCTCTCCAAGAATAATTTTTATGTCCTATTTATAGATATAGAATCCCTAAATAAAATAATTGATTCCAAAACAAATTAGGAAACCAAAACCAAATTAAATTGGAACTGTTGTACGCCTGTCTGCGCGAAACCGCCTCAACAATTTGAGGGGTCTTCATTTTGTGCCACATGGCAGTATAGCAATTGAAACCAAATTTCAATTCTTGATTTCTGCTGCCTTTTGCACTTTAATATATAATATATTATTATATTCAATTTAATTCATTAAGCTGCCGGCTTGATTTTCCTTCTAGAATCTTCTATTTTTAATTCGTTTTAGCTCCATACTTCTTCATATTCACATCAATTTAATCCTACAAATAAAATATACTATTTAGCACAATGCATAAAATTCATGCTCAAAACGGACAAATATAAATAATAAATGTGAGGAATATAATGATAAGAATATATATATTTTTAGCCTCCCATCAACACCCCACACTTAAATTTTTGTTCGTCCTCGAGCAAATATTAAAGCTCATCTCAAAAAAATTAAACTCGTAATACCATCTCTTTGATTGATACAAACAATTAAGCTACGATACAAATCATAATATCAAGTACTCTTCCAATCATTATGCAAGATATAGAATAAAACAACAAACTTCTAACCTCCTAACCTCAAAGACGGACTCTACTCATCAAATTAGGTTGGTTCTCCTATTCCATTAAAGAAAGCTAATAAAATCACTTATCTATCATGAAACAAGTGCCCTCACAAGAAGAAATAGTCCACACACTCAATTAAAAAAATTGAATATAAATTAAGGACTAAGCATCAAAGAACAACCCTCTCACTCACAAAAGAATTCACATGTATGTATAAAGAACCATAGGCTTGCCCATTATGTACATCTCCACTAATTAAGTATGCTTGAATAGAATCAAATAGAATTTTAATGGGTTGTAATGTTGGCTAGGGGATAGATGGATCGATTAATAACACATCATCTAAGCATAATGTGGAAAAATGATTGGAATGAGGTCCAATGCGTCCTAACTCATGAATTCTACTATTATTTACATCCTCATATTTACACACACTAGAGTTTTTAAAAATAATATTATCTTCTTCATTACATAACTCTAGTGTACTCATCTAAACAGTAACAACATCAATAAAACTATGAGCAAGTAATTGTCCCTCTAATTTTAGCTCTTCAAGCTGGCTTATAAGCATTTTTTCTTCTTCACACATTGTATAACTTGTTCGGTGTCAAACCCATTAATCTTTGCACTCAACTCATCATTTAATTTATAAATATCCAAATCAAACATATCAACCTCATGCATGCGCTTAATTACTATTTTAGAGAAGAGTATCAACAAATCTTCCATGTCCCCATACAAATGATCTTGTTGAGAAAAAAAATAACTCATAAGAATCCATAATATCGCTACTTACTTTTTTAGATGTAACCTCAACAAGAGTAAAAATAATAATAATAAATAAAAGTAAATTAAAACTAATCCTAAAAACAACAAAAAAGGACTACAAATCAAAATAAATACTAAAGACAATTTCTAAACCACATTCCCCGGCAACGGCGCCATTTTTTATAACGTTCAAATATACTTCTTGAAAATAAATAAACGGTCGTATGCAATATATTTACCCAACTATGAGTCGGGGTCGATCCCACAGAGAATATGGAAGAATATTGTCGATAGCAAATATTTAACTCGGTAGTCGTTATTTAAAAAGGGGAAATTTAAATTGAAACAAAAATAAAAGGAATAACAATAGCTTGGAACTAAATATTTATTTGTATTTTGATTATTAGAAATAACTAGGAATGTGTTACCCATGATTTCATATAATAGCAAGAATATTGTACTAGTGATCTATTTCAATTTTTAGCATGCAAAGTCGTTAAGTTATGTATTGCCTAAGTGATTGGTCCTCCAAATAGGGAATTTCACCACGCAACTTGGTCTGTCTATAGGTGTATGATTTACTTACCCTTACCTTTGACCCAGATTAGCCCTCTACTTATGTGGTTCAGACTATTAGATAACAGAATGTCACGCTAAATCTCCGTTGTTTAATCTCTTTTCCCATTTGTTACTTCCTTGGTCTGGCAAGTAGGAATAAGGCGAGTTCTAATGTTGGCCACCGTTAAAAAAAAACAATCAAAACGAAGAGATTAATAATACATGCATAAAAATCAATCAAGAATCACTTTTACATTAACTTACTATACTAATTCAGCATGGTTCCCACAACCCTAGTTATGAAATTTAGCTACTCATTATCTCAAAAACACAATCAAAATTTATTAAAATAAATATGCTTGTGCTAATCATAAAAATATAGAAACAATAGCTAAAATATCTTTCAAAAATCACGAATTCAAATAAATAATAAAGGAGAAGAAAGAATAAACCAAAATTCTCCGGTCTCCACAGCGGCTCTTCCAAAGTTCCTAAGCTATAAAGTTCTAAATTCTATGTTGTTTATTGTTTCTTGGGTTCTTGGCTCTCCAAGAATAATATTTTATGTCCTATTTATAAATATAGATGTAATGACCCTCCAGGTCATTTTCTCCATTTTCTGATCTTTTTAGCATTTAGAGCTTTTCTGTAGTGACCCCAAGTCATTTATGACTTGCTGGCACTGACTTTTCGGTCGACTGGTCGTTCGTTTGGTTTTTATGCCCGTTTTCGTGTTTTGGAGCTCTTGGAGTTTGAACAGTTGACTTCAGTCAAAACTCTAGGAAAACAGCCTCAGAGTGGAATTTTGATGGTTCCATCTGCTCTGGAATGGTCATTTTAGGCTAGTGGCATGGGTGGCTTTATTTCTGATGCTTTCATTGAGAGTTTATGCCATTAGGCGTTTTAGCCTTTAAGAATTGGCCTTAGTTTGACTTTGGTCAATATTCTTGGAAAATGCACTCCAATTAAAGTTTCGTCAGCGCGGTTAGTTCTGAAATTCTAAGTTTGGTCTAGAACAAACCTTCGTGTGCTTCCCGGGGCTTCCGGTCTAATTCCGAGGCCTTTTGTGAATTTTTGCCTAAAATGGTGCTTGGGCGTGGGACCCACCTTTTTATCGAGATGACCTCGTATGGAAATTTTGACTGTGCCATTGAGTCTAGAACGTCTAATTTAGTGGGGTAGCATAGTCCGTTTGCACGCACAGGGTTCCGAACAAATCCCAAACACCCCGTGAAAGATTTTGAAAAGGCTGAAAATCAGCTAGCGTGCTGATCTGGTGCACCTAGCCGTTGGCCTTCGCGTTCGCGCTGCATGTGCATACTGGCATGTGCGTTCGCGCTTGGCCGACCGTGTTCGCGCTGCACGGGCATGCTGGTGTGCGCGTTCGCGCCTAGCGTCGGCCGCGTTTGCGTTGCAAGGTCGGCCATATAAGGCAGGCCCGTTTTCAGATTTTCTTTCAATTTTCAAAATTGAACATCTGAGTTCTATAGCTCCGTTTTGGGTGATTCAAAGTCCACCTTGTTCGGGAAGTTCCTGGCTAAGCATTGGAGTGTTGGGAACTTTTGGGTAGTCTCCGTTTGAGGTAAAGTTTGCGTTGAAGCTGCTGCCCCGGTTATCTTAATTAGATTTTTAATGAATTTTATCGCATGGACTGATTTCCTTATTTACGAGTACCGAATTGTGTCATATTTTGGGACACAAGTTCAGTAAGATCAAATGAACCTTTTCACAAAATCAATTTTGGGATTTTCGGTGCAGGTCCCACAATCCCGTTTTAGACCCGGTTTTGGGTCCGTCTCCGATTATTGCCCTTTTGGTGTCAAAACGTTCGTAATGATGTTGTGATGAATATATTGATAGCTTGGCGGTGATTCGGAGGTGATTCATAAAGGCAGAGCTTCAATTGGGTGGAGTCAGAGAGCGTGTGATTCGTTTCGAGGTAGGCCACGGTCTCCTACTTTGACTGAGCTTTATTAGATATAGTTTAGTATATATTGCATGTGATTTAGGATGGTATTTGTCGAGTATAGGATTTGCCTCCATATATCTCATTTTCTTGACTCTGATTGAGCCTTAGACTAGAGTAGTCTTGTGAAATCCTTAGATTAGTCTCTGGGCCTTGGTTGTGGTATTGACTTAGCGTTATTATCCTTATTTAAGATCGGTATTGAGGGCCTTAAGCTAGGTTTGAGCCCTAGGTGCTTTATCATGTGATGTAGCACCCTTATAGCTAGGTGTAGCTTCATGTAGGGCTTGTTGTGGATGGTGTACCTTGTGCTAGCGCCTGAGACCTCAGAGGCTCGTCGTAGCCATGGGTTTATCTTAGTTGTGCTCATTGGTAGCTGAGACGGCATATTTTGGGGTAAGACGTCGATCCTTGAAATGATTTCCCCCCTATTTGATTCTGAGCCATCTCCCGAATACAACGCTTTCTGATTAGTGGTGGCGTGTGATGCCTTATTGTCTATTGTCTATTGTTTGGCCCGAGGCCGTATTCGTGGAGCGATTGGATTCTAGGTTAGTTTTCCTTGCCTTGGTAGTGTGGCAAGATTTGGTATTACATTTCTGATTGTGTGTACCTTGTTTGGATGCTGGTGATGGTATGCTTGCATTGATTGAGCATTTTCACTTGTTTGTGGTACGATCCCGTTACTTTCGTTGGATTTTTACTACTGTTTTGAGGGGACATCCTCACACTTTTACTATTTTCTAAAACTGTTCTTTTACGGGAGTCTTACCACTTGGACCACTTTGATAAATTTATTTTGAAATTCATGAGGCATCGAGGACGTACTCCTTTTATACTGCAGTATCAGAGGCATCGAGGATGCGTTCAGTTTTTATTGATATCTGGCATGGCGTCGCCCTTTTCTACATATGCTTGGCTACTTACTCTCCGCTACCACTACGGGGATAATACATGTTATATATAAGACCTAGTTCGGGCCCAGGCAGTGTATACAGACCTTCTGCGGCCCCTATGGGCTCCTCTAGCCGGTGTACCACTGAATCGGATGAGGGAGCTGCATGGGTCCCACTTGGTAGGCCGGGGGCCGAGTGGGTCTATACACTTTGTTGTTGATGATCTCTGAGAGCCACCGATGATGTTACTAGTTTTTACTACAAACTTGCATTCATTAGCATCGCCTATCACCAGTATACTTGTTTGTTGTTTGGTCCCCCAGTTTATAGGGGTCGGGGGTATGTTTTGTACTGTCCGAGGGTATGGGCGTCCGGTCGGTTATTATTTGATTATACTTGTATTTATCTTGTGTTTTATTTGTAGTTGGTCTTTAGGGTTTCTTAGTCTAGATTTGTTATTGGTACTTCCTGCTAGGTTTAGTTGGATTAGTTCTTAGGTGATTAGCGGTGGCAGTCAGTATTTCATTCTTGATTAGTTAACTCTTGTAGTGCTCTCTTACTGTAAATAGGTTGTGGCTTAAAGTTGCAGGTGCGTTCTTGACACTTTTTCCTTTCTTCTTGTATCCTACCTCTTTACTCTTATTTCCTGCTTTACATTGTGTTAGATCCTATTTTAGTTACTTGTGTTGTTCCTACCTTATTTTTGTGTTATTTATACTTGCTTTATCTATGGAGCTCAGTCGTCCAATGCCTACTGAGTACCATTCGGTTGGTACTCATACTTCACCTCTGCAGCCTACAAATCATAGCACGGGTCATCACCGGTGATTTGGTCCTGGTGCGGAGCAGCTTGCATTCAGAGATCGGGTTAGCTCTTGGCATCCGGAGTTGCCGATTTCCATCTATTTTGGGCTAGGACTACTCTTTACTTTCTTTTGAAGACTCTCTATATCTATTTTGTATTTGTAAAAGCTTTGTACTCTTGTTTTGTTTAGATGCTCGATTACTAACTGATGTCAGGTATTGGGGACGGTTCCTTGGATATATCTATGTTGATTCCTCTTTCTTCTCTTTATGTTCGTTTGTTACTTCATTGGTTCCTCTTCTGCTTGATAGCCCGTTGCTTCAGATTCTGGGCTATGGGTTAGGCTTACCTACTGGTGGGTTGTAGTAGGTTCCATCATGACCTGAGGAATTTGGTCATAACAAGTATGTATCAGAGCTATAGGTCGACTGGCATCGTTGGTATAAGAGCAAATGCCTAGTAGAGTCCTACTGATCGGTGTGTTGACGTTCGTACCCTATCTTCGTAAGGCTATAGGGCATTCTTAGGAAATTCTATTTTTTACTCTGTATCATGTGTTTTCATTTCGAATAACCTCTAAAACTGCTTCTTTGGAATCCACTCTCTCTTTAGATGGACTACACGAGGTATTCGATAGCCGTGGACGGTGCTTCAGCACATTCTATCGGAGGTTCAGCACTTGGTTTGGCTATAGGACCTCAGTCAGGCCTAGACCTTGAGGACAGAGTTATTCTTCAGTAGACGGAGAGTTTGGGAGTAGCCCAGGCTCCGACAGAATCATTGGCTACCTTGGCTCCTCTTGGTTCAGTGTTAGGAGCCTTGAGTTCCTTTGAGGGTACACCACCAGCAGGTGCGATTCTTGGTGCAGCAGGTATTGCTCAAGACAGAGTTGGGTTGGTTGGTCCTCAGCAGGATTCATCGTCGGTATCTGAGCATGTGTTGGGATTTCTTGAATGGGTAGGGCATAACCCCACATTGTCCCCTATGGATCGGGATATGAGTCAGGAATTCATCAGGGGGTTGTCATTGCCACTCTGTTTAGCATCAGAGCACATGATAGAGGCTGGGTCTACCTTTACCCAGATTGTCAACCATGTGAGGGCAGTTGAGCAGGCATACCTTGAGGTGTATAGAGCAGCGGCAAGAGGGTCAGGCCCCATTCTAGGCCTAGAGATTCTCAAGACAGGTTCCGTCAGAGGTTCCAGCAGGGTCAGTCTAGCCGTCCTGTTCAGGCGGCATTACATGCTTCTAGGGGTAGCTAGCACCATCAGGGTGGTCCTAACACGGGCCAGAATTCGAGAGGTTCAGATTCGAGTTTTACAAGCCTTGGTGGCCGTCTTCTTGTGGCTCATTTTTCTCAGTGTTGTTATGACTTCGGTAACCTAGACCACTGGTCCAGGGACTACCCCAGGCTGGAGTTACTCATCTAGACACCTATGGCTTCTTCTACTCACCAGGCTAGAGTGGTTGGGACTTGCCGTATATATGAAGAGCTTGGCCACAGATCTAGAGCATGTCCCTGACGTGGAACCAGTGCGTAGTTTGCTCAGCCGGGTCAATATCGTGGGTTTACATCATCTCGAGCCAGTTGTAGTACCCCGAGTGTAGCAGGTGGTAGTGTGGGTGCTCAGTTTGAGGTTGCTCGTGATCCGTTCCATGCTTCTACAGGTCAGACAGAGGCCGGGGATCCAGGTATCGGTTGTATTTGCTTGATTCCCTTGTTTTGCTCTACATTGCTCTTATTGTATGGTTTTGGGGTTTTCACATCCTTATATGTCTATTTGACTTGTTGTTTATCTCATGACTGTTGCAGTAGCCTTATCTGGATTTCTGTGTATGTGTTTTAGCTTCATAGTTGATTTCCTTTTGTAGTGGATTGAATAGGTCGGATTCTTTTATTTGGGAATGGTGGTTGAGTAATACCTCGTGCCTTTGCCTCTATGGTTTTGTTGGGAGTTTGCAGCCGAGTTAGTTAGGTTCCCTTTTTGGTTCTCCTTATCGGTTGCTTTTGCTGTGATGCTGACCCCCGTTAGATAGGTGGCTAGACCAGCTTCATCAGTGCTGGGAGTTGTGCTATTAGTTCTAGTTAGCTTAGAAGGTCGCCTTAGTTGAGTGCCGTCCTGGGGTTAGCGGTTTGGACTGGCTAGTCATTGGAGTAGTAAGAAGGGTAGTATAGCCTTCTATGGTGTGTCGGTAGATGGTGTTTGTTGTTTCCCTCCCTTGCCCTAAGATTGTTCTCAGCTCCTGAGGTTGTATAGTGGTGGTTCACTCGTTCGGTCTATCTGTTTATCACTCCATGGTGGTCTAGGTGGTTTCTGTGATTTGCTGGCTCGGTCCTCTTGAATAGTCTCTTTTGATGGTTTTGGTGCTGCCTATGGCTAGTTGGGATTTGGAAAGTGTGATCTCTTGTTGCACCTTGTTGCTTTTGTGGTTGCTAACTCTCGAGGCCTTAGTTGTGTTCTGGAGCTGGAATGGTGGTGTCCCTTGGTGGGTTCAGACTTTAGCTTCTGTTGGAGAATTAAAGGTAGCTTAGAAAGTTCATCATCCAGGATGGGGTCTAAGTAATTCATGAAATATGAGATTTTGAATTTTTTGAGGATGGAAGATTTTCTTTTAGCATATTGGGTGTCTTATGGTGTCCGTTGATGGGGGTTGGAGCCCTTGGACCATTATCGATCGGTTGACTATATTTATTCGTTGCCTACCGGCTTGGCTTCCCTTGGACTGGGATGGCTAGATCAAATTTGCGCTCACTAAGTAGTCGTGGGCATATGGTGTCGGCGTTTTGGAAGTTCCTATGGTTAAAGTAAGTCACTGGAGCTGGGCTCAGTGTAACCTTGTTATTCACTGGATGATCACCCTTATGAGTAGAGCGTTAGTTACAGGAGGTTGAGCTTCAGCTTGGATTGTTGGTTTTCTTTGGAAGTTGAGATTTGAATTTCGGGCCTTGGGTTGAGTTTCTTATCTTGGTGGGTGTCGCTCCACTATGTTCAGATATGGTATGTAACCTCTTCGAGGTTGGTGTTGTATGGTTCTGTAAGAAAGTTTCAGATGGTGTTGGTAGCTAGTATTCAGGATGGGCAACGATCGGCAGAACGCACTATGCGGCTAGAAGAAGATGGATTTGGAGCATAAGGCAAGTATTTTGAATTATGAACTAAGTTGCATCTGCAATGGTCCTGTGTTCTCATTGCGGTGGTTTCGGTGTGGTTTTTAGTTTTCTTCAGATGAACCTGGTGTTTTCTGTCAAAATTAGGTTAATTGAGCGAGAGTTGGAACCCAAAAGGGAATTGGAGGAGCTTTTGGAGTTTGAAATGAATTTAAGGATTTTCCTCTCACCCTAAGTTCTGTGATGGCGTTGTTCGATCTGTGAGGGTGTCTGAGCAGCTTGCATTCAGAGATCATAGTACGGGTCATCACCAGCGATTTGGTCCTGGTGCGGAGCAGCTTGCATTCAGAGATCGGGTTAGCTCTTGGCATCCAGAGTTGCCGATTTCCATCTATTTTGGGCTAGGACTAGTCTTTACTTGCTTTTGAAGACTCTCTGTATCTATTTCGTATTTGTAAAAGCTTTGTACTCTTGTTTTGTTTAGATGCTCGATTATTGACTGATGTCAGGTCTTGGGGACAGTTCCTTGGATATATCTATGTTGATTCCTCTTTCTTTTCTTTATGTTCGTTTGTTACTTCATTGGTTCCTCTTCCACTTGACAACCCATTGCTTCTGGTTCCGGGCTATGGGTTTGGCTTACCTACTAGTGGGTTGTAGTAGGTGCCATCATGACCTAAGGAATTGGGTCGTGACAATAGAAACCCTAACAAAAATAATTGAGTGCAAAATAAATTAGGAAATCAAAACCCAATTAAATTGGAACTGTTGCACGCCTGTCTGTGCGAAACTGCCTCAACAATTTGAGGGGTCTTCAATTTGTGCCACATGGCAATAAGGCAATTGAAAGCAAATTTCAATTCTTGATTTCTGCCACCTTTTGCACTTTAATATATAATATATTATTATATTCAATTTAATCCATTAACCTGCCTGCTTGATTTTTCTTCTAGAATCTTCTATTTTTAATTCGTTTTAGCTCCATACTTCTTCATCTTCACACCAATTTAATCCTACAAATAAAATGTACTATTTAGCACAATCCATAAAATTCATACTCAAAACGGATAAATACAAATAATAAATATGAGGCAAATAATGATAAGAATATATATTTTTGGCCTCACATCATATACACATAAGATTGGGCTTACTAAAACTGCAAAGATCAGGAAGAGAGGTAATTAATATTTAGTGGTATTTACGTAAATTTTAGTTAGTTCTATTTGTCATGCCACAACTCTTAATCCTAATACTTAATTGCAACTAACCTTTATTGTTAAAAGGATTTTATGATTTGTCAACATTATGGTATCTTTTGTATGTGCTTTTTGTTCAATTTCTAACTTGTGAAGAATGTGAGTAAAGCTTTACTATAAGAGCGCATAAGGTGATACACGTTGGCTTGATCCTCGTTGGCTAATATTGCATCAGCTAATATGAATGTGTGAATATCATTGGTCAGAGTTGGGGAGTGGTCGCTTCTTGTGTGATGTTGTCTTTTATTTCTTTTCTTATTCCTTGATGCCATCCTCCTTTGCCTCTTGGTAAGAGTAAAGGATATTGAAGAGGGTCATAATAGTGGAAATAGTGTTTGACTCTATGCGTGTACCCTGAATGCTCGTGAACAATAATTTCTCACTCAAGGCATATTTTGATTGTTTCCATCTACCCAAATTGCTGCAACTTGATTTATTGAGGGTGTGTTGTACACTCGTTTATCCAAAGAGGCATTTGCAGCATTTCAAAGTTGAAACTTTATTGGTCTTTTAGTTGGTGAAAGATTTGGGCATATGGGTTTCCCTCCATTACCTGTTTGATCTTTTTTGTGATTGTGTCCGATAGAATTCTTTCTTTGACTTTTGATATCCTATTGGTCAACTCATTTTCTGTATCAAGGAAGTATAATTGGAAGTAATAGGGACTTTTATCACGCGGTACCAATGTGTAGCACCTCAGATTTTAAAAGAAGAAAAAATTCTCAAATTTCAGAATACAGTCCCCTTCGGCAAGGCTAGTCATGATCATCGAAAAACTCGGCGATTTGCCGAAAGGCCCCTTCTCACCATTTTGAAATGTTCATCCAGTGTTCTGTGCATTTAGGTGAGCTGGGTCGAGCTCGCCGTTCCATTCGGCGTGTCGCCGAAATACCCATTTCATCGCCGAGTTGACTTAGTCCAGGAGCCAACTTGCTTGAACTTTCGACAAGCTGGAAGCTCACCGAGTGGATTTTGCGAGCTACAACATTTTCAATTTTCGGTTGGTAGTTATTTTTAAAAAAAAGGCTTTTAGGTCTTTTTCCTAAGGGTTTAATGCCTAATCTAGGTCGGTTACCCTTTTGTTTTAGTCCCTATATAAGCCTTTCTACGCCTAAGTCTAAGTCTTTTAATCACTCATCAAAGCTCTCCCTCCAATAATTCTCTCTCTAAGAAAGAAGATAAAGAAGAATAATCTAGGGTTTGAAGATTCAAGTGTCCTAATTCTCCATTGATTTCAAGGTTTTAGCATTCAGGTACGATAGCTTTCACATATGGAGTCTTTTCCTCCATAGGGTCCCTAAATTCCCCAATTTTCAAAGAAAGAATTCTCCAAGTGAAATTAGGGTTTTCTCCAACCTCGTGGGTCCTTTTATGATCTAATTGATTGAAATAAGATTAATTATGCATGAATTGAGTTAAATTGCATGTTTTAAGATGAATCCTCATGAACCCGTGTGAAATCCATGATTTCTAGATTATGATTTATGATGAGGTTTTGAATTATGAAAAGAGGAAGTTTATGAAATTATGCATGTTCTTCATGAATTGAAATAAATTCTTGAGGATGCTTTGAGAATGAAGCACCAATGTTGTTGATTGTTATTTTTGGGTTGTGAAAGGATTTCTCACACATTACTCGTGATATGAATGGAAAAAAGAGTTCCTCATATAAAGGATTCATAAGGGTTGAAAGGTTTTCACAACTAAACTTGAATCAAGAATTAAGGAGCTATTCTAATGATAGACAAGAGGCGATGACCCATGTCTACTAATGATGAGATAAAGTATGAATTATGATTAAATTGCTATTCCACGGGATTTAAGCTTAGCACTGAGAGGATATCGAGATAGAAGCTCTCCCGTTAGTAGAGGCCGGGTTTCTAGTAGCAATCTCCTTATCCCTTAACTATGTGCCACTATAGGAAGATTGTCTTAGATAGACATTAGCTAGTGGATCCACTTAAGCTAGAAGATATAGTTCTTACTTGCCAATATGGTTCTTACCTTGGCAAGTAAGGACACCTCTTTTCGGTTTGGGGTAGACACTAGATTCCATGTTACAACTCAGATGGTATATGTAGGTTAAGGCTAACTTCCCACATAATGAACTAAGGTTGTTTCAAAAGAAGAAGGTATTTCAAGTATGTTTCCTTAAAGATGAATTAATTGCATTGGCAATGGCCCCTTTTAACTCATGTTTTTGTGATGTTACTTTATGATTTGAATTGGTCATTTCAGCTCGTGATTATATCCTTTTGGCATGCTTTCATATCTCTATGAATAGTTATCATACTTGGTACATGTTTGTACTAACGCATACTCTTTCCTACATTGTTCCTAAATGTAGGGTGTGACGACTCCTCCACATCCATTCGTGACAAGAGCTTGTATTAGAAGTACTTTGAAGACTTAGTGAGTCATCACATTTCGAGGACAAGGCCACATTTATCTTTCTTATCTTTTACTTTTGAACTTGTATTGGTTACACCCCAACTTTCATTTTATTCTTATATTAGATGGCTTTGACACTATGTTAGATTTCCGTTATATTTTTATCAACTCATGAAATGAAATGGACTTTTAAACTCTTTTATACTATGATCTTTGATGATGTATGCTAAGTTGCTTGTATAGGCCTTTCGGGGTCTTGTATGCCATGTCACGTCTAGGGGGTACTTTAGGTCATGAAAAACATGATATTCAGAGCACAAGGTTTAAAAATGGTCCTAGGACGTCTCATAAGCCATATCGAGTAGAGTCTTGTTCATGAGTGTGAAGCGCGCCACATTTATGAATGAGAGGCTACAAGATGATTAGGAAATTCAACTGTTTTTATTACTCTTAAGTCCTGCGATAGAGTTCAACTCTATGTGTCTTTCTCCTAATCCATACCCTATGCTTATCAAGATATTGCCCCCCAAAGAGCATACATTAGGAGGAATGCGAACGAGAATGTGGAGCAAGAAGCTCCTCCTCAAGCTCCTCAAGTTCTGGCCGACCCTTTGGCCGAGCAAGTGACTAATGCGGAGTTTAGAGCTGCTTTTCAAGTGTTGGCTCAAGCCATGACGGCTCAAGCCATGACGGCTCAAGCCAATAGGGAGGTTGTGGCTCCCGGAGCCCAAATGTGGGTACAGCGGCATCTAGAGTGAGAGACTTCACTAGAATGAATCCTTCAGAGTTTCATGGGTCTAAAGTTGAGGAAGATCCTCAAGAGTTCATTGATGAGGTGCATAAGGTGTTGATGATCATGGGTGTGACGCCAGTGGAAAAGGTAGAATTGGCCGCTTATCAACTTAAGGGTGTCGCTCAAGTTTGATTTAACCAATGGAAGGAAGACAAGGTGAAAGATGCGGGTCCTCTTGATTGGGAAAAGTTTAAGGTTGCTTTCCTTGATAGGTTCTTTCCCCTTGAGATGAGGGAGGCCAAGGTGCTTGAATTTATCAACCTTTGTCAAGGAAGCATGAGTGTGAAGGAGTATGCCTTGAAGTTCATGCAATTGTCTAGATATTCTCCTACTATGGTTGTCGATCCTAAGGCAAGAATAAGTAAGTTTGTCTCGAGGGTGTCCGAAATGGTGGTCCAAGAATGTCGTATTGTTATGCTTATAAACGATATGGACATTTCTCATCTCATGGTGCATGCTTAATAAATTGAAGAGGAAAAGCTCAAGGAAAAGTCTAGAGAGGCAAAGAGGGCTAATACCTGTGATGGTAACTTTTCACATTCAAGATCCGATAGACATGGTCGTTCTAGATTTCGACAAAGGTTTTCTGGTCAAGGTTCCTCCAATTCTACTCCTATGTTCAACAAGGATAGGGTGTCTAACCCTAAGCCTCAAGGAGGAAATGATGGTGGATTCTCGTCGGCTACTTGTGTTAAGTGCGGAAAGAAACATGAGGGTAAATGCTTAGCCAGTACGGATAGTTGTTTTGGTTGTGGGAAGAGCGGTCATAAGATAAGGGATCATCCATCACTTGCAGCTAAGTAGAGAGAAGGTAGACAAGCTCCGCCTAGTGGTTCAGGTTCAAGTGACCCAAAGCAAAACCGATTCTATGCACTCCAAACTCGTTGTGAGCAAGAGGGTTCTCTCGATGTGGTTACCGGTATGTTGAAAGTCTTTCACTTTGATGTTTATGCTTTGCGTGATCCTGGTGCCACCTTGTCTTTTGTGACGCCCTATGCATCTATGAGCTTTGATGTTCTTCTGGATGTATTGCTAGACCCCTTTTATGTCTCTACTCCTATTGGTGAATCCATTGTGCTAAGAGAGTCTATAGAAATTGTCCTGTCTTCTTATCCCATAAAGTCACTCATATTGATCTTGTAGAGCTTGATATGTTAGATTTTGATATTATCCTTGGGATGGATTGGTTACATTCTTGTTATGCTTCTATTGATTGTAAGACCTGAGTGGTCAAGTTTCAATTTCCAAGTGAGTCTACCCTAGAGTGGAAAGGGGGAAATTCTATGCTTAAGGGTCAGTTTGTTTCTTGTCTTAAAGCTAGAAAGATGATTTCTAAGGGTTACTTACACCATATTATTAGGGTAAGGGATACGAATTCTGAAACCCCTACTATTGAGTCGGTCCATGTTGTTAATGAGTTTCTAGAAGTGTTTCCCGATGATCTACCCGGTGTTCCTCCCGAAAGGGAAATAGACTTTGGTATTGATCTTCTCCCCGATACGAAGCCTATCTCTATTCCTCCTTACTGAATGGCTCTGGCAGAACTTAGGGAATTGAAGGATCAATTGAAAGACTTATTGGAAAAGGGTTTCATCGGACCGAGTATCTCTCCCTGGGTGATCCAGCTTTGTTTGATGATATTTTGATATACTAAAGGAGTGAGGGTGAGCATACCGATCATTTGAGGATTGTGTTGCAAGTCCTCAAGGACCAACAACCCTTCGCAAAAATTTGATAAATGTGATTTTTGGCTAAGGTCCATGGCTTTTCTTGGACACATTGTCTCTGGCAAAGGTATTGAGGTAGATCCTAAGAAGACGGATGTGGTTAAGAATTTGCCTAGACCCCTATCACCTTCAGATATTCGATGTTTCTTGGGTTTGGCTGGTTATTATAGGAGGTTTGTTGAAGGGTTGTCTTCCGTTGCTTCTCCATTGACGGCTTTGACTCAAAAGAAAGTTAAGTTCATATGGTTTAAAGAGTGTGAGAAGAGTTTTCAAGAATTGAAAGATAGATTTACCTCGGCTCCGGTGTTGACCTTACCGGAAGGATCCGACGGGTTTGTGGTTTATTGTGATGCTTCAAGAATTGGAGTAGGATGTTTCCTTATGTGAAAAGGGAAAGTCATTGCTTATGCTTCAAGGAAACTTAAGATTCATGAGAAGAACTATCCTACCCATGACTTAGAACTAGCAGCTGTCATGTTTGCTCTAAAGATTTGGAGGCATTTTTGTATGGTGTGCATGTTGACGTCTTTACCGACCATAAGAGTTTACAATACATGTTCAAATAGAAAGATCTATATCTTTGTCAAAGGAGGTGGCTTGAGTTGTTAAAGGACTATGACTTGAGTGTCCTCTATCACCCCAGCAAGGCAAATATAGTGGCGGATGCTCTTAGTCAATTATCTATGGGTAGTGTTGCTCATGTTGAGGATGATAAGAAGGAATTGGTTCGAGAAGTTCAAAGATTGGCCCGATTGGGCGTTCGGTTGGTTGACTCCATCAAAGGTGGTGTCATGGTTCATAATGGTTAAGAATCGTCTTTTGTGTCTGATGTGAAAACCAAGCAAGGGCTTGATCCGAATTTGGTGTAATTAAAGGAAGCAGTGCTCGAGAAGTTCGTTGAGGCTTTATCCCAAGGGGGAGATGGAGTGTTTCGATATCAAGGTCGCTTGTGTGTTCCCGATGTTGATAATCTGAGGGAACATATTCTATCAGAAGCCCATAGTTCTCGATATTCCATTCACCCGGGAGCCACCAAGATGTACCGTGATTTGCAAGAGGTCTATTGGTGGAATGGGATGAAGAAGGATATTGCAGAATTTGTGGCTAAGTGTCCCAATTGTCAATAAGTGAAAGTTGAGTATCAAAAGTCAGGACGTTTGTCCCAGGATATTACCATTCCTACTTGGAAGTGGGAAGATTTGAATATGGACTTTATTGCTGGTTTACCACGCACACGCACCCGGTGCCAACACGACTCGATTTGGGTCATTGTGGATCATATGAAAAAATTAGCCCATTTCATTCCCATCAAGGTTTCTTATTCGGCGGAAGACTATGTCAAATTGTACTTATGGGAAATGGTTACGCTGCATGAAGTGTCTCTATACATTATCTTCGATCGTGGTACCCAATTCACCTCTCTTTTTTGGAAATCTTTCCAAAAAGGCCTTGGTACTCATGTTAAGCTTAGCACGGCCTTTCATCCTCAAACCTAGGGCAAGAGGAACGTACTATCCAAACATTGGAAGACATGTTGAGAGCTTGTGTGATTGATTTCAAGGGTAATTGGGATGATCATTTGCCTTTGATTGAGTTTGCCTATAATAATAGCTATCATTCGAGTATTGGTATAGCTCTGTTTGAGGCTCTTTATGGTAGGAGGTGTAGATCTCCTATAGGTTGATTTGAAGTTGCCAAATTTGCATTTATAGATCCCAAGTTGGTACATGAGGCTATGGAGAAAGTTCGGCATATTAGAGAGAGGTTGAAAATGGCTTAAAGTCGATAAAATTCCTATGCCGATGTTAGAAGGAAAGATCTAGAATTTGATGTTGATGATTGGGTCTACTTGAAGATTTCACCCATGAAGGGTGCAATTAGGTTTGGAAAGAAAGGGAAGCTTAGTCCCCGTTATGTGGGCCCATATCAAATTTTGAGGCGTATTGGTAAAGTTGCTTATGAACTTGACTTACCTCATGATTTGGCATTGGTGAATTCGGTCTTCCATGTCTCCATGTGGAAGAAATGTGTTGGTGATCCGACAGGCATAGTGCCACTGAAGAGTCTTGGTATAAAGGATAGTCTTTCTTATGAAGAAATTCCGGTTGAGATTTTAGACCCGTAAGTCCGGAAGTTGAGGAATAAAGAAGTCGCTTCTATGAAGGTTCTTTGGAGGAATCAGTTAATTGAGGGTGCTACTCGGGAGGCCGAGGCTGATATTATGTCTCGTTATCCTCATCTATTTCCCTCTGTTCCAGATCTAGCTTGAGAAACTTAGTTCCTCATGGTTTACTCTTTTGGTTTCCCATGTCTTAGATATTCCCATGATTCCTCATTTATGCATGTTCATGAAAAGCTTAAATTTTGAGAAAATAAGTCAAGTTGATTGACTTCTTCATGATCATGTGTATTTGAGTATGAGCTGCATGTAGACTTCATGAAATGATTTTTTGAACATGCTTTAGCTTGTAGTTGATGTTTCCTCCTCGGATATGTAGTGATTGCATTCTTGTTGGGTTGTTAGATCTTGTATAAACCCTCCTTATGATGTCTTGAGTTCCATTTGAGGACAAATGTCCCCAAGGGGGAGATAATGTAATACCTCAAATTTTAAAAGAAGGAAAAATTTCCAAATTTCATAAAACAGTCCCCTTCAGCGAGGCTTGTCATGATCGCCAAATGACTAGGTGATCCGCCGAAAGGCGCCTTCTCACCATTTTTGACTTGAAATGTTCATCTAGTGTTCTGTGTATTTAGGTGAGCTTAGTCGAGCTTGCAGTTCCATTGGGCGTGTTGTCGAAATGCCCGTTTTATCACCGAGTTAACCTAGTCCAGGAGCCAACTCGGTGGAAATTTTGGTGAGCTGGAAGCTCACTCGGTGAGTCGCTGAGTGGCTTTTGCAAGCTGCAACATTTTCAGTTTTCTCTTGGCAGTTATTTTTTTAAAAAAAAAAGGGCTTTTTTGTCTTTTACCTAAGGGTTTAATGCCTAATCTAGGTCGGTTACACTTTTATTTAAGACTCTATATAAATCTTTCTAATCCTAAATCTAAGTCTTTTAATAACTCTTTAAAGCACTCCCTCCAATAATTCTCTCTCTAAGGAAGAAGAAGAAGAATCTACGGGTTTAAAGATTCAAGTCTCCTAATTCTTCATTGATTTCAAGGTTTTAGCATTGAGGTATGATAGCTTTCACATATGGAGTCCTTTCCTCCATAGGGTCCCTTAATTCCCCAATTTTCAAAGTAAGAATTCCCCAATTGAAATTACGGTTTTCTCCATCCTCATGGGTTCTTTCAAATTATGATCTAATTGATTGAATTATGTTTAATTATGCATGAATTGAGTCAAATTGCATGTTTTGAGATGAATCCCCATGAACCCATGTGAAATCCATAATTTCTAGATTACGATTTATGATGAGGTTTTGAATTATGAAAAGAGGGAATTTATGAAATTATGCATGTTCTTCATGAATTGAAACAAATTCTTGAGGATGCTTTGAGAATGAAGCACCAATCTTGTTGATTGTTATTGTTGGGTTGTGAAAGGATTTCTCACACATTACTCGTGATATGAATGGAAAAAGGAGTTTTCTTATAAAAAGGATTCATAAGGGTTGAAAAGTTTTCTCAACTAAACTTGAATCAAGAATTAAGGAGCTATTCTAATGACAGACAAGAGGCTATTACCCATGTCTACTAATGATGAGATAAAGTATGAATTATGATTAAATGGCTATTCTGTAGGATTTATACTTAGCATGGAGAGGATATCGAGATGGAAGCTATCCAGTTAGTAGAGGTTGGGTTTCTAGTAACAATCTCCTTATCCCTTAACTATGTGCCACCATAGGAAGATTGTCTTAGATAGACATTAGCTAGTGGATCCACTTAAGCTAGAAGATATGGTTCTTATCTTGGCAAGTAAGGACACCTCTTTTCTGTGTGGGGTAGACACCGAATTACATGTTATAGCTCACATTGTCTATATCGGTTAAGGATAACTTCCCACATAATGAACTAAGGTTGTTTCCAAAGAAGAAGGTATTTCAAGTATGTTTCATTAAAGATGAATTAATTGCATTGACACCCCTTTTAGGTCATGATTTCGTCATGTTACTTTATGATTTGAATTGTTCTTTTCATCTCATGATTATATCCTTTTGGCATGATTTTATATCTCTATGCATAGTTATTATACTTGGTACATGTTTGTACTAACGCATGCTCTTGCCTACATTATTTCCCAAATGTAGGGTGTGCCGACTCCTCCACATCCATTCGTGACTAGAGCTTGTATTAGAAGTACTTTGAAGACTTGGTGAGTCCTCACACTTCGAGGACAAGGCCACGTTTATCTTTCTTGTCTTTTACTAATGAACTTGAATGGGTTACGTCCCAACTTTAATTTTATTCTTATATTAGATGGCTTTGAGACTATGTTAGCCTTCCGCTATATTTTTATCAACTCATGAAATGAAATGAACTTTTAAACTCTTTTATACTATGATCTTGTATGATGTATGTTAAATGGCTTGTATAGGGCCTTTCGGGGTCTTGTATGCAATGTCACGTCTAGGGGTTACTTTAGGTCATGACACAATGATGGTAGATCGTGATAAATTTGACCTTGTGCCCTGAATGTGTACACTCCTCTTCTTGCAGATGCTATTTTCTTATCCAGGTTAATACTAAAAGTTGTTAAAGCAAAGATGCTATTATATGCATGAATATTTTTGCAAAACTCTAAAGCTTCTGCAGTAGTTGCCACAAACAATTCATATAGTTCTGTCGGAGCTTTAGTAGTTGGTAATTTAATATATTCGCTTGCACAACAGCATGTTGGAGGTTCATGTTTAAATCTTTTTGCAGCACAATAAATGTATTCTGGGACCCTTTTTAACACGTGCAGATATTATAAATATAAGTTGTAAGCAACAACTCCTACATATATAAATATAGTGGGAGATATATGTTAAAACTCTAATTGCATTAAGGTATTGAATGTTCAAGTTATGTAGGATATGAGCAGGTTTTTTCCTTTGCATCTCCAGCTTCAGACTCATCAGATAATGCTCTAAATAGCCCATTTATTTTAGGTTGCTTCTTCAAACATGGATGTTCACCTTCTAGATCTGCTATTGTTTGGCTTGCTAATATATACTTTTCCAACTTTTGCAATGCGCTTCGTAGTTGCCTTTTTTTATAAGAGCAAGCATATTTTATATATTTACACAAAGCATGTAATACTTAAGTATGTGTGTATGCAAATGATTTCACCTTGTAGGGACTACTCATATATCTAGAATTTTACATGATTATCTAAGTTCTTACCTGTGTGGATTATATCATTTGTTGTGTGGTTGTCGTTATGATTACCTTTACTAGTAAAGGGAATAGTTTTTCCTTTATCACTTGTTAGATTTGATATGGCAAGACGATAGTTTGCAATGGTTATTAGAGTAAGATAGAGTCAGTATTATATTTCGTACATACATGAAACGTGTATTTAAAAACATCAATTTTTAAAAATCAAATCTAAAAGTAAGTTATTTAAGTAGTGGTTCTTAAAGAGAGACAAGGCACGCATTGTTGAACGGTGCATTTTGTTGGGGGATTGTCTGAGATCTTACATGTATAGTGTGACTGATCTATTGTTGTTTAGGTATGCTGATCAACTTTATGTTCAGTAGCAATGGATTTTCCTTTTATCACCAATGAAGTAAATTGAGTAGAAGGGTTAGCTTTAATTCTGAACTGTGATAAGTATTTAACATATTAGATATACCTCAATGTTGGTTGTTTGTCCTTTCTTAAATTGGTGGCGACAAATTTCGGAACGTTGGTGTGACACTCTCTTCTCTTGTTCCAAAGGGCATATGTAATTTTGGAATGATCTAGAACATAGTGGAATCATTAATAACAGTGGTTAGTCTTTCAAGTGTTTAATTTGCCATATATAGGCAATAGACACCTATTATTCTATAGTGTTCATTTTTCCATATATAGTTAAGAAATACCTATAGTGTTGGAAGCATTGAGACCTTTTTAGTTGTATGAAGTTTTGAGTTCTATAGGAGAGTGTAGTTGATCTGTTTGGAAATAATAATGTGCATACATTGAATGTTTAGTAAAACAATTAACCAAACTCATTGACGTAAGAGAAAGTAAGTTAATAAGAAAAGTGATGTTAGGTGAAGTTGCTCGTTGACGAAAGTTAAGTAACTTGTAAATATTACTATTAGGAAGATAATATGCATTGGTAGTTAAACATAAGGAATTTTTAAATCAACTATATATTAGTTTTTTCCACTTTGATCTTATTTTTCGTCGGATGTGCCACGTGATTTTTTCCTTTAACCTTCCTAGTCCTTTTTCTTTGTAGCTTAATTATTAGGGTTTCATCCTCACTTTCATCTGGTACATTGTGTTTTCCAACCTCATATATCCTCACTTTCACTAGATCTTCCTCTGTAATGGCTTCTTTAACATTCTTGGTCCTCTTGCATCTATGTGTTATTATCGGGATTTCAACCTCACTTTCAATAGTTGTGATGTATTTTTCAACAGGAGGTATCCCCATAGCTATCCCTTTCGTGTTTTCATTATCTCTAACTTTCTTGATCCTGTGGCTTCTTTGTTTTTTAATTGGGGTTTCAACCTTGCTTTCATCTACTGCAAATTTCTTTTCAACCTCATGTATCTCCATTGCTATCACATTCATGTTTGTCTCCACCTTTGGAAAATTACGATAAACCTTCACAAGGATAGTGAATTCTTTTCCCTTACTCAATACCAACTTGCGATAGTATTCAGATTCTTCTTTCTATGGACTAGGAAACCCTTATATATTAGTATTTCACTAAAAATAGGATAACATTATTTGTATGGGCTAATATTTTATAGATTAACTGATTTACCTTTTCAGATTTAGAGTGAACATAGTCTTTTACGTCACAATCAAAATAGTATTGTGCCGCATCAAACAATGTAATCCTTAGAAATTTATCCTCAGAAGTGACATCAATCTTTAACCGATATGTAAAACACATTTCAAGATTTAATCTGTAAGTCTTCATGTGTTTGATACCTATTTCTTAAACTCCTTTCAATATTTAATGATTAACTGTTAATTTATTTTGTGTAGTAAATAATCTTTTTTGACACTCGTTTGTGTAGTTTACCTCTCCTCATAATTAATATCTTCACTCCTACAGTAGGTACAAGTTGCACTACTGTTTATCACAGTAACTTGCCTGTCGCATTTCTTGCAAAGCATGATACCACAGGTCAATGTTATTGTCAATATCGAAGACCTTACGATTGATCTTAATGTACATGTCCTATACGTAAATTGGCAAATGTCTTAATTATATTTTTAACATATAATTTGAGTACGCATTATATTTGAAGAGGAAAGTACCTTCACAATGGAAAGTGAACCGTTTAAATATCATTAATTTTCACTTGGCGGGTTGTTTGCATTAGTCTGCTTGGCGTTAAACTTATGTAAATCTTTTGTGCCTTCATGTTGTCATTCCTGAAATTTAAAATTAATCAATAGATAAACATCAATGACGTAGCATGTGGGGAGGCTATAAATAAGTGCGAAGAAAGATGTATTGTTTACCATTGTTGGAGATTTGTGGCCTTTTCAAAATGTGGATTGATTAGAAAACTACTAATAGGAGTCGTGGAAAGTATAAAATCCCCTACTTTTCCATGAGTATTAAATTCAGTGATACCTTTATGTAGTCTGAAACATGATTCAAAAATATAATTTGAGGAGATTTATATCTTGGTAAATGGAGCATTTTTACCATGACCCAAGGTACCCCCTAGACGTGACATGGCGTATAGGACCCCGAGAGGCCCCACACAGGCCACTTAGCATGCATATACAGAAGGTAAAGACAAAATGAGTAAAAGAAATAGACAATCTCATAAAAACAAAGTGTTTACAAGCGGAAGTCTTGACTATGTCTCAAAAGCCATCTAATACAACAGAATGATCGAGACCTAACCCGTACATCATATATAAGTATGAAATTGAAAAGTGAAGAAAATCAATAAAGTGTCTTAGTCCCCGAAGCATGAGGACTCACATAGGCTGATAGCTCGAACTCTTGAAACAACTAACCATGAGAGTGCGGAGGATGACTGTCTGACCCTACATTATAAGAGAATGTAGGCACAAGTATGCTTTAGTACATGGAATGTGCTAAGTATGAAGCGAATGCATATAATCACGTAAATAATGCCAATGAGATGCTTTAATATAGGAAATCATGCTAGTAAGATGTCATCATGAACATGCTATGACCAACTAAATCATGTGACAATGGGGTTAGAAACTAAATGCATAAACATGGTCAGTGCAAGCTAGTCATATCATAAGTCTTGCTTCATGAGATACTTCTAGTACCCTAGTTCATTATTATGGGATTTTTACGTTTAACCAACATAGACCATGTGAGCCATAACATAGAATCCAGTGTCTGCCCCACACCAAAAAGGGGAGTGATGTCTACCCCACATCACTAGAAGGGGTGTCCTACTTGCCAAGGTAAGGACCATAAATTTGTAGCTTACGTGGATCCACAAGCTATGTGTCTATCTGAGATAAAACCTATGAGGCACGTAGTTATGGGACTTAGGGATTGCTACTAAAGGTCCACGAACGCTAAACGGAAACCTTCATCCCAAAAGCTCGCTCGGTTTTGTGTAAAATCCCAAGGAATAGTCAATTTAGCTTATTCATATTTTAACCAAAGAAGAGATACATCTAGGGTTACCAAATCTAAGCTAAGATCATATCAAGACGTTTCAACTACCATGGGCTTTCCCAAGCTTATGTCATTAAAATAGCTCCTAATCGATTCATAGATGAGAAAGCCTTTCAACCATATGAACTCTAATTTATGTTAGAAAATCTTTCACATTCATACTCTTAGCTTATTGTGAAGAAAACCTTTTCACAACTCATGAATGCCATCATCTATATGCACCCTAGCAATTATAAGCATAATTCTCATGAAACATGCATCTCTTATGCAAGCTTTTCGTATACATGCATCTCTTATGCAAGCTACTCACATATTCATAAATAATGATCTAGTATGGGTACATGTCATTTCATCTTAGAATCATGCAATAAACTAGAATCATGCATATTTTCATCAATTACATAAGTTCATAAATTCATAACTAGGAATCATGGCTCATGCATGGACTCATACAATTTCTACTAAAATCATATAAATCACGCTAAATCGTACACTAAATTACTTTATCACACTAGATCGTGCACTACGAATCATAAAATAAACAATTGGAATCATAATTGAAGAATCCATAAGAATTGATCAAAACCTTAACTCAATTTGGTGAATTGAACCTTGAAAATTGAAGAAAACTAGGGACCCAATGGAGGAAAGGGCTCATATGGTGAATGCTAACATACCTCGGGGTTCAAAGCTCTTAAGCTATTGGAGAATTGGAGACTTGATCTTGAGACCCTAACTTGACTCATTCTTCTTCTTCCTTGGAGAGAGAAATATTTAGGAGGATGAACTTGGTCAATCTTTTGGAATTTGAGAAAATGAATTGAATTAGGTGCTTTTGGGGGTAAAAATCATTACATAGGGCTTAGGGTAGAAGACAAAATGACGTAGCATCAAGTTAAAACAATTGGGAAAAGACCCAGTAGCCCCTGACTTAAAAACTACCTAAATGGCTTCAAGGAGATCAAAACGGCTCGTCAAAGCCATCACTGCCTGTCAAGCAAGTCGTGAAGATTTATCAGCCTGACAGTGTTCTACTAAAAAGGTTATAACTTTTTACTCTGAACTTCAAATGGAGCAAACTCCATGGCGTTGAAAAGAGGACTCAAACACCTCTAATTTTATAGTTAATGGGTCACCTAATTCATTTTGAGCTAAAAGATATGATCGTTTGAAGGTGACCCTAATCACTAAGTTTGACAAACCCCCTTCACGGATGACTTCACGGACGGTGTGGGGCTTCACGGGCCGTTTAGACATCCGTGATCCCTTTTCCAGTAACTAGGGGAGAACCCTTCCCAACTAAGAGCCTTTCACGACTCACTTGACAAACCGTCAAGTCCTCCACGGGCTGTATAGGTCACCATCAAGTGACCCCGGCCTGAGGCAGCCTCTAGAAACTCCTCATGACTACCCAAACGGACCGTGGTCCCCTTCATGACCCGTTTAGGGCTCCATGGAGGGTTCCAGGGTTCAGATTTGAGTACTAGACCTGCCCGCCTAGGCTTTTTCCTAATTCGAGGTGCTGCAATATCTCCTCCTTGGGAACATTCATCCTCGAATGAGATTCATGATATCATAAGGAAGGTAGGAACTTAACCTAACAGTCCAACATGAATGCAATCACATAAATGCACATATCTGAGAAGGAAACATCATCTCCAAGCTAAAGCATGCTTCATCACAAAATGTCAAGCCATAAGCACTTAATGAATGCATGGATAAGGAAACATGAGAATGACTAAGACGGATGAATCTTGGAACTAAACCATGAAGAGCTAAATACCTCAGCTAGGGAAGACTCAGAAGGAAAGAGATGAGGAAAATGGGACATCATGTCGGCCTCGGCCTCCCACGTAGAACCCTCAACCAATTGATTCCTCCACAATACCTTAACGGAAGCAACTTCTTTATTTCTCAACTTCCGAACTTCTCGGTCTAGAATCTCAACTGGAACCTCTTTTAAGATAAACTCTCTTTGACGCCCAGGTTTTCTATAGGCATTATGGATGTCGGATCTCCAACACACTTCTTCAAGAGAGACACATGGAAAATCGGATGAACAGATGCTAACTCATTAGGCAACTCAAGCTCATAAGCAACCTTGCCAATGCATCTCAAAATCTTATATGGGCCTACATATCGGGGACTAAGCTTCCCTTTCTTACCAAATCTCATGAAACCCTTCATGGGCAAAATATTCAAATAGACCCAATCATCAACCTCAATTTCAAGATCCCTTCTCCTAATATCGGCATAGGACTTTTGTCGACTTTATCATAAGGTCTACTATAACCTATATAGAATCATGTTGCCGGCGAGTACGGGGTAAACCCACTTTGAAGCCCATATTAATGTCTTCCCACTTCCAAGTAGGAATAGCTATATCTTGGGATAAGGCTCCCGACCTTTTAGTTTCAACCTTAACTTGTTGACAATTTGGGCACTTTGCCACAAATTCCACAATATCTTTCTTCATTCCATTCCACCAATAGACTTCCTGCAAATCGTGGTACATCTTGGTGGCTCCCGAATGAATAGAGTATCGGGAACTATACTAGGATTTTCTCTCTTAGGCCATCAACATCAGGCACACACAAATGGCCTTGATATCTAAGGACACCATCTCCCCCTTGGGAGAAAGCCTCATTGCCCTTCTTTAGAACCGCTTCTTTCAACTCAACTAGTATCGGATCAAGTGCTTGCTTAGTCTTAACATCCACCACAAAGGATGATTCCGACCCATTTTGGACATGCACATCTCCCTCATCGGAGTCAACCAACCAAACACCTAGCCGAGCTAGTCTATGAACATCCCGAACCAATTCCTTCTTATCATCTTCTATATGTGCAATACTATTCATCGACAACTGACTCAAGGCATCGGCCACTACATTAACTTTGCCCGGGTGATAGATGTCACTCATATCATAGTCCTTTAAGAGCTCTATCCATCTACGTTGTCGAAGATTTAGATCCATTTGCTTGAACACGTAATGCAAACTTTTGTGGTCAGTAAATACATCAACATGGACATCATACAAATAGTGCCTCCAAATCTTTAGGGAAAAGACAACCGGCACTAGTTCTATATCCTGGGTAGGGTAATTCTTTTCATGAACCTTAAGTTGCCTTGAAGCATAAGCAATCACCTTCCCATTTTGCATAAGAACACACCCTAAGCCAACCATTGAAGCATTACAATAAACCACGAAGTTATCGGAACCTTCGGGCAATGTCAATATTGGAGCGGAAGTAAGCCTATCTTTCAATTCTTGGAAGCTCTTTTCACAAGCCTCCGACCATACAAACTTAGTCTTCTTTTGAGTCAATGAGGTCAATGGAGAGGCAATAGAAGAAAACCCTTCCATAAACCTCCTATAGTATCCGGCCAAGCCCAAGAAACTACGAATATCTGAACGAGATAGAGGTCTAGGCCAATTTTAACCACATCCGTCTTCTTAGGATCCACCTCAATACCCTTATCAGACACAATGTGGTCAAGGAAAGCCACAGATCTCAACCAAAACTCACATTTATTGAACTTCCCTAAGAATTTGCAATACAATCCTCAAATGATCGGTATGCTCTTCCTCACTTCAGGAGTAAATCAAAATATCATCAATGAATACAATCACTAACATATCAAGGTATTGTCTAAACACCCTATTCATCAAATCCATAAAGGCCGCCGTAGTATTAGTCAATCCAAACGATGTAACCACAAACTCATAATGGCCATATCTTGTTCTAAAAGCCATCTTTGGAATATCACAATCTCTCACCCTTAATTGGTGATAACCCGACTGGAGATCAATCTTAGAGAAGAAACTCGCACCTTGAAGTTGATCAAACAAATCATCTATCCTCGGAATCGGGTACTTATTCTTAATGGTAACCTTATTCAACTTTCGGTAATCAATAGACATACAGAGAGATCCATCTTTCTTACGAACAAACAACACCGGAACACCCCATGGAGAAATACTTGGTCGGATGAAACCCTTATCCAACAAATCCTTCAATTGCTCTTTCGATTCCTTATGTTCCGCTGGAGCCATATGGTAAGGAGGAATAGAGATAGGTTGCGTATCGGGAAGAAGATCAATACCAAAGTATATTTCTCTTTCAAGAGGAACACCGGATAGATCATCAAGAAACACATACGGAAACTCATTTAACACGGGAACCGACTCAAGACTAGGGGTTTCAGAATCTATTTCCCTAACCCGAATAAGATGATAAATGCAACCCTTGGTGATCATCTTTCTAGCTTTAAGACAAGAAACAAACTGGCCTTCAGGCATAGAATTTCCCCCTTTCCACTCTAGGACGGGCTCATTAGGAAATTGAAACTTAACTACTCGGGTTCTACAATCTACCATGGCGTAACAAGAATGAAGCCAATCCATCACAAGAATGACATCAAAGTCTATCATATCTAGCTCTACGAGATCAACATAGGAGACTCTATGGAAAAAGGAAATGGGACACTCCTTATAAACTGTATTAGCCACAATAGAGTCACCAATAAGAGTAGAGACACAAAAGGGGTCTAACAACACATTCGGGGCAATATCAAATATCATAGCTACATATGGCGTCACAAAAGATAAAGTATCACTCGGATCAAGTAAAGTATATACATCAAGATGGAAGACTTTCAGCATACCGGTAACCACATAGGGAGAACCTTCTTGCCCTTGGCGAGTTTGGAGTGCATAAAATGGGTTTTGCTTGGGAGCACTAGAACCCAAACCACTAGGAGCACCTTGTTTACCATCCTTCCGCTTTGCAACATTCATTGGACAATCCCTCATTTTGTGACCACTCTTGCCACAAGTGAAGCAACCATCCGATCCGGCTAAGCATCTCCCCTTATGCTTTCTCCCACACTTTTGACATGGGGGAATTTGAGTCCTATCACCACCACCATTTCCTCCTTGAGGCTTAGGGTTAGACACCCTATTCTTGTCAAACTTAGGCATAGGAGCATTTGAAGACCCTTGGTTCGAAAATCTTTGTCGAAACTTAGAATGGTCATGTCCTCCGGTCCTTTGGTTTGAGAAGTCACCATCACCGGTCCTAGTCCTCTTTGCCACTTTGGACATTTCCTTTAGATTCTCCTCCTCGATTTGTCATGCATGTTCCATCAACTGTGAAATATCCATTACTTTAATAAGCATGGCAGTCCTACACTACTTGACCACCAAGTCAGACACCACCGACACAAACTTACTCATTTTGGCCCTTGAATCGGGCACCAAAGAAGGTGCATATTTTTACAATTGAGTGAACTTCAATGCATATTCTTTGACACTCATACCACCATGCTTCAAGTTAATGAAGTCGAGGACCTCAGCCTCTCTCATCTCAAGAGGAAAGAATCGATCAAGAAAAACTTCCTTAATTTTCTCCCATTCAAGAGGACCCGCATCTCTAGCCCTCTCACTTTTCCAATGGTTAAACCACACTTGGGCCACACCCTTAAATTGGTAAGCTGCCAACTCCACCTTCTCTTCCGGCGTCACTCCCATGATCATCAACGTAAACCTCTTCATAGAAGGAGATAACTTAGTGGCCTCGACCTCAAGAGTGGTAGGATCAACTACGGGCATAGTATCTAGTGGTGGCAGCTTCCTCTGAGTCGTATCATCCCGCAACTAATCTACCTCAATCCTCTGTATGTCATTGGAGGAGGCGGGAGTGATCCTAACATCAGTCCTCTCCATGAAAGGAACTCCTGCAACCTCACATAGCTGTGTGATCAAGATTTGGAAGTGTAGAGAAGTCTTCTCTTGTGAGCCCTCATCAACATCTCATCTTCAATAATTGACCTCACATTGATTGGCTCTCGTTCAATGATTGTGCAGACTAACATAACTTTTGGATGTCGGAGAATGAACTCATTTTGGGACGGCATAATGTTGCTGCTGATAAATCCAAACAAATACCAAGAGATAATATTCATATCCTTCTTTTCTATTTGCACTTCTTCTGCCATCCAAGGGAGAGAGATAATAGAAATGAGGGGTGCCAACCACCCCTTTAGTGTGTCTAGCTTCCTGTTCATCCTGATTGTGAAATAATCGACATTATTGCTCTAGGAATTCAGAACATCATTGATGGTCCCCAAATGGCATTGAACCATCTTCCCTCGGACTTCAACATTATCGAGGGGTTTCCAAAAAACTCCCTTTTTTTCTTTGGTAGTGTCTTTGCGTATGCTGCGTAGAACTCTCGAACCCATGATAGCACATATGGAGGTCGAGGTCTCGTGACTGTTCAAATCCATGGTATTTGATAGTCCTCCAAATAGCTGGATAATAACTCATTATTCCATCACTGGAGAGTCTTCTCTCCTCAATAATTGTCTGTTCTGAAGCTGCATTGAGCCTGTTGAGGGCCCTTGGAGTGATCACCGAAAAAACATTGGAGGTAGATGCCTGAGCTTGAGAGGGTTGTACCAACTAGGACCTGATGCCTATTATTTTTCTTAAAACCACCTTCTTTTGGTGCACACTCACAAAAGTAGAACAGGGAGGAGTGGTTTGTTGTTTATGAGGAGCCTCAGATGGCTCACTTTATAGCTATCCCCTTGTTTCTCTTCGAAGGAGGAGGAAGAGTATCATGCTCTGAGTCAGAGGTCACTACCCTTTTTGAACTTGCTCTGCCTATTTCACGCAATGCACAACATTTTTAAACAAAGATCTGGTGAAGGTTAGTTGAAATCAAACTTAAAAAAGAAACAAAGCACTGAAGCTCCACTACTGGGAAGGCGATTCACCTAACAAGTTAGGTGGGCTTAGGTGAGCTCGCCGAAGTTGACAGTGCACAATGTAATTGAACTCAGGCATGAAAGGTAAAGTCATCTCAAAGTCGGTGATTCGCCAAAGTTGTTTCGGCGAGCTAAGACAAGCTCACCGAAAGTTAGAGTTCAAACTTTAAAAGAACAGGCACATAGATCACATATTTAGTCAAAAAAGGTGTTCTGGGGCTTACTCAGAGATTCACCTAATCACCTTGGCGAGCTAAGACAAGCCCACCGAACATGTAATTTTCAGCCCAGTGCCTATTTTTTCAAAATTTCAACACCACTACGAAACAATAGCCAATTCCCAATTAACTGTGCAATCTACCCACATGCTTTTATACAAATGGGTACTCTGACTTTCCCCAAATATCCCAAAGCATTACCCAAAACGATGATTTGCCCTTAAGATAGTCGTCACTCTATCTATCATTTGACGAATTTAGGCCATTGGGGTAACACTGGGCTAATCAGACTTCACCCATACACAATTAAGGTCAGACTCTATACAAACAAGGGTTCAATTTAAAGTATTAACCAACACAATAAATTTTCACAATTCCATGCATCAAAATCAACTATCTAACTCATGGGCACAAATTAATACGATGAGTGCAGCATGACCCATACATATTAAAGGAAAATATGATTTAAAAGGCAATAAGCCCATATCAAAAACATCCATTTATAGCACAAAAGATAAGGTAGAACTCGAAAACCAACCTCAATGATGATAGTAAAGCAAAAACTCAAGGAAGAGGGGTCTGGGATTGAGAATTTAGCCGTCCAAACCACTCCGACCAATTGAAATCACACAATGAAGGCACAAAAACACTAAAACAAAGGTATGGGGAAGTTTAGGAAGAATGAGAACTCAAAAGCGATCAAGGATTTAATTTTAGAACATTAAGAGACTCTTGGCCTATTTAACTCAGACCCACTCGGTGGACTACAATTAATGTCGCCAAACACATTCGGTGAATCACCGAAGGAGCTAATGCTTGCCGATAAGGCATGAACGGATACCAAACCTGAAGGTTGAGTCGGCCAACACGATGGAGTCTACTTAGTGCACTTAGCGGATCGCCAATTGGATCTCAGACCGCCTAAGTTGACATTAAACTTTTTCCACTTTCTCTAGCCTAGAAGGCAGACATATCGATGTCCGCTTAATTCATTTCGCAGATCACCGAATCCTCCCAACAATCGGCTTATTTAAGGTCATGGCACGACATAGTTCTCACTTCTTCAACAATCATTCTTTGGGTTTGGGATTGTATCACTAGGTAGCATTGCTTTTTGCCTCGGATTGAAATGAGTGGAGAGTTGACACAGCTGAGTCTTGAGCTTTTTGATTCATATGGAGTGAGAAGTCACCTTTTGGGTTAAGGTGGAGAAGTCATTTTTCAAATTCTTCAACACCTTGTCGGATCCTTCAAGGTAACCTTGTTGAAGATCCCTGTTAACATGTTATCCGTTCGGTTTGCCTCCGATCCATCTTTCTCTTTTGATTTGGGTCGATCATGAGGTGGGATATACCTATCTTTTTCATAGTGACACTCTCTGAAATTTCCACCCTGATCTCTCTAATCTCTCCAACCATTGTCTCGCTCCTTGTTCTGGCCTTGGTTCCCACCCGGTCTTAGGTAGTTTGGATAAGAACCCCACGTTTGATTTCCCAAGAATTGCACTTTTTCATTGTATAATTCCTCAAACTTGGCATCTTTCGGGCACTGCCCACTACTTGTACCCACAACATTTACCACCTTAAGTCCACTTCCCATGACGTACTTGGACATCAAAGCAAGTTGGGTTAGCATTTTCACCATATTTTAATCCCTCTCTTGATCTTTTTCCAACTATTCTTTGTCCATACCCACATGTAGAGGAGACACATGATCTTCTCTAGTATGTCATGCGAGGTTAATCTTTGTCATATCATCAAGTAAAAATAATGCGACGTCATATGCTTGCCTCATCAGCCCACCTTGAACAAGTTGGTCGGCTAAGCCTTTGATAATGGAGTCCAAGTTACAGTAGAAGTACTACAACAATAAGTTGTCCATAACACCACGTGTGGGACATTGCAATAATAGCTTCCAAAATTGCAGCCATATCTCATAAAGAGGTTCACTCGGTACCCTTTTAAAAGTTTTAATGCTACTATAAAGCTTTATCATCTTCGAGGGAGGGAAAAATCTCTCAAGGAATGCATCTATCATTTTATCTCACGTAATGGTTAAATCATTTGGTAACTCGGCAAGCCATCCAATCGCTTCTCCCATTAGAGAGAATGGAAATAATCTCAATCGAATGGACTCTTGATAAATGTTTTTGAAGGTGAATGTCCCACATACATCTACAAAATTCCTGAGGTGCTAATGGGGATCTTAATGATTTAGTCCCCCGAACATTCCTCACATTTGGAGCAGTTGTAGCATTCTTTCGGTCACATGAAGGACCGCCCTCCCTGCTGTAGGAGGTAACTGGATATCTCCCATGGTTTGGATGACATTCATATGCATGTCATTCAAGTCACCCATATTATTTTTTTGCCCATAGTGACTATTGTTGTCACTAGCATGATCACTCATGTTGTACACCTGCAAATCAGAAAACCACAACAGCAAACGACACTCTAATACAACTAAATAAATTTTCAAACTAAATTTCACCAATTGAATTCTTAGCAACCATTCCTCGGCAGTGGCACCCTTTGATAATGCTCAAACTATCCTCCAAACAATTAATAGAATAAGCGATCGTTGTCAATAAAAGTACCCAACTAATAGTCAGGTTCGAATCCGACAAAGAATGGTATAATGCAAGGAGTTCAACTAGGAAATTTCGATTGTAAAATAGTTCATTTGTAGAAATTAAAATAAGAGGGTAGATGATTCAACCAAATTTATGAAAAAGGGTTTTGTTAGCACAAATCAAGATTAAACTTAAATTTCACGAATTCAAACAATTGAGAAATAATCTAGGGGTTCAAGGATCGGAATTGATATCACATATGGGTAATTGTGTTGCTCAATAATGCTAAATAAACATGGATAGGCTGGGTCATCATCAATGACATTAATCTTTTTTCAATCTCATAGTACCAATTCATAGAATCTCCTTCCTGTCTCATCTATGTGAATTGCAAATGAATCTATTACCTTACGAAATCTCTTTTTCAAGAAGATTTGGGCAAATAGATCTAATCCATAATTTCTCTTTCAAGCAAATCATAGACATCAGACCTAGCATTAGATTAATTACCCACTCCAATTGATCGCTTTCGAGCATCAATCGAATATCGAAAATAGGATTAAGTTTGCAACCTTAACCCATGAGTTAAGCCCATGATAATTAGTCTAAATCCATGAATGAATAGACATAAATCAGAGTGCAATATAATATCCACTACATTAAATCAACACCCAACCCCATAATTGCACCCTAGAGTTGGGGTTTTAGCCACCCATCACAAAAAGTAAAGAAAGTATACCTATCATGAGAGTAGCCATGAATGTGATGGAATTAAGCAATTATAATCAACACCCAATTCAATTAAAACGTAAAATTTTCAATTGTAAGAGTGAAAAGTTAAAACCGCAAACTAAAAATTTCAATGCTCATACCAAATTAGGAGTTGAACTCTATTCTAAAACCTCATGTAAAGTCTTGTGTAAAAATCTTTCTGTCAGTCTTTTCATTTTCACTCTCCTTTGGGCTTTTTATAGTTTCCCAAAATTTGGCCCAAAATTCACAGTGTGACCACTTCAGCGACGTTAGTCAGGCTCGCCAAGCTGATTCGACGAATCGCCATATACTCCTTAGCTCACCTTTCTCTTGCTTTAGGCTTCAGGTGTTTGAACCTCAGTCGGCGAGCTTGTTTGATTCTACCTTTTATATTCGCTGAATCACTGAGTACCACCTTTGTTCATCTTATAAGCCTTCATATTTTATCCAAGTCTTGTCACCTACGGGGATGGTCATTCAGATCGCTCATTACATTCAGTGAGTCGTCGTTTTAATATTCATTCTGCCAACATGTCTTGACAATTTCAATTGTGGACCCTATCACTATAGGTGAGGTCGTTCCCACTGGGTGACCAACCATTCTTGTTAGGCGATAAATAGTGTGGTGTTTACACTTCTTTTCATCCTTTTGGCCTTTCTTTCTAGTATTCATCATTGCCTTGTCCCTTAGCCTTCATAGCTACAAATCATCAAAATATCATTAGAATAGGACATAATGAGACATTAAAGACATTAATTGTTGAACTAAGTAGGCCTCAAATGAGTGTAAATCTACCACTCATCATAACATGTCCTTCTTGCAAAACCTACATGGCTCTACCTAAGGTTTCTTGTATCCGTGCCTGGCAGCCTGCTAGAGTTTCATTCGTAGTGGCTCGTGATGTTATAAATTGATACCATCACCATACTGAGATGAATAGAGTTTTAGCATTCACTTCAATGCGCAGAGCACAAGATTTAAACAATTTATTATTGTTGTTACTATTTATTTTTGTGAATGTGTTTTCCAAGACAATTTTGACATTTTAATGCTTCTTTGTTTTCTTGAGGATTGTAGTTGTGATTTGAGAACATTCGTAATGCAAAAGTTTTGTTGTGGTTCAAAATTTTTTATTTCTGTGATTTTGGTTGTGAACACGCTTTAGTTATTATTATTATTATGAATGAACAAGTTTAGTGATTAATTATATTAAAACCCATTCTAGTTGTTATCATATCATATATATATATATATATATATATATAAAAGAGAACCCTCAATCCGGTGACGTGGCGCCACCAGAAACAAGGATTCTCTTTTTATTTATATATTTTCAAAACTACCCTTCTTAAAAGTCACAACCTTACGGAAAAGTCACAACCTTACGAAAAAGTCACAACTTTTCATAAAAGTCACAACTCTTTAGAAAAGTCACAACCTTACGGAAAAGTCACAACTTTTCACAAAAGTCGCAACTCTTCACAAAAGTCACAACTCTTTATTTTTCATGCACACATTTTAAAACTCAACATTTAATTTCAAGGCACCAAAAGAAGAAAGAATAAACAAAGAAAATTGATTTCAATTGCAATGCGACATTACTACCCTTGCACCTCTCAGTTCACAACACATAACGTTGTTATAATGGTTGAACTCATTACATTTGGTTCTTTAGTAAAAACAACTTCTATTTCTGCCACTAGTATTTGTAGGTTTTTTCTGCTATAGGGGAGTCGAATTCAAATAAATTAATTAAGTTTCTTATGAAGTGTGTTTTATTCCTCAAAGTTTTCTTCCTCCTATTTCATGAAGCTTAATTTTTTATTGTAAGTCATAGCGATTCATGTAACTATTGCGATTTCTTTTTGCTATTTTGGTGACTTTTTTTTAAATCTGTTAACAATTTCAGTAACAATGATTAAAAATTGATCTTCTCTTTTGTCCATTTGTACAGGTTTCATCATATACTTTTTGGGAAAATTGCTTGTGGGCTGTGCTAAATTTGATAGCATACAACAACAAATATGTGATAACTAATACGGAACCAGTGATGAAGTTTGTTAAAAGAACTAAACAAATTGCTCTCTTGCTTGCCACAGTTAGTTTATTATTTTGATTGTTTTATCTTAGGTATAAACATTTTGTATGCAATGCACTCTTCCTAGAATATTAGTATAGAGACAATTAGTCCACTTCTTTTATTGCAAGTTGACTAATTTGCCATATTTCTTCCTCTTTTCTTTTTGGGCATAATAAGACATCAAATTTTTGTGAAACTAACAAATGCCCAAAATACACTATAGTAAAAATAATTTTTATCGGCAATAAATATGTACATTAAGAAGAGTGCTAGAGCCTTTACCGACATTAATTAATTGTTATTAGATTCAATGTCGCTATAGACTTTAGGGACATTTATAGAGAGTATTAATTGCCGTTAAAGATCATTTTTGCTGTAGTGATAACTCTTTCTTTTTGCTTCTTTAAATTAAATTTGTGAACTGTAAACTTGGATACAGCCCGACAGACTATCTTTTTGAAAAATATGTTAAGCAACATGCCTTTTTCTTCTTGATTGTTAGGAAAGTAAGGTCGTCTTTATTATTATTTGTGGATATTTGTGAGTTCAAGTGCTCACACAATTATGCTGTGAGATTTTAATATGTTATGTATCATAATTTTAGTTTAGAATATCCAATTGTGAATAGTTCCATTCAGATGACACCTACTTCTTTGTTGATCATTGCATAACCATAACAATAACTATGGTTCAATTCCAAATAAGTTGGGGCCGGTGATATGAAACCTAAGCAATAACAATGATTATTCTGAGACAATGAAGAAAAACCATTATGATACTAACAATTTTAGGGTTATTTTAAACATATACATGATACGGCATACTATTATAAAAAAGAAATTGATGGAGGTTCATAAGAAAGGAGCCAAAGATCTTCGATTTGAATTTAGTTAATTATGTTCTTGTATGGACGTGATGTTACACTTTACTTGGGAGTGTTGTTGTTCGAGGCTCTTTGGTCTCTTCTTTAACGTCTGATGTTGGTCTTTATAACTTCTTGGCATTTAGAAAATTTATTACTTCTGACCAACTATTTCCATGGAGATTTTCTTAGACTTTTTTCTTATACTTAAAATCTCTCTATGACTCATAATTTTTGTATAACAAAAACAAAAATTTTAAAAATATAGCACTTTAAGATTTCGGAGGAACGTTTTTCCTTAAAATAAAATGTTCTTGACAATGCAGTGTATGTATCGAAAATACGAATATTACCGAATGATCATATGTAAATTAAACTTAGTAAAATAGTTCAATCCCGTGCGAAGCACGGATAATTTACCTAGTCTAATTATATAAGAAAATGTTAAATTTGAATAAATATATTGTGGGGGTTACAGCCCCCATAAACAAAAGTGAAAAAATAATTGGTAAACAAGTAGTCAGGGTGTATAACCCCCGCAAAGTGAATAAAACTACCACCACAGATTGTTTGCTACAATTATTAAAAAACCCTGAAAATTAGTTGCAGTAGACGTAACAATGGGAGTTTTTGGAACCCATGTGACAACAAAAGTTGTGGGGGCTCCTAACCCCATAATTTGCACATATAGGCCCCAGTAATTGGCAATTTTTTGTGGTGAGTTCAAAATAGGAAAGTCATTGTGTTGTGTTTCTTAAGGAAACTAGTATATTGTTTTATATTTGTACTAGATAACTTACCCACGCTTCGCGCGGTAATCTATGACCTCATTAAGATTATGAATGATCATTTTCTAATATCTGAAAATTAGAAATTTGGTATAATCACATATATTAAGAACTTGAATGATTGTAAAATTGTTACTCTTGAATGAATTTTATCTTCTACATATTTTTAATTATAATATTTATTTTTGATATAATTGGCTTCTCAATATTGAATGATTTTTCATAGATTAGTCAATTATCACTTTCTCTATTGTTTGGTCCATGTGCATGAAAAGTATACGATACTTAATTTGATGGCCTATTATTCATTCTTTAGCAAGTAGCAGCTAGTTTTCCTTGCTCTTCCATGTCATTGTCCATAAACACCAATAAATATGTCATAATAAATTTATCATGTGAATCATATCAGCCCCTTCTGTTCTCAAATGTGTGTTCCTTGATTATTATAGAGCTAGTAAATTATAAAAAGATCTCATTAAGCTTTTAAAATTTTTTTTAATCATAATTAAAAACTGAAAATATTTGAAATATATTGTTTTTGAAAAAAGAAGAAGAAGAACAACTAAGGAATTATGAACAAACCAAGTCACATATTTATTATTCTGGAGTGCACCAGCTGGGAAAAAATATTGGAAATAAAAAAAATTTACAAGTATTTAGGAGAATCAAGAAAGGTTACAAGTAGCAGTAGTTTTAATAATTGAGACTCTCCAACTTTTTTCTATATTAACCATCAACAAAAAATAAAAAGTAATAATTGAAACGTTTAAACTTTTCTGATTAAAGAATGTAAAAGGTTAAGTAGAAACATGTGAAAAATACGTGATAACATCTATCTATCTATATATATTTATCTATATATCTAACTATCTATTAGCTTCTATATCTATATATTTATATTTCAATCTATCTATATATCTTTCTATACTGCCTTAAAAACATGAACTCCCTAACTTAAATATTAAATTATTATAACGCCCTAATTTAAAACATTCAATGTAATATATCTTTTATATTTTGTATTATATTACATTTATTTATATATTTAGATTATAAAGTATATTAAAAGCATACACCTTTTCACATTGAAGGGTTGGGACTTTTTCAAAGAATTATGACTTTTCAAAAAGGTTGTGACTTTTCCAAAAAGTTTTGACTTCTCCGATGAGTTATGATCTTTTCAAAGGGTTGTGACTTTTCAGAAGGATTGTGACTTTCAGAAGGGTTATGACTTTTCTAAAGGGTTGTGACTTTTCTAAAGAGTTGTGACTTTTTGGATGAGTTGTGACCTTTCGAAAGGGTTGTGACTTTTCTCAAGAGTTGTGCCTTTTTAGATAAGGCAAAATAAACACATGTTCTTACTACCGTTGTTGGTGCTTTAAATAGAGGAGTTCCCTCACATTTTTAAACTACGAATTTTCTAAGTTTTCTATTCTTCTTCTTCATCTTCTTCTTAAAATACCTAATTTAGTACATATTGTATATTTATTTATATTAAAATATAAAATATATTAAAAGAAGACACCTTTTCACATTGAAGGATTGTGACTTTTTCAAAGAGTTCGAAAGAGTTGTGACTTTTCCTGAGGTTGTTACTTTTCCAAAGAGTTGTGATTTTTCCGAAAGATTGTGACTTTTTCAAAGAGTTGTGACTTTTATGAAGATTGTGACTTTTTTTTATAAGGCACAATAAGCACTTTTTAATACTTTCCTTTGTTAGCTATAAATAGAGGGGTTCTCTCACATTTTAAACCACCAAATTTCTATGTTTTTTTATTTTTCTTCTTCACACCCAATTTAGTGCATATTTTATATTTCATACTATATTTTTTTAAGCAACTGTATGGACCATTGGTCCGATTAATTGATTATCTCAAAAAAAGCTGGATAAGTACTAATACCAAAAGTCTAAGCCTAGATCCTACAAAATATTCCATATCTTATTTATATATATTATAAAATATATTAAAAGAAGATACGTTTTCATATTGAAGGATTGTGACTTTTTCAAAGAGTTATGACTTTTTTGAAGGATTGTGACTTTTTCATACAGGCAAAACTTTACAATATTTTTGAGATATGATTAATAAAACAACATTTCAACTCTCAATAAAATATATTAAAATGTACAAGTAACTTATCAATTTGCGGTGAATTTTATTCTCTCTTGTCTCTTCCTCAATTCTGATTCCATGAAGAATGCTAAAAAAGTTTTGATAACCAAGAACTCAAAAGTAATTCATTACAAATTCATAAAAGATAAATTTTTACAGATCATTGATTAAAATACTAACGTATGTTGTCGGACAAGTGATGACAGAAGAGAAAAGGCCACAAAAAGAAGTAGGTACGAACCAAAAAATTGTCATGGTTTTTCTCAGTTATTTAAGAATTTAGCAGTTGAAATAGTTTTCTTTTGATATGTTGAATCGAGGAAAAAACTATAAGGAAATTATAGTTTTGTTTTATTAAATTTATTGGTGAAGATCCAAAGTAGACTTCCAAGGAATTGGCGAAGTACCACATAAATTATAGATGAAATTTTTCACGAAGATAAAGGTACAACAATGGGTATGATTTGCCTAGTTTTTATAGGTAGTTCATGAAAAGTAACAACCAAAGGGATACAACAGTTTGAAGGGACACACAAATTGAGGAAGTGGGTTTAAATGTAAAAATAAAATAGGGGTAAATTCCTGAATTCTAAGGTTGCCACGTAGGCAGGCCTAGGATTTTCTTGTATATATGATATATGATATATGATATGATTGTGTCTAGTTTTTTAAGATTAAAGTCTTTTGATTTTCTACTTCTTTGGTTAGAAAAATATAAAAAGTTCACTGAGTAAATCAAATTGTGTATTCGGTTCAAATAATATAATAAATACTACACAAATTTATAAAATACACGGTTTGAATGAATATTCCGGCTTGAAATATAAAAACATCATCTAGAATATTAGAGTTAATCGATTCATAGAATATATAAAATTTTCACCGTTTAACTAATCATAGTGTGAATAAAAATAATGTCTTTGTTGTTAGTATTCTGCAATAATAAATTGTGTGGCAATTATTAACAAAATTACAAATGAAACTGAAGTAAATGTTGGAACGACAAATGCTGCGAGAATAACTATTGCATCGTCATGTCTTTCAAATGTTTTTATTGCACTAACAGAGAAATAAGGAAAACTATTGGGTATGAACTTCAAAGGTTGGCAGCAAAGAATGTTCTTCTAGATGACTACACTTGGAATGCAAGGATTCACAGGTGAAGATCCTCTTATTCCTGAAGAAGGAATATCTGAAAACAAGTTTTTCATGATACTTGAGCTTGGATGCATTTAGACTTCATGTACCAGGGATACATACTAAGTGCCTTAGAGGATAACTTGTGCAATATCTACAATTTTGTGAAAACATCAAAAGAACTGTGGATGGCTCTTGAGAAAGAGTATAAAACTAAGTATGCATGCTAAAAAAAGTTTCTAGTTGCTTTTAGACTACAAAATGGATGACAACAATTCCGTTGGATCACAAGTTCAAGAACTCCAAATCCTCTTTCATGATCTTATTGCAGAAGGTATGATTATTTATAAGGCATTTCAGGTTGTTGTTGTAATTGAAAAATTGTTCTATTTTTCAATGAATTTTAAGAACTACCTAAAGCACAACAATGAAAAATTATGGTTGAAAGATCTCGTGATGATTCTCAAGATAGAAGAGGATAATAAAATTGCTGAAAATACATTGTGTGAAAAATCCACAGTTTCTGGTGCTAATATTGTGAAAGATGTTGCTCCAAATGTCAAAATGAGAGAGAAGCCTTATGGGCAAAAGAATGTGCAGAGAAGGAAAGAGTTTCAGGGAAACTGCTATAATTTTGGTAAGGCTGGCCACAAAGCTCCACATTATTGGACTCCAAATAAATGCAAGAAAAAGGATCAACCAAACATCATGGAGGCAACTAATAAGATTGAAGATCTGTGTGCTATGCTTTTAGAATGAAATTTAGTTGGAAACTTGAAAATGTGGTTGATTGACTTCGTAGCCACTTGACATGTTTGAAAAATCAATGAAAATTTTGTTACATATGTTCCCACAGGATTGGAATAAGAGCCATTTATGGAAAATACAACCACAGTCAAAATTGAAGGAAGTGGAATGATCTTCTAGAAGAAGTACCGTCAAAGTGTTTATTCTCAACAACGTTCTCCATGATCCTACTATTAGGAACAACTTAATTTCTATATTACTTCTCATTAATGCCGGATTTAAGTATGTGTTCATTTTTTAGAAAGCTCTAATTAGTAAGAATAAAATATTTTTAGGAAAGGGCTTCCTCAATGAGGGCCTTTTCAAACTTAGTGTAATGATTATTTGTAATAAGCCTCGTCGTCATTTGTTTTCTTTTGTGTGCTTTTAGTTGATTTCCCCTTCCCATAACTTCTATGTAGTTCTTGTGGTGTGTTGTGATTGGTGGCACATCTTTTTAGATGGCCAGGAGAGTTTTGAGTGACTTTTTACCATTTTTGAAGCTTTTAAGTTAGAAGAGTTCACTTTGGTCAACATTAATATGGGAATCGTCAGTCCCTTATTGATGTGCTCTTTTTGTTTTTCATAGCATGGCAGCATTGTGAGGCTCTATGGAAAGGAAAAGCTCCAGAGTAGAGGTTCGAGTGCAGCTGCAACATTGAGATAGGTTATGACTTCTTCATTTTAGACTTGGTTTAGTTATTTTATATATTTATATAAGCAGTACTTATTATTAGGGAGGTTTTCGGTTTTATGATCATTAGTTGCATTTTTGGTCACTTTCAGGTCACTAGCTTACCTTATAATCGTGAAGCCTTAGATTAGTTTGATCCTTAGTGTTGGTTGATGTTGTAGGATCCTTAGAATGCTTCTAGGTTGTTAAAACATAGACTTTCACATGTTGTCTTGGTTTGGAATGATTTTGTGTGGCTTTTGCAGTTATTTCAAACTTTTATCATATTATTGTGTTTGCTGGTCTGAGGCCTTGGACTTGCTCTGGCTGAAGTTCTAGGTTCGTACGCCTCTACGTTGATTGGTTTCTACCTTGTTATTTTTGTGGTGTGACTGACTTGTGAATTACTTGACTGTGTTGTATTAAATCATGCACATTACATTTGCATTTGACATATTTTGTATCATGAAATGGGAGAAAGATGTATTTGAGACACACAAATATTTTTGAAATGGTCCTTTTCACTTTTTGAGCTCTGAGGGAGCGGGTTACTGTTTTACTTAAAGGGATTTGGGTTTCGGAAAGAAAATGCACCATTTTCAGGGTTTTGTGTCTTAAAAGAGTAATTACTATAAACATATTGATTTTGCCATCGAGGCTTCACTCTTTTGAGGAAAAGTATCATTTTACAGAAAAAATGTGTGAAAAGGGGCAATTTCTTTAAATATTTGACTCTCTAGTTTTCTTTTGAAGAGGTATTATTTTACTTGATTATGTGAGCCCTAGGAATTATTCTGGATTGCACTTAATGCGTACAACGTATGTTGATAATCTTCAGCGGCCTGCAGATTAAATTTCAGGTATTATGACTATTACATCTGTAGTTGAGCTGAGGCGGGTTCCATCATTGTCCCGGGGAACCCAAAGGGCTGCTAGCAAGATAATTTTAGAACTTTTTACTTTATTCATGCATTAACTACATATGCAATGCATCATCTCGCATTATCTGGATGTTTGTGGTTGATTTGTGTTAAGTGTAAAATTTTTCATTCTGGTTATTATTTTCACTATCTGTGATGGTAAGTATATTTCTAGTTAGCTGTGGAATCATATCATTAGTACTATTGTGCTTCTTATATATATATATATTGAGTACCCTATATTTTTGTACCCATGCTACACTTCTACATCTTTTTCTTTATTTTTTATTTTTATAATATAGTTCTGTTGTATATAGTCCTTTTTGTACTTAGACGTTCTTGTACGGGTGAAACTAGGTCTCAGGTTGGCTTGCTTTGTATAGTTTTTCTTTCTTGGTCTCTTTCAGGCCCTTTATAAGTTTTCTATTCTTCATCTTCATTTTCTTATTAAATATCTAATTTAGTACATATTCTATATTTATTTATATTATAATATAAAATATATTAAAAGAAGACACCTTTTCACATTGAAGGATTGTGACTTTTTCAAAGAGTTCGAAAGAGTTGTGACTTTTCCTGAGGTTGTTACTTTTCCAAAGAGTTGTGATTTTTTTGAAAGATTGTGACTCTTCCAAAGAGTTTTGACTTTTCTGAAGGTTGTGACTTTTTTGATAAGGCACAATAAGCACTTGTTAATACTTCCCTTTGTTGGTTATAAATAGAGGGGTTCTCTCACATTTTAAACCACAAAATTTCTAAGTTTTTTTATTTTTCTTCTTCTTCAAACCCAATTTAGTGTATATTCTATATTTCATACTACATTTTTTAAAGCAATTCTATGGACCATTGTTTCGATTAATTGATTATCTCAAAAAAAGCTGGATAAGTACTAACAACAAAAGTCTAAGCCTAGATCCTACAAAATATTCCACATCTTATTTATTTATATTATAAAATATATTAAAAATAGATACATTTTCCTATTGAAGGATTGTGATTTTTTCGATGGATTGTGACTTTTTCAAAGAGTTATGACTTTTTTGAAGGATTGTGACTTTTTCATACAGGCCAAACTTTACAATATTTTTGAGATATGATTAATACAACAACATTTCAACTCCCAATAAAATATATTAATAGGTACAAGTACCTTATCAAGTTGCGGTGAATTTTATTCTCTCTTGTCTCTTCCTCAATTCTGATTCCATGAAGAATGCTAAAAAAGTTTTGATAACCAAGAACACATAAGTAATTCATTACAAATTCATAAAAGATAAAATTTTACAGATCATTGATCAAAATATTAACGTAAGTTATCGGACAAAGTGATGAAAGAAGAGAAAAGCCCACAAAAAGAAGTAGGTACGAACCAAAAAGTTGTCATGGTTTTGCTCAGTTATTTAAGAATTTATTAGTTGAAATTATTTTTTTCGATATGTGGAATCGAGGAAAAAACTATAAGGAAATTATAGTTTTGTTTTATTATTTTTATTGGCGAAGTTCCAAAGTAGACTTCTAAGGAATTGGCGAAGTACCACATAAATTATTGATGAAATTTCGCACGAAGAAGAAGGTACAACAATGGGTATGATTTGCCTAGTTTTTATTGATAGTTCCTAAAAAGTCGCAACCAAAGGGATACAATGAAGGGACACAAGAATTGAAGAAGTGGATTTAAAGGTAAAAATAAATAGGGGTAAATTCCTGAATTCTAAGGTTGCCCCATAGGTAGGATTCTCTTGTATATATGATATATGATATATGATATGATTGTGTCTAATTTTTAAAGATTAAAGATTTTTGATTTTCTACTTCTTCGGTTAGAAAAATATAAAAACTTCACTGAGTAAATCAAATTGTGTATTCAGTTCGAAGAATATAATAATTACTACACAAATTTATAAAATACACGGTTCGAATGTATATTCCGACTTGAAAATATAAAAACATCATCTGGAATAATAGAGTTAACCAATTCATAGAATATATAAAATTTTCACCGTTTAACTAAAATTAGTGTGACGCCTTTATTGTTAGTATTCTGCAATACTAAATTGTGTGGCAATTATTAATAACATTACAAATGAAACTAAAGTAAATGTTGGAACGACAAACTTTGTGAGAATAACTATTGCATCGTCATGTCTTTCAAATGTTTTTCTTGCACTAATAGAGAAATCAGGAAAACTATTTGGTATGAACTTCAAAGGTTGGCAGCAAAGAATGTTCTTCTAGATGACTACACTTGGAAAGCAAGGATTCACAGGTGAAGATCCTCTTGTTCCTGATGAAGGAATATCCGGAAACTAGCGTTTCATGATAATTGAGCTTGGATGCATTTAGATTTCATGTACCAGGGATACATACTAAGTTCCTTGGAGGATGACTTGGGCAATATCTACAGTTTTGTGAAAACATCAAAAGACCTGTGGATGGCTCTTGAGAAAAGTATAAAACTAAGGATGCATGCTAAAAACAGTTTCTAGTTACTTTTAGACTATAAAATGGATGACAACATTTCTGTTGGATCCCAAGTTCAAGAACTCCAAATCCTCTTTCATGATCTTATTACAGAAGGTATGATTATTTATAAGGCATTTCAGGTTGTTGTTCTAATTGAAAAATTATTCTATTTTTCAATGGACTTTAAGAACAACCTAAAGCACAACAATGAAAATTATGGTTTAATGATCTTATGATGATTCTCATGATAGAAGAGGATAATAAAATTTCTGAATATACATTGTGTGAAAAATCCACAATTTCTGGTGCTAATATTGTATAAGACGTTGCTCTAAATGTAAAAATGAGGGAGAGGTCTTATGGGAAAAAAAATGAGCAGAGCAGGAAAAGGTTTGAAGGCAACTGCTATAATTATGGTAAGGCTGGCCAAAAAGCTCCACATTATTGGGCTCCAAATAAATGCAAGAAAAAGGATCAAGCAAACATCATAGAGGCAACTACTAAGATTGAAGATCTGTGTGCTATGTTTTCGGAATGAAATTTAATTGGAAACTAGAAAATGTGGTGGATTGACTTTGGAGCCACTCGACATGTTTATAAAATAAAAGAAGTTTGTGTTACATATGTTCCCACAGGATTGGAGTAAGAGCCATTTATGGAAAATACAACCATAGTCAAAATTGAAGGAAGTGGAATGATCCTCTTGAAGAAGTACCATCAAAGTGTTTATTCTCAACAACGTTCTCCATGATCCTACTATTAGGAAGAACTTAATTTCTACATTACTTCTCAGTAATACCAGATTTAAGTATGTGTTCATTTTTGAGAAAGCTCTAATTAGTAAGAATAAAATATTTGTAGGAAAGGACTATCTCAATGAGGGCCTTTTCAAACTCAGTGTAATTATTATTTGTAATAATCCTCATCGTCATTTGTTTTCTTTTATGTGGTTTTAGTGCTTTCCCCTTCCCATAACTTCTATGTAGTGCTTGTGGTGGGTTGGGATAGGTGGCACATCTTTTGAGATGGCCAGTAGAGTTTTGAGTGACTGCTTACCATTTTTGAAGCTTTTTAAGTTAGAAGATTTGACTTTCGTCAACATTAATATGGGAATCGTTAGTCCCTTATTGATGTGCTCTTTCTGTTTTTCATAGCATGGAAGCATTGTGAGGCTCTATGGAAAGGAAAAACTCCAGAGTAGAGGCTCGAGTGTAGTTTCAGCCTTGAGATAGGTTATGACTTCTTCATTTTAGACTTGGTTTACTTATTTTATATTTATATAAGCAGTATTGATCATTAGGGAGGTTTTAGGTTTTATGATTCTTAGTTGCATTTTTGGTCACTTTTGGGTTACTTGCTTACCTTATAATCGTGAAGCCTTAGATTAGTTTGATCCTTAGTGTTGGTTGATGTTGTAGGACCCTTAGAATGCATCTAGGTGGTTAAAACATAGACTTTCACGCGTTGTCTTGGTTTGAAATAATTTTGTGTGGCTTTTGCAGTTATTTCAAACTTTTATCATATTATTGTGTTTGTCGGTCTGAGGCCTTGGACTTGCTCTGGCTGAAGTTCTAGGTTATTACAACTCTATGTTGATTAGTTTCTACCTTGTTATTTGTGTGGTATGACTGACTTGTGAATGAATCGACTATGTTGTAGTAAATCATGCAAATTACATTTGCATTTGACATATTTTGTATCATGAAATGGGAGAAAGATGTATTTGAGACACACTAATATATTTGAAATGGTCCTTTTCATTTGTTGAGCTCTGAGGGAGCGTGTTATTGTTTTACTTAAGTGGATTTGGGTTTCTGAAAGAAAATGCACCAATTTCAGGGTTTTGTGCCTCAAGAGGATTATTACTATAAACATATTGATTTTGCCATCGAGGCTTCACTCTTTTGAGGTAAATATCATTTTACAAAATATTGTGTGAAAAGGGGCAATTTCTTTAAATATTTGACTTTCTCTAGTTTTCGTTGGAAGAGGTATTATTTAGCTTGATTATGTGAGCCCTAGGAATTATTCTGGGTTGCACATTATGCATACAACGTATGTTGATAATCTTTAGCGGCTTGCAGATTAAATTTCAGGTATTATGACTATTACATCTGTAGTTGAGCTGAGGCGGGTTCCATCATTATCCCGAGGAATCCACAGGGCCGCTAGCGAGATAATTTTAGAACTTTTTACTTCATTCATGCATTGACTACATATGCAATGCATCATCTCGCATTATCTGGATGTTTGTGGTTGATTTGTGTTAAGTGTAAAATTGTTTATTTTGGTTATTATCTTCACTATCTGTGACAGTAGGTATATTTCTCATCAGATGTGGAATATATATATATATATATATATTGAGTACCCATTATTTTGGTACCCATGCTACACTTCTACATCTTTTTCTGTATTTTGTATTTTTATAATATAGTCCTGTTGTATATAGTCCATTTTGTACTTAGACGTTCTCGTACGAGTGAAACTAGGTCTCAGGTTGGTTTGTTTTGTATAGTTTTCCTTTTTGGTCTCTTTCAGGCCCTTTCTGTATATTTTGTATATTATGTACATATCTATTAGATGGGCCCTTTTCTGTGTATCTATTTTGCTTCCACATAGTTACTTACTTGTTATTTGTTACTTTTCAATATTTGTTTTTCTTGGCTACTAGGGATAATGTAGGCGCCATCAAGACCTAATTTTGGGTTGTGACAACGTGGTATAAGATCTTTAGTTTTACTTGTCTTACTTGTACAAGAACGAGTGCTTAGTAGAGTCTCACGGATCAGTATGATGGAATCTGTAACCTATCTTTGAGAGGATATAGGGTATTTTTAGGAATACTTCACTTTTCTTGGTCCTTATCATGCGTTATTGACTTTACCAACTTTAATGTTTTGTTTTTTTATTCTTTCTCATATGGCTAGGATGAGATCATCCATAGGTCGGCGAGAGCTTCAATCTCCTTCAGATAGAGCCCAAGCTAAGGGTAGAGGTCGAGTCATCCTAAAGAACGAGGTGGAGAATGAGTTATAGAAATAGGTCAAGACCAGGAGAACGAATCATTACTTTCGCCTATTATAGAGGTTAAACATTTTCACCATTAGCCCGATGGTGTGGGGCCAACCTAGCCTCTACCAAGATTCATTGCTATGTCGGTTCATTAGGACACTCTGACTTAGATCCTCAGCTTCATGAAAGGTATGTCCCAAATTGAGACCATTCCTAGTACTTCAGCTAGCCCTCAGGTTAGATACGAGGCTAAAACATCTGCCCATGTAGATGCTCAGGATGTACAAGTACCAAGAGTGTAGCTTGCTGCTCTGGCTCATCGCTTAGTAGTTCAAGAGATTATAAAAGTTTCTCCACCTATGGTATATAGGCCAGTAATGTCTTTTGATGAGTAGAAGATGCTCGGATGATTGATCATGTTGGGTCCTCCTAGGTGCTCAAGTGCCACGGTTGAGGATGCCCACGTGTTCCTTGTTAGTTGTAGAGAGGTTGCATTAAATCTTGTCGATGGAATCACACATGATTGATTATACTACTTTCTAGACGAATGGGCCAGCGAAGTAGTGATGGAGGTCTTATCTTGAGAGCAGGCCAGCCAGGTCACCTGTGATCACATGGGCTTAGTTTTTTAGGCTTTCTTGGAGATGTATGTGCCTCGCAACTTGAGGGAGCGGTTCCAAGATGATTTCACATATCTTTTGTTGAAATAGATGTTAGTTTGTAAGTATGAGATACGGTTCCATGATCTAGCCAGACATGCATCTATGCGTATATTGATAGAGCATGACTAGGTGCATAGGTTTGTTAAGGGCCTCTGATTGTGTGGACAGGTACTAATAGCCATATGCCAAGGAGTGTGATCTCATTTTTGAGGGCATAGTGGCCTGATTGAAAGGGGTGTCGATATTATCTTGCTTATATTAGTGATACTATTGCCGACACTCCTTCTATTGAGTCATTTATGATGGTTAGAGAGTTCTCTGATGTGTTTCCTATTGAGTCAGTTCTTTTGGTTACATAGTTCTCTAATGTGTTTCCTACTGATCCACCATGTCTTTCTCCTAATCATGACATTGACTTCTCATCCATTTTCTATTCCACCTTATCCGATGGCTCCATATGAGTTGAGGGAGCTTAAAGAGTAAATCAAGAAACTCCTGATTAAGGGGTTCATCGGGTCTATGTGTCCCCGTGCGGTGCGCATGTTCTATAAATGAAGAAGGATGGCTCCTTGTGCATGTGGATTGACTATAGTTAGCTTAACAAGGTGACTATCAAGAACATATACCCCATATCATGTATTGATGATTTGTTTGACCGGTTTCTTAGTGTAGTTGTGTTCTCTAAGATAGATTTGAGATCGGGCTACCACCATTTAAGGATCAGGGTGGTGGACATCCCAACGATTGCTCTTAGGACTCGATACGACATTTATGAGTTCTTAGTCATGTATTTTGGGTTGATCAATGCCCTAGACACATTATTGGAGTTCATGAACCGTGTGTTCAGGCCCTATTTGGACTCATTTGTGATAGTGTTCATTGATGACAGTCTACTCTACTCTAGGAGTAGGGAGTAGTATCTGAGGAATGTGCTTCAGACCTTGCGAGTTCTGCACTTGTATGCCAAATTCACTAAGTATGAGTTTTTCCTTGAGACTGTGCCATTAATGGACATGTGGTGCCCTAGGATGGGATTATGGTGGATTCGGTAAAGATAGAGGCAGTCCGTGATTGGGACAGACCTACTTCTCCTACCAAGGTTCAAAGAGTCATTGGGTTAGCAAGATACTACAAATGGTTTATGGAGGGATTCTCTTTGATTGCATCACCATTGACTAGATTAACTCAGAAGAATGTCCCTTTTTGGTGGTCTGACGAGTGTGAGGCGGGATTTCTAAGACTGAAGGCCTTTTTGACTTCAGCTCCGGTTCTGACTTTTCATGTTGAGGGCCATGGGTTTATGGACTACTGTTATGCTTCCGGTGCTGGGTTGGGTTGTATATTGAGGTAGCAAGGCAGAGTTATTACATATGTTTCTAGGTAGTTGATGATTCACGATTAGAACTTCCTCACTCATCACTTGGACATGGCGGCGATAGTATTCACTTTGAAGATTTAGAGGCACTACATGTATGGAGTTCACTGTGAGACATCCACTGATCACCGTAGTCTTCAACACTTTTTCAGCCAAAGAACATAAATCTAAGACAACTTTGGTTCCTGGAGTTACTTAAGGACAATGATGTTACGATCCTTTTTTCAAATAGGCAAGGTAAATATTGTAGTAGATGCCTTCAGATGGAAGGTGGTGAGTATGAGGAGTTTGATTTTCCTTGTCATGGAGGAGCAACCTTTGGGATCAAATATTCAGTGTTAGCTAACCAGATGGTTCATATGGATATTTTTTAGCCCGGTAGGGTTCATGTTTGTGTGGAGGCTAGGTCTTTAGCGATAGAGAAAATTCGGGTATAACAGTTTGAGGACCTGAGGTTGAGGGTGATTCGAGATAAGGTTCTTAGCGGAGAGGCTAGGAAGGCGACCTTAGATCAAGAGGTTGTTTTGAGGATTGAGGGTCATATATGTGTTTCTAGAAGTAGGGATTTTGCTACGTTGATTCTAGGGGAGCCACGTTGTTCCATATACTCTTCATCGTAGTGTGGCAAAGATGAATTATGATCTGAGGCAACACAACTAGTGGTGTGGGATTAATAGGGAAATTGCAACCTTCGTAGGTGCTTGAACTGTCAGCAAGAGAAATATGAGCACCATAGGTCAGGTGGTTTGACCCAGCAGCTACCCATTCTTAGTAGAAGTGGGAACGCATAGCGATGGACTTCGTAGTAGGTTTGTGATGAGTCAGGGACTTTGGACTCATTTATATCTGTTTTCTTATGATTTTGTGTCATTAATCTAGGGTTTGAGGCTAATTATCCGTTGAAGGGTGTATGTTTTATGTCATTGCGGTTTACATGGAATATTTATTGGAAGTAATGGAACTGAGGAGAAATTTTTTTAATAAGAGGAGCTGAAGCAGATGAAAAATGACTCTTCGATGCAACAAAAGAGTCCAAAGTATCGCTTAAGTGATTGATCAACAACAGGTCAATAGTACCTTATGTTGCCATGCTCACTACTTTAGCGGTCCGGTCAACAGGAGTCAACTGCAGCTTAAGTGACAACTTTGACTGCTTTAGCGGTCAGTCAATCAGCATCACCGCCACCTAAGGTGACGTCTGATTGCTTTAGCGAATGTCTGGGCACTTTTTTGGGGCAAAACTAGGAATTCATTATTTAAAATTGATACTCTTTTTGAAGGGTCTTACATTCATCTTATCTTGGACATACCTTAGGCATATCTTTGAGAGAATGTTTCAACAACCAACACCATTAGGTTGAAGATTGAGAGTATCAGTTATGATGATCTTTAATCCTTTCTTCAAATCTATGATTTGTATTGAATTTTTGTAGGTGTAGTTTATTTCGGATTTGGATATTGTGTTAGTTGTAAACAATATTTTGGTTGTTAATTTCTATCTTGTACTTTTGTAATTAGTTGAGTATCTTCTTATATATGAAATGGGTCTTTGATTATCTAGATAATCTGATGGTTTAATTATTTTCAAAGGAATTTATCACTCCTAGGACTTGCCTATTAACGTTGATTTAATTTGGAAGAGTTGATTGCAGTCGAAAAAGATTGATTAGTGCTGACTTGAGGTGTAATTACTCATCTAATGGATTTAAGCTAGCAATAGTGAAATCCTTGCATTGCCTAAAATTAGATTATCTTAGTTGATACTTATCTATATTTGAGAGAGCTTGTTGAGAAATATTTACCTATGATCGTAAGATATAGGTGGGTGATTAAGATTCTGAGGCATATTTGATTTGACCAATGATTAATTGAGATTATATAGAATTAATATGCACAAGATTATATAGATGTTGATTGACTTCCCAATCTCAAATCCACTTTGTATCCTTACTTGAGAAGGTTTTTGATCTTGCTATCCTCTATACTATATCTTTAATTCTCGTATTTGTGTTGTTACCGAAAGCTCACCAAAAAATACTTTTATCAATTTCTTGGATCTGCACTAGTGGCTTGTAGTTCCTTATTTCTTTAATCGCCTATACACTAATCCTTGTGAAATTCAATCATGACCTCATATGTTAGGTATTATATAGCTAGCGACCTCCTACATTTCTATTTCGGAAATGTAGTTAAGCATTTAAAAATGGGTGCCGCTGCCAGGGAACAATTTTCCATATTGAATTAATTTAGAATTTATAGTTCACTGGTTTCTATCAAAATTTTGAATTGTTTGTGTTTGGGTTATTTTGGTGTTGATCTATGGCTTTTTGTGTGGAAATCATGCTTATTGGTTGCAACCACTATATTGATGACCTGGGTCTTTATTGTGGAAAACCTCATACGTTGGGCATTATATTGTTGGCGATCGCCTACATTTCTATTTTGGGAGTGTAGTTGAGCATTATAAATAGTGGCACTATTTTTTATAACGTTCAACTACACGTCTTTATAGTAATGTGTAGACGACCACATGCAATATGTAATACAACGATGAGTTTGGGTCGATCCCACAGGGAATGGTCGAAAGTAATTTACCATATGATGTAATCTTAAGCACAAGAATTTTATATGTTGATCCAATTTATACATAAAAGGTAAATTGGGTAGGGGTTGAGTAACAAATCAATTCAGAAACTTTAGCGCTTAAGATGTTAACTTGTCTCAGATGCAAGTCTTATTACGAAGGTTTTTCACAAGCAAGAAAAGAATCTTAGGAGTGTGCTTAAATGGATGATAATTTTACAAAATGGGTATTGTCATTTGCTAAATTCAGTTGATTATCATTGGGTAGGCTAGATTTTAAGATAATGAAAACTATTTATCAATTAGCTATCGCATCTCATGTGAGTTTTATCAAACACTACAAGTAATGCAATGAAAGTCAATCCACAACCTTAATTCAGTAAAACATTATCAAGTTTCAGCAATTAACTGAAATAAATCAAGTAATCATCAATTATCTCTTCCACTCTAGAGATCTTTCAACAATTTCTCTTTGGATATAGCCAAGAAGGAAGGAGCCCCTTATTGCCACTTCATCCTCTCTAGTATGGAAGCCTGATTTTTTTGCAATTCTATCAAGCAAAGCAGAGGCAACCGAGAAAGTTTGTCGCATGATAGCACCACCGACAAGGTGATTGGCCACTGACTTGTTGATTGGTCGAGTAATCTATAGAAGATTTGCAAGAGTACCTAGTTGGGAAATCCATCAGTAGGACACTAGAAAAGCTATTTCTGAAAAGGCAACAAAGTTTTATGAATAGGCTCTCCAACAATCCGATGATAGTTAGTGATCTCATTCCTATGTTGTAATATTCGAGATGATGGGAAGAATCTTTCAAGAAACACTTCAGTTAACTCAACCCATGAAGTGATAGAATCTTCTAGTAATTCTCCCAACCAAGCGGTAGCATTTCCCGTTAAAGAGAAAGGAAATAGTCTAAACCGAATTGACTCTTAGGATATGTTAGTGAAAGTGAAAAGACCACACACATGAATGAATTTTTTGAGATTATCGTGTGGGTCTTCACGAGCAAGATCTCCATAGAACCCCTTTATTTGAAGCAAGTGTAGCATGGTACTAGTGACATGAATGACGGCGTTTCACACATTTTTTGGCAAACGAATGGTGCTAGCACGGCTCGGATCTATCAACTGACCGTCATTATCCTCCTTCCTATCAAAGCTAGCAACATCACTCTCTTGAGAGCTTATATTATTACCTATAAATTTAACAAAAGAGCAAACAAAGTAACAGTACACAACCACAAAAGACTAGTTTAATAAGATACTTCAATATGGGAGTTTCTATGGACCAGTCCTTGGCAATAGTGCAATTTTTTATAACATTCAAATACGTATCTTACAAGCAATGTGTAGACGATCACATGCAATGTATAACCTAACAACGAGTTCGGGTCGATCCCACAAGAAATGGTAAAAAGTAATACACCATAAGATGTAATCTTAAGCACTTGATCCAATTTATACATAAAAGGTAAATGGGGGGGGGGGCTAGAGTAAGAAATAAATTCCAAAACTTAGATTATTAACAAGATGTTAACGAGTCTCAGATGCAAGTGTTAATACAAAGGGTTTTCATAAGCAAAAGAAGAATCTTAGGAGTGTGGTTAAATAGAGGCTAATTTTACATAACATGTATTTTCAATTACTAAATTCAGTTGATTACTAATGGATATGCTAGATTTACAATAAGGACAACTATTTATCAATCAACCATCATATCTCAAGTGGGTTTTATCAAACCCCAGCATGTAAGGCAATAAAAGTCAATCCACAACCTTAATTCAGGAAAACATTATCAAGCTTGAGCTATTAAATGAAATAAATGAAGTAATCATCAGCTATCTTTTCTACTCTAGAGATCTTTCACAAGCAACACTAGAGATCTAAGTGAAACAAGAGTTTGCACCCTGTAAGAATAAGTTAAACAATAAAGACACAATTGAACCCATATCAAATCAACATTTTAATAAGCAAGTAAAAAATACCCACATGATAATTATGCATCCATTGCAATTGCACACATCTAAGGCTATGAGGTTTAACTATTTATATTAGAAAGTAAACATAAATTACCAAATTGATCATTCATTTAGCTAATTCATTGAATAGAGAATGAGAATTCAATCCCAAATCCTTTCAACCCCCAAAATCTTCAAGTACAAGTTCAACTCTTAAGTAAGAAGGATCTTCAATGTAGAAACTATTCAAAGAGTGCAAAGATTGTTTTCTCTCTCCTCAAAGGAATCTTTATACTTTCACTGAAAAATTCAAAAAAATGTCCTTTTGCACGACTCGTTGAATTCAATGGTGATCATTAAATAGATCAGCAATGCGCCGAGTATTTCACTTTAGTGCCAAATCAACTCTTCAAAGTTAGTTTTGACCTTCAGGTTCCTATAGAGTTCGGCGAACTCGATAGAGTCCGCCGAGTGGCTTGGGCGATGCACCGAACGACCTTTCCATAGCCAACCTGTCCTGATTCTTGGGGTCTGTTTCTATGATCTTTCTGGAGAGCTCACAGTCACTCGATGGTTCGTTGTGTTGACTTAGGCGATCTTCAGCTTTGCCCAATGTCACATTTTAAAAATATTTTTTGTTTTTTGCTTTTCTTTGTCTTCATATTTTCCTTGATCTCTTATAGCTGAAGTTTAAAGACATTTTCATCAGAAATGGACATAAATAAGAATTAAGGACATACTTTGGTAAACTAAAACCTAAAATTAGTCCAAATTCTCCAACTCATTTATAATACTCAACTACACTTACAAAATAGAAATGTAGGAAGTCGCTAGGAATATAATACCCAACCTATAAGGTCGGGGTCGAATCACACAAGGAAGAATGAATAGGAGATTGAAGAAATAAAAAATTAGAAGCCACAAGTTTGAATCTGAAAAATTGATACAAGTATTTTTCGGGGGGGGGGGGCTTTGGTTACAACAAAAACATGACAATTAAAGATGCAGGATAGAGGATTGAAAGATCAGAGACCTTGTCAAGCAAGGATACCAAAGGTATTTTGGATTGGGAAATCAATCAACATCTATACGATCTATTTCATATTAATTGCATACAATCATAATTAATCACGGGTCAAATCAAACATGCCTTGGAATCTCAATTACACACCTATATCTTTTGATTGTAGGGAAGTATTTCTCAACTAACTCTTTTGAATCTTGCAATGTATCAACTAAGAAAATACAATTTTAGGCAATGTAACGATTTCAATATTTCTACCTTAAATCCATTAGATGAGTAATTACACCTCAAATTAGCACCAATCAATATTTCCCAACCTCATTCAACTGTTTCAAGCTAAATCAAAGTAAATGGGCAATTCCTAGAGGTGATCAATTCCTTTGGAAAATAATTAAAGCGTTAGATTAACTAGATAATCCAAAACCCATTTCTTATATAAGAAGATATTAAACTAATTACAAAGGCACAAGATAGAAATCAACAATCCAAATATTATTTATGATTTACACAATATCTAAATACTAAATTAACAACTACACCTATAAATATTCAATACAAATCATAGAGTTGAAGAAATGACTAAGGATCATCACAATTAGAGCTCTCAATCTTTACTCTAATGGTGTTGGTTGTTAAAACTCTCTCAAAGATAAGATAAATGTAAAATCCTTCCAAAAGAGAAAAGTATAAGCTTTTGTATGAATTTGGGATCAAAATATGAATTCTAAATATTTCCTTTGAAAAGTACTCCAATAGTCACTAAAGTGATTAGACGTCCGTTTAAGCGACATTGACCCAGATTCACTGACTATTAAAGTCGTCAAAGTTGCCACAAAAAGCAGCAGTTTAGTCCTGTTGACCGGTCCGCTAAAGAGGTCAGCAAGGCCGCTTAAGCGACTGTTGACCTATTGTTGACCTATCGCTTAAGAGATCCTTGGGCTGCTTTTGCAGCATTAGAGAGTCATTTTTTTTATCTACTTCAGCTCCTCCTTTTCAACTCTTTTCTCCTCAATTCCATTACTTTCTATCAAAATTTCTTGTAAACCACAAAGACCTAAAACAAACATCATTCAATGGATAATTAGCCTCATACTCTAGATTAATGAAAAAATCATAAAAAAAGAAATACAAATGAGTCAAAAATCCCCATCTCATGAACACCCCAACTTAAAGACTTTGCTTGTCCTAAAGCAAATAAAATTTAAGACGAGAAAGAAATAGGAGGAACGAGATGAACAAATAGCTAAGATATGGAAAGTATTGACCTCCTAGCAAAACACATGATGAATGCCGGAACTAATAGTTTGAATGACATTGGAGCACAAAGTACAATTTTACTTGAAGAAGAGGTTGATTATGCCTCATTTGATGAGGATATTAGATATTTGGTGAGTCAAGAGTTGGGTTCTCAACAAGGATACTAAGCGAAAAACCAAGGTCATTGGTGTCCTTGAGAAGAGAATCAAGATTTGAGAGACTGAGATGGTCAATGGAGAGACCAAGAAAGACAATATCATGAGAAAGATAGAGCTAGAGAAAATGATAAGTAACACCATCAGAGTTCATATCCATATGTACCTCTCCAAAATTCTGATGCTCCGTAGAACCAAGAAACTATGAGTGACCCTACTAGTTTCAAAATTGAAGAGATGTTGAATCAAGTTTTAAAAGGAGTTTAGTAACAAAAAATAGGGTTAAAAAACTCAAGAGTGATGTTTCATATTTGACTCAAATAAATAGCTCTCACTCCGCTTTAATGAAGCATTTGGATACTCAATTGAACCATTTATTAGCTCAAATGAATCAAAGAGCCAAAGGCACACTCCCAAGTTACACTCTCCCAAACTTGAAGAATGATAGCATTGTATGGCAATAGTCACAAGTAGTGGAAAAGTTCTTGAAGATTCTAAGGTGGCATCTGAGGAAACTTCTAGAGAAAATGTTGGTGATGAGGTAAAGCCCAGTGTGCACCCATCTACATTGTGATTGATGAAAAACTGTCCAAGGAGGACAAAGTGAATGTTGGTGAAGAAAAGGGGGTTGATCCTTCTAAAGTGATGGGTTATATTGAGAAAGAAACAGGGGATAAATCTGCTAAAGGCAGTGAGCATATGTGTCCCCCTCCTTATCTTCAAAGGGTGATTAAGATGAACGGAGATGAGCATTTCAAGAATTTTATAGATCAGCTCCGCAAATTATCCTTGAATAATCTACTAATTGATGCTCTGTTGCAAATGTCGGGGGAACTCAAAGTTTATGAGGGAGCTACTACAAAATAAGAGGGTGGATTACGTGAGCACAATTGAAATGTCACACCACGTAATACTGTAATGGTAAGCTCATTGGCAGCAAAGATAGAGGACCTGAGAGCTTTTACCATTTTGTGCAGCATTGGTGTTCCCAAGTTTGATAAAGCCTTATGTGATTTGCGGGCAAGTATCAAATTGATGCCTATTCTAATTTTAAAATATTGAGGTCTCGGGTATCCCAAGCCCACTCCTACGAGGCTATTGATGGTGAACCACTTAATCAAGCAACCGATTGGTATACTATTTGATGTGCTAGTAAAAGTAGATAAGATCATATTATCAATTGATTTTGTGGTGGTAGATTGCGACGTGCATCTAGAGGTGCCTATCATTTTGGGCTGACCATTTCTCGTATGGGATGAGCGATTGTTGATGTGGAGCTTGGAGAGATCCAATTAAGAGTTGGTGACGAATTGGTAAAGTTCAAGGTGGATATACCTACAAAGCCACCTTATGAGTTCAATGTAATATCAGTGAAAAAGTCCATGGAAGATTTGGTGAAAGATCCATGAGAAGATTAAATGCCACCCAAAATTGGGTGATCATGAGGTACTTGCGTTGTGCCACGAAGTTAAATCAGGCACTTCGAAGGAGTCAACTCAAGTGTTTTTCTTTATATTTTTACTTCACTTTTTGTTCTTTTTGCTGTCTTTCAGGAGTGAAAAAACATGACAAGTAAAGGAGTTGAAAAACTGAGCGTATAATCCATCGGTACCAGGAAAGCGAAAAGCCAGTTGGGTATTGTACTTCGCCATTCAAATGCAAGTCCCCATGAGATCATAGAGAAAAATTGATTGAATCTGTGTTTGATCAGCGAACTGCTAGTTAAAAATTATACAACACTAGTCAAAGCACCAGTATGACTCAATAAACTAGCAAATATTCATAGGATCAGCACTGCGATCGGTGTCTCACCGATTGTGATTGGTGTGTCACCAATCAGGCGCAAGTCAGGTAAATGTGAGAGGTTTCAAATTTGACTCTTGAAGCACTCAAAGGACTTGATTTTGACTGCTCATTTCTCAAAACTCAAAAATCATAAAACCCTTCACCTCCTTCCTTATTCACTACCCTCAACCTACATTCCTACATTCATCAACCTTCTTAACCTCTTCATCTTTCCACTCCCTATGTAAACTCCTTACTTCTTTCCCTCACTTCAATTAAATCTTCTCTTTAAAATTCCAAAATCGCACTCTTTGGTAAAATTCTGGAGTCGAAGTTTATGATCCCCCATTGAAGCTCTTTGCTTTTCCTTCTTCTCCTCTGCAACTATCTGGTATGTTATGTTAACTCCTGTATTCAGGTTAGTAAGACAGAAACATAAATAAGATGAAATTAAAAAATAGAAAAGATCTAATCCGAGTCCATAGGACCCACTGTGTCTCCTTAAGAAATTTAATCCCCTCAAGTACTAGAGGTTGTAGATTAATTTCTCCCAAGATAAAACGGATTAACCTATTAAAGAAGTAGCGGTACCTCAAACTTCAATAATTTCAGCGAACTCAAAACACAGCAACGAGACAACACACAAACTCAGTCGATCGATAATTTTGTTTGTAAGAAAATGTATGCAGTAGAGAGAAAAAATTTCAGTGTTTAAAAATGAGAGAAATCGTCTCCTTTTATAGCTAGTCATAGGTGCGAACATACCTGTTCAGAACGGACATATCTGTTCAGAACGGTGGTGTCGTTTGGGAAAAGAGGCGTTTGTTCGAAAGGAACAGGTTCCTTCTGAGTGACGCAAATTTTAAAATAAAATCCATTACTCTTAACTAACTTCGTGAATTAATTAATTTAAATAACTAATTAATAATTCCGAAGTACTATTGAGAAAAAGGAAAGGAATTTAATTAATGAGATTGATTAAATAAATTTTGTCCAAATATATTATCAATCAATCACATCATTTGCCAAATCAAAATCCAAATCCAAATCCGAAGCCGAAGCCGAGGCCGAGGCCGACCGAGTGACGACGAGGGCGCGAGGGGTTATCCTCTACTTAATTCTTTAAGAGCTAAAGGAAGTGTTTCCTAATAAAAGGACAAACTTTTTCCTTTCTTCCACCAATATGGGAGAAATGACTTTTCATTCAATGACTTTCCATTTGAAATGAATTTTCATTTTCCCTCCAAATTGGTTCCCCCATAGTTTCCAATTTCTCATTCATTCTTATTTCCCATTCACCCCTTGTTTAAACCCAATAATCCCCCACATGAATAGGGAGTGGCTATTGTTAAAACATATGCATGAAAAACTTGTGTGTCTCGTAAGTAAGGATTAATTGCATATGGATAAGTAGGTTTCCGTTTGAACTTTCCGTAGTGAACATATATCGGATATACTCGGTCAATCGATAGATTTGATATCTTTGAACCATTGAGCTTTGGTGTATACCTAGACAACATAAGTCACACAATCAACCCTTGAACTGTTCTTGGTTCTCATTGTTTTGTTCGTTTCAGCCATAAACATGTCGTGGTTTATAAGTGCGTAGAGAACTGGCCTTACCGGATTCTCCTTGAAGCGGCTTATACTTCACACTTACATAGGTGATTTCTAAATGTGTTATCCCGTAGATACCCCATTTGATATACCCTGTATCAAACTTAGAAACCCTTAAAAAGTCCTAATGCCTTTATCCTGGTTAATGAACATTGTCTCATCATGAGAATGGGCCATAAAATAATCTTTTGACAATGTTGAACAGTCATCTATGACTTTGTTTGTTCTCCTTGAACCTAGATCTTGGGATCTCCAGTCTTCTAGGTAGAGTTACCACCACGATGGCTTGTCCTTGGCCTTAGTCCCATTCCCATTGATGATCTCTCAACTCCTTCTCTAGTTAGGCCTTTTGTGAGTGAGTCCAACACATTATCCTTTGACTTCACATAGTCAATCATGATAATTCCACTAGAGAGTAGTTGCGTAACAGTGTTATGTCTCCGTTGTATGTGATGAGATTTATCGTTATACATAACGCTTCCAGCCCTTCCTATTGCAGCTTGACTATCACAGTATATGCATATAGGGGCCATAGATTTGGGCCAAAATGGAATATCTTCTAAGAAGTTCTAGAGCCATTCAGCTTCTTCACCATCCTTGTCTAAGGATATGAATTCAGACTCCATTGTAGAGCGAGCAATACATGTCTGTTTGGATGATTTCCAAGAAATTGCTCCTCCACCAATAGTGAAAACATATCCACTCGTGGATTTAGTTTTATTTGACCCAGTAATCCAATTTGCATCACTATATCCTTCAACAACTGCTAGATATTTGTTGTAATGCAAAGTAAAGTTTTGAATATCTTCTAAGTACCCCAAAACTCTTTTCATTGCCATCCAATGATTTTGATTGGGATTACTTGTGTATCGACTTAGCTTACTTATAGCGCAGGCTATGTCTGGTCGTGTACAGTTCATGACGTACATTAAACTTCCTAATACCCTGGCATACTCCAATTGAGCTGACTTTCACCTTTATTCTTAGCAAGATTAAGGTTCACATCTATTGGTGTCTTTGCCCTTTTGAAATTCAGGTACTTAAACTTTTTAAGTACCTTTTGAATATAATGAGATTGAGACAATGCTAGACCGTGAGAAGTTTTATGAATCTTAATTCCCAATATCAAATCTGCAACTCCTTGGTCTTTCATATCAAACTTACTAGCGAGCATACGCTTAGTAGCTTTTACATTACCAATGTCTTTGCTCATTATCAACATGTCATCCAAATATAGGCATACAATGACCTCGTGATTTGGAGCGTCTTTAATGTAAATACATTCATTTTATTCATTTTTCTTAAATCCATTCGCCAACATGGTTTGATCAAACTTTGCATGCCATTGTTTTGGTGCTTTTTTTAGTCCATAAAGTGACTTAACAAGTTTGCACACTTTCTTTTCTTTACCAGGAACTACGAAGCCCTCGGGTTGTTCCATGTAAATTTCTTCTTCCAACTGTCCATTCAAGAAGGTGGTTTTTAAATCCATTTGATGGATTTCAAGACCGTATACTGCAGCTAGTGCAATTAGCATCCGAATTGATGTAATCCTAGTCACTGGAGAGTATGTGTCAAAATAATCAAGACCTTCTTTTTGTCTAAAGCCTTTGACGACAAGTCTTGCTTTGTATTTGTCAATAGTTCCATCAGCTTTCATTTTCCTTTTGAAAATCCATTACGAACCCAAAGGTTTGTTTCTTGGAGGAAGATCAACCAACTCTAGAGTATGGTTGCTTAAGATTGAATCAATCTCACTATTGACAGCCTCTTTCCAAAAGGTTGAGTCTGTAGACAACATAGCCTCCTTGAATGTTTGAGGCTCATTTCCAAGAAGGAATGTCACAAAACCAGACCAAAATGAAATAGATGTCCTTTGACGTTTACTACACCTTGGACTCTCTTCATTAGGTACATTCAACTTTTGTTCTTCTCGAGGTCATTTAGACCCTTCATTAGACAATTCGATTCTAGTTTTATACGGATAGATGTGTTCAAAGAATTCAACATTATCTGATTCTATTACCGTATTGTCATGAATATCTGGATGCTCGGAATTATGAACCAAAAAATGACATGCCTTACTGTTTGTGGCATATCCAATGAAAACACAATCCACTGTTTTAGGTCCTATTTTTACCCTCTTAGGTATAGGAACTTGGACTTTGCCTAGACACCTCCACACTTTGAAATATTTCAAGTTGGGTGTTCTACCTTTCCATTTCTCATATGGAATAACATGTGTCTTGATGTGGGGCACTCTATTGAGTATCCGATTTTTTGTAAGGATAGCTTCCCCCTATAAGTTTTGTAGTAAAACTGAACTTATAAGTAAGGCATTCATCATTTCCTTTAAAGTACAGTTTTTCCTTTCCGCAATTCCATTAGAATGAGGTGAGTATGGAGCAGTAGTTTGATGGATGATTCCATTTTCCAAACATACCTGTGCAAACGGAGATTCATATTCCCCACGTCTGTCACTTCTAATCATCTTTATCTTTTTATGCAGCTGATTTTCAACTTCAATTTTGTATTGCCTAAACGCTTCTATAGCTTCATCCTTATCATTTAGCAAATAGACATAACATTATCTAGTGCAGTCTTCAATATAAGTTATGAAATACTTTTTACCACCACGAGACGGTGTTGACTTCATGTCACAAATGTCAGTGTGAATCAATTCTGAGGGGTATGAATTACTTTCAACAGATTTATAAGGATGCTTAGCATACTTAGATTCATCATATATACTTGACATTTTGATTTATTGCACTCAAAGTTAGGCAAAACATTTAAGTTGATCAGTTTTCGCAAGGTTTTATAATTGACATGTCCCAAATGTTCATGCCATATATTGTTTGACTCAAGCAAGTAAGAAGAAGCAAAATCTTTATTCATATCAACTGCAATTACATTGAGTTAGAAGAGGCCCTCAGTGAGGTAACCTTTTCCTACATACGTTTCATTCTTACTCACTACTACTTTATCAGAAACAAATACATACTTGAATCCATTCTTTGTCAGAACTGGTATAGAAACAAAGTTCTTTCGCAGTTCTGGAACATACAAGACTCTATTTAAAGTCACCACCTTGCCTGAGGTTTTCTTCAAATAAATCTTGCCAGTTCCTTCCACTTTTGCAGCAGCGGAGTTTGCAATGAACAACGTCTCATCCGCTGGGGCTGGAGCATATGATGGAAATAATTCTTTGTTGGCACAATCATGAAAGGATGCACCAGAATCTATCCACCATTCTCTTGGATTTTCAACCAAGTTGCATTCCGAAAACATTGCACAGAGATCATCTTTGGATTCAGCCAAATTTGCTTGATCCTTCTTCTTGTCCTTCATAGGGCACCAACATTCAGAAGCCCTCTGACCACATGTCACGACCCAGGGTAGTCCCTAGATGTAACACGGCGTACAAGACCCCGAGAGGCCTCATACAAGCCCTTAGCATACATAACATACAAGATAATAGAGAAATAAGAGTTCAAAAGAAGATTTTTATATCAAAGCATTACTCAAAATAGCAGAAGTCTACAACTCATGTTTCATAGCCTTCTAACATCATAGAATACGAATAAAAGTGATAGGGACGCAGCCCAATACAATATCCATCGTAAGGAAAACATCAAAGTAAAATCCAACAAGGCTATGTCCTCGGATGGATGAGGACTCACAAAGTCTTCTGCTCAACTCTAAGGCAATGCTCTAGCCACGAGTAGGAGAACTGCCATGTCCTACCCAAAACAAGTTGATGCAGGCAAGAGTATGCGTTAGCACAATAAAGTAATAAGTATGATAGCAATGCACATAAATACATAAATCATGTTAGAGAGAGATAATTAAGACATGCAATGGCCAAGCTAGAAACATGATAAACATGAAACATAAAGCATATATCAAGGCCAAAGCAAGCTAAATCCTCTTTTCTTTACTTTACTTCATCGTGAGAACACTTGTTCATTAACTTGTGGGAAATAGCCTTAACAGACATATAAGACCATGTGAGCTATCAACATGGAATCCGGTGTCTACCCCACATCAAAAAGAGGCGTCCTACTTGTCAAGGTAAGACCATGAACTTCTTAGCTTATGTGGATCCACTAGCTAGTGTCTATCATAAACCCTTACCCTATGGTGGCACACAGGTTAAGGGACATGGGTAATCGCCACTTGTCCACTCGGTACTAAGCATACTTCCCACAGATTAATCATAGTTCATTTTATCTTAGGTAGACATGGGTAGTCACCCCTTGTCTACGTTAGTCATAAGCTCATTATTGGTAGACTTGGGTAATCGCCGCTTTGTCTAAATTAGGGAACATGGGTAATCGCCTCTTGTCCCTTCATTCATTAGAAGAGCTCCTTAAGAACATGGGTAATCGCCTTTTGTTATTCTATTAGTCATGTTGGGAGAATTACATGAGAAAACCTTTCACCACTCAACCATAACATCATCGAATCATAACTTTGGTACTTTACTCTCAAAGCACCCTTAGCTCATTATCAACTTCATATGAGACATGCATAAGTTCATTAGCCTTATCTTTACTTAGTTCCTCATGCTCATAGTTTATAGATCATAGAGTTCATATGGGTTCATGCAAGTTCAACTCATATCATGCAAATCAATGCAAGCTCATGCTTAGAAAGCCATAATTATGACAATTTACCCATACTTGAAGGAACTCACATAATAGAGGAAAATCATGCTTTGGACTTCATCATGCTAGATTCATAGGATTATCCTCAATTCATTCATAATTCATGCTTAGTTTCATAAATATGTCATAAACTTCATCAATTCATAGCTCAACCCAACAACCAAAACATAGATTATCAAATTGGGGAGAATTAGCTTGGGATCATGGGTCTTTATGTAATCTTTACATCAAATCATGTAATTCACGCTAATTCGTGCACTAAGTTAATTTATCACGCTAGATCGTGTACTACAATTTATAAAATTAATAATTGAAAAACCCACAATGATTGATCAAAATACTAATTCAATTGGGTTAGAGTAAACCTTTGAAAATCATGAAGAAGAGGAAGGTCCCATTGGAGGAAAGGACTCCTAATGGTGAGCACTATCATACCTCAAAGAAACCAATAAGAATTTGGTGAAGATCGAAGGTCTTCAATGGAGGATCCTAGCTTCTTCTTCTTCCTTGAAGCTTGAGTGAGTTTCTTTTAGAGAGAAAAATATTTGGGAATGAAACATAATGAGAGGAATTAGGCTTAGAAAGTATTTATAGGTCTTAGATTAAGGGCATAACCGACTTTGATTAATAGGTAAACAATTACGGAAAAGATAAAAAATCCCTTAATTAAAAACTATCGGGGCCAATCGACGGACAAGATCTACGGTCTGTACATCAATTGACGGATCGCTCTACTCTTCCTTCAATTGGTTCAGAATGTTCATTTTGGGCTGAAAATTTGGCTAAGTCTGGAAGGCATCTATGGGACCCATCTACGGCTCGTCAACTGAACTACGAACCGTCTTTCTACTCCGTAGGTCAAAGTTCAGAAACTTAGAAATCCTGAAAGTTCACAGTACCATTGACGGTCCCCACCTACGGCCCGTCAATCCATCTACGGCCCGTAGGTGGCCTCCATAGGTCACTGTCTTCAGGTGAGTTCTGCAATTAAAATCCTTTGGAAGCTTGGGGTATTACAATATCTCTCCCTTGGGAACATTCATCCTCGAATGAGAATCAAGACATCATGAGAAGGGTAATGGACATGGACTAACAACCCAACCTAGCAGACAATCACATAAGTGCACATATCCGAGGAGGAAACATCAACTCCAAGCTAAAGCATGATCAACACATAATATCATGAATACTTTATGGAACTCATACTCAAATGCACATAATCATATAAGACTCTTCCTGAGCATGCATAATCATGGAATCATGGAAATCTACTATGACACATGAGACCAAAGAATGAACCATGAGGGACCAGATACCTCAAGCTAGAGTAGGATCGGAAGGAAAGAGATGAGGATATAGGGACATCATATCAGCCTCGGCCTCCCAAGTAGCACCCTCAACCAATTGATTCCTCGATAGAACTTTCATGGAAGCGACTTCTTTATTTCTTAACTTCCGGACTTGCCGGTCTAAAATCTCAATCGAAACTTCTTCATAAGTAAGACTATCCTTTATGCCAAGATTCTCAAATGGTACAATAGAGGTCGGATCACCAACACACTTCATCAACAATGAGACATGGAAAATCGGATTCACCGATGCCAAATCATTGGGCAAGTCAAGCTCATAAGCAACCTTACCAACACGTCTCAAAATCTGTTAGGGGCCTACATAACAGGGACTAAGCTTCCCTTTCTTCCCAAATCTCATCACACCCTTCATGGGTGAGATTTTCAAGTAAACCCAATCATCAACATGAAATTCTAATTATCTTTTTCTAACATCGGCATAGGACTTTTGTCGACTTTGAGCCGTTTTCAACCTTTTCCTAATACGTCGAACTTTCTCCATAGCCTCATGCATCAACTCTGGGCCTATCAAAGCAACTTCACCAACTTCAAACCAACTTATAGGAGATCTACACCTCCTACCATAGAGAGCCTCAAACGAAGCCACACCAATGCTAGAATGGTAGCTATGATTATAAGCAAACTCAATCAAAGGCAAGTGATCATCCCAAGTACCCTTGAAATCAATTACACAAGCTCTCAACATATCTTCCAAGGTCTGAATAGTACGCTCTGCTTGATTATCAGTTTGGGGATGAAAGACTGTACTAAGCTTAACACGAATACCAAGACCTTTTTGGAATGACTTCTAAAATTGAGAAGTGAATTGAGCACCACGATCAGAGATAATGGATAAAGGCACTCCATGCAGTATCACCATTTCCCTCAAGTACAACTTAGCATAATCCTCCGCCGAATAAGAAGTCTTGATGGGAATGAAATGGGCTGACTTGGTCATTCTATCAACCACAATCCAAATTGAATCATAGTGCCGCCTTGTGCGAGGCGAACCTACTACGAAATCCATATTCACATCTTCCCACTTCCAGGTAGGAATCTCTATGTCTTGGGTCAAACCTCCCGGTCTCTGATGCTCAACCTTCACTTGTTGGCAATTAGAACACTTAGCCACAAATTCCGCAATGTCTTTCTTCATGCCATTCCACCAATAGATTTCCCGCAAATCACGGTACATCTTGGTAGCTCCCGGGTGGATAGAATATCTAGAACTATGAGCTTTCGACAAAATTTTCCATCTCAAATCATCAACGTCGGGAACACATAAGTGACCTTAGTAACGAAGTACACCATCTCACCCTTGGGAGAACACCTCTATGGACTTCTTGAGAACCACTTCTTTCAATTCCACCAAATTAGAATCAAGGTCTTGCTTAGCTTTTACATCATGCACAAAAGAGGATTCGGAACCATTGTGAACGGTAGCTCCACCATTAGCAGAATCAATCAATCGAACACCCAATCGGGCTAAACTATGAACATCACGAACCAACTCTTTCTTGCCATTCTCCACATCCGCAACACTGCCCATAGACAATCTACTAAGAGCATCCACCACCACATTAGCCTTACCGGGGTGATAGAGAACACTTATATCATAATTCTTCAACAATTCAAGACATCTTCTTTGGCGGAGATTCAAATCTTTCTGCTTAAACACATATTGGAGACTCTTATGATCGGTGAAGACATCCACATGTACTCCATACAAGTAATGTCTCCATATTTTCAAAGCAAACACCATGGCTGCCAACTCTAAGTCATGAGTGGGATAGTTCTTCTCATGCACCTTTAGTTGCCTCGAAGCATAGGCAATCACCTTTCCATTTTGCATAAGAACACACCCTAGCCCAATCCTTGAGGTATCACAATACACTAAAAAACCATCGGTTCCTTCCAGAATAGTCAATATCGGGGCCGAAGTAAGTCTGTCTTTTAATTCTTTAAACTCTTTTCACAAGCCTCGGACCACATAAACTTAGCTTTCTTTTGAGTCAAAGTCATCAATGGAGAAGCAATTGAAGAAAACCCCTCAACAAACCTTCTATAATAACCGGCTAAACCCAAGAAACTACGAATGCCGAAGGTGATAAGGGTCTAGGCCAATTCTTGATCGCTTCGGTCTTCTTAGGATCTACCTCAATACCCTCACCGGAAATAATGTGACAAAGAAAAGCCACGGATCTCAACCAAAATTCACACTTGCTAAACTTTGCAAAGAGATGTTGATCCTTGAGGACTTGCAACACAACCCTCAAATGACTAGCATGTTCATCCTCATTCCTTGAGTAGATCAAAATATCATCAATAAACACAATCACGAACATGTCAAGATATTGCGAAAACACCCTATTCATCAAGTCCATGAATGTGGACGGAGCATTGGTCAACCCAAACGACATAACCAAGAACTCATAGTGACCATACCTTGTTCAGAAAGCCATTTTCAGAATATCATCTTCCTTCCCCCTCAATTGGTGATATCCCGAACGAAGGTCGATCTCAGAAAAGTAACTAGCCCCTTGAAGTTGGTCAAACAAATCATCTATCCTTGGCAAAGGATACTTATTCTTAATGGTGACATTATTCAATTGGCGATAGTCAATGCACATTCGGAGTGAACCATCTTTCTTCTTTATAAACAATACCGGAGCACCCCATGGGGAAACACTTGGTCAGATGAAACCCTTATCCAACAAGTCTTTTAATTGATCTTTTAGTTCCTTAAGTTCCGCCGGAGCCATTCTATAAGGAGGAATAGAAATAGGTTGCGTATCTGGGAGAAGGTCAATACCGAAGTCTATTTCCCTTTCGGGAGAAATACCGGGCAAGTCATCGGGAAACACTTCCAAAAACTCATTAACAACGGGGACCGACTCATGGTTAGGGGTTTCAGAATCTACATTCGTCACCCTAACAAGGTGGTAATTGCAACTCTTAGAGATCATCTTTCTAGCATTTAGGTGAGAAACAAATTGACCTCTAAACATAGAATTTCCCCCCTTCCACTCTAGGATAGGCTCATTTGGGAATTGAAATTTGACCATTCGAGTCCTACAATCAATCGAGGCATAACAAGCATGCAACCAATCCATCCCAAGAATAACATCAAAATCTAGCATATCAAGCTCTACAAGATCAACATGAGTGACTATATGGGATAAGGAGACGGGATAATCTCTATAAACTCTCTTAGCCATGAGAGATTCTCCAATCGGAGTAGAGACACAAAAAGGATCTAGCAACACATCCAGAACAACATCAAACCTCATAGCCACATATGGCATCACAAAAGACAAGGTAGCACCGGGATCAAGCAAAGCATAAACATCAAAGTGGAAAACTTTCAACATACTGGTGACCACATTGGGAGAGCTCTCTTGTTCATGACGACCTTGAAGGGCATAAAATCGATTTTGCTTCTGATTCCCACTAGAACTTGACGAATTTTTGGATGGAACGCGTCGACGGTTATCCTCTTCATTCTTAGCCGCTAAGGGGAAATCCCTTATCTTGTGATCCATCTTACCACAACCAAAGCATGCATTAGAACCGGCTAGACATTTTCCCTCATGCTTTCTCCCACACTTAGGACAAGTAGACAATGAAGAACCACCACCATTTCCTCCTTGAGGCTTAGGGTTAGACACCCTATCTTTGATGAAATTAGGAGGAGTATTGGATGAGTCTTTGTTAGAGAACCTTTGTCGAAATCTAGGACGACCATGTCCATCGGACCTTGAGTGTGAGAAGTTACCATCACCGGTCCTAGCCCTCTTAGTCTCTCTAGACCTTTCCTTGAGCTTTTCCTGCTCTATTTGTTGAGCATATACCATGAGACTAGAAATATCCATGTCATTAACAAGCATAGCGGTGCGGCATTCTTTAACCAACATTTTGGACACTCCCGAAACAAACTTGCTCATTCTTGCCCTAGGATCGGCAACTATTGATGGAGCATATCGCGACAATTGTGTGAACTCCATAGCATACTCTTTCACACTCATATTCCCTTGAAGAAGATTGATGAACCCAAGCACCCTTGCCTCCCTCATCTCAAGGGGAAAGAACCTATCAAGGAAAGCAACCTTGAATTTCTCCCAATCAAGAGGATCCTCATTGACCTCCCTCTCACTCTTCCATTGATTGAACCAAATTTGGGCAACACCTTTGAGTTGATAAGAAGCCAACTCCGCTTTTTCTTCCGGCATCGCACCCATAATCATGAACACCTTGTATACTTCATCAATGAATTCTTGAGGATCTTCCTCAACCTTAGAGCCATGGAATTCCGGAGGATTCATCCTCGTAAAGTCCCTCACTATTGATGCCGCCGTACCCACATTTGGGTTCACGGAAGCCACCACCTCTCTATTGGCTTGAGCCGTCACGGCTTGAACCAACACCTGAGAAGCAGCCCTAAGCTCCTCATTAGTAACTTGTTCGGCCAAAGGGTCGGCCAGAACTTGAGGAGCTTGAGGAGGAGCTTCTTGTTCCACATTCTCTCTCATGTTTCTTCTAACATAAGCTCTTCGGGTCGCCTTATCCTGAAACACATAGGATAGGGATTAGGAGAGAGACTTATAGAGTTCAACTCTATGGTACGACTTAAGAGCAATGAAAGAACTGGAGTTTCTTAAACATCTTATAGCCTCTCATTCATAAGTGTGGTGCGCTTCACACTCATGAACAAGACTACTTGACGCGGCTTATGAGACATCCTAGGATCTTTCTAAAACCTTGCACTCTAAATACCCAGTTTGTCACGACCCAGGGTAGCCCCTAGATGTAATACGGCGTACAAGACCCTGAGAGGCTTCATACAAGCCCTTAGCATACATAACATACAAGATAATAGAGAAATAAGAGTTCAAAAGAAGATTTTTATATCAAACCATTACTCAAAACAGCGGAAGTCTACAACTCATGTCTCAAAGCCTTCTAACATCATAGAATACGAATAAAAGTGATAAGGACGCAGCCAAATACAGTATCCATCGTAAGGAAAACATCAAAGAAAAATCCAACAAGGCTATGTCCTTGGATGGATGACGACTCACCAAGTCTTCTTGTCAACTCAAAGTCAATGCTCTAGCCATGAGTAGGAGAACTGCCACGTCCAACACCAAAGAAGTCGATGCAGGCAAGAGTATGTGTTAGCACTATAAAGTACTAAGTATGATAGCAATGCACATAAATACATAAATCATACTAGAGAGAGATAATCATGACAAGCAATGGCCAAGCTAGAAACATGAGAAACATGAAACAGAAAACATATATCAAGGCCAAAGCAAGCTAAATCATCTTTTCTTTACTTTACTTCATCATGAGAACACTTCTTCATTAACATGTGGGGAATATCCTTCACCGACATATAAGACCATGTGAGCTATCAACATGGAATCCGGTGTCTACCCCACACCAAAAAGAGGCGTCCTACTTGCCAAGGTAAGACCATGAACTTCTTAGCTTATGTGGATCTACTAGCTAGTGTCTATCGTAAACCATCACCCTATGGTGGCACATAGGTTATGGGACATGGGTAATCGCCACTTGTCTACTCGGTACTAAGCATACTTCCCATGGATTAATCATAGTTCATTTTTTCTTAGGTAGACATGGGTAGTCGCCTCTTGTCTACGTTAGTCATAAGCTCATTATTGGTAGACTTGGGTAATCACCGCTTTGTCTACATTAGGGAACATGGGTAATCGCCTCTTGTCCTTTCATTCATTAGAATAGCTCCTTAAGAACTTGGGTAATCGCCTGTTGTTCTTCTATTAGTCATGTTGGGAGAATTACGTGAGAAAACCTTTCACCACTCAACCATAACATAATCGAATCATAACTTTGGTACTTTACTCTCAAAGCACCCTTAGCTCATTATCAATTTCATATGAGACATGCATAAATTCATTAGCCTTGTCTTTACTTAGTTCTTCATGCTCATAGTTTATAGATCATAGATTTCATATGGGTTCATGCAAGTTCAACTCATATCATGCAAATCAATGCAAGCTCATGCTTAGAAAGCCGTAATTAAGACAAATTACCCATACTTGAAGGAACTCACATAATAGAGGAAAATCATGCTTTTGACTTCATCATGCTAGATTCATAGGATTATCCTCAATTCATTCATAATTCATGCTTAGTTTCATAAAGATGTCATAAACTTCATCAATTCAAAGCTCAACCCAACAATCAAAACATAGATTATCAAATTGGGGAGAATTAGCTTGGGATCATGGGGGTTCAGGCAATCTTTACATCAAATCATGTAATTCACGCTAATTCGCGCACTAAGTTACTTTATCATGCTAGATCGTGCACTACAATTCATAAAATTGATAATTGAAATCATAATTGAAGAACCCACAATGATTGATCAAAACCCTAATTCAATTGGGTTAGAGTAAACCTTTGAAAATCATAATGAAGAGGAAGGTCCCATTGAAGGAAAGGATTCCTAATCCTAGCTTCTTCTTCTTGAAGCTTGAGAGAGTTTCTTTTAGAGAGAAAAATATTTGGGAATGAAACATAATGAGAGGAATTAGGCTTAGAAAATATTTATGGGTCTTAGATTAAGGGCATAACCGACTTTGATTAATAGGTAAACAATTAGGGAAAAGACCAAAACTCCCTTAATTAAAGACTATCGGGGCCAATCGACGGACAAGATCTACGGTCTGTACATCAATTGACGGATCGTCCTGCTCTTCCGTCAATTGGTTTAGAAAGTTCATTTTGGGCAGAAAATTTGGCTAAGTCTGGAAGGCAACTACGGACCCATCTATGGCCCATCAACACAACTACGAACCGTCCTGCTACTCTGTAGGTCAAAGTTCAAAAACTTGGAAATCCTGAAAGTTCACGGTGCCATTGACGGTCCCCACCTATGGCCTGTCAATCCATCTAGGGCCCGTAGGTGGCCTCCGTAGGCCACTGTCTTCAGGTGAGTTCTGCAATTAAAATCCATTGGAAGTTTGGGGTATTACACCACGTTGGCCACAATTGAAGCAGTTTCCCGTAACTTCTTCTTAGGAGGATTGCTCTTGATCCAGATGTTTTCTTTCTTTTCCTTGACTTCGTGGGATCATCTTCAACAATATTTGCTCTAGTTATTGCTGAGTCACCACTGATCTCTTTTATGCGACCTTGTTATCTTCTTTGATTCTCGGCCTTACCATGAGATCTTCAACCGTCATCTCCTTGCCTTATGTTTCAAGTAATTTTTGAATTCCTTCCACAGCGGAGGTAACTTCTCAATAATGTTCGCTACTTGAAAAGAATCATCCACAACCAATCCTACATTAAAGATTTTGTGAGTATTAAGAACAAACTTAATTTGTTCAACATAGGTATTAAATAAAATTATACCTTCGGCAAGGAGATTGTGGATTATAACCTGCAACTCCTGAACTTTAGTGACAACAGCCTTACTGTCAATCATCTTATAGTCCAGAAACTTTGCCACAATGAACTTCTTCATTTCGGCATCCTCTGTTTTGTACTTTTTCTCTAAAGCATCCCACAGTTCTTTGGACGTTTTCATATTGTTGTACACGTTGTACAGATCATCCTGCAGGACACTCAGAATATAGTTTTTACACAAAAAGCCTGAGAGTTTCCATGCTTCTGTTACCAAGCAACGTTCTTCATCTGGCGTTTCATCTGACAGAATAGGAACATTCTCATTAATGAACCTTTGTAGACTCATCGTCGTTCTGCTACCATCTTTTAAAATCAGTCTCAGAGAACTTTGCAGGTTTCTCTGCTGGTGCAATAGCAGCAGTTGAACGATTGGGTGCAACCGATGTTGTTGTAGCACTCACTGTTCCAGTACTAACTTGAGTTGAATTAGTCATTTTTCTGTCACAAATGGCAGACAATTTAGTATATGACATACTAACAGTAAAGATTAAATCTTTATTCAACCTGTTTCTGATTTAACGATGAATTTCTGATTTTCTTCTAATCGTTAATCGAATGAATTTTTAAATTCAAACAGAGTAGAAACCCCAAAAGGTTTTAATCTCCAGAAACTTCAAATACAAAAACAAATCTAAAATAAATTTCTTAAGCTTGTTAACTCCTGTATTCAGATTAGTAAGACAGAAACAGAAATAAGATGATATTCAAAAACACAAAAGATCTAATCCGAGTCCACAGAACCCACTGTGTCTCCTTAAGAAATTTAATGCCCTCAAGTACCCAAGGTTTAAGATTAAATTCTCCAAAGATAAAATGGATCAACTTATTAAAGAAGTAGCGGTACCTCAAACTTCAATAATTTCAGCGAACTTAAAACACAGCAACGAGACCACACACAGACTTAGTCGATCGACAATTTTGTTTTTAAGAAAATGTATGCAGTAGAGAGAAAAATTTTCAGTGTTTAAAAATAAGAAAAATCCTCTCCTTTTATATCCAGTCATAAGTGCAAACATACCTGTTTAGAACGGACATATCTTTTCAGAATGGTGGTGTCGTTTGGGAAAAGAGGCGTCTGTTCGGAAGGAACAGGTCCCTTCTGAGTGACGCGAATTTTCAAATAAATTCCATTACTCTTAACTAACTTCGTGAATTAATTAATTTAAATAACTAATTAATAATTCTTAATTACTATTGAGAAAAAGGAAAGGAATTTAATTAATGAGATTGATTAAATAAATTATGTCCAAAAATATTATCAATCAAATCATTTGCCAAATCCAAATCCAAATCCGAGGCCGAGGCCAAGGCCGAGCGAGCGAGCGACGACGACGGTGTGAGGGGGAATCCTCTACTTAACCCTTTAAGAGCTAAAGGAAGTGTTTCCTAATATAAGGACAAACTTTTTTCCTTTCTTCCACCAATATGGGAGAAATGACTTTTCATTCAATGACTTTCCATTTGAAATGAATTTTCATTTTCACTCCAAATTGGTTCCCCCACATTTCCCATTCACACCTTGTTTAAACCCAACATGTTACTCTATTATTTTTATTTTAAGCTTTATAGAGTGGCAATAGGGTAAAAGTTTCATGCTTTAGTTTAGTTTTGCTTCAAAACTCATTTGTTGAACTTGAACTTTGTGTTTGAAAAAATGGTTTTGTGGTTAAAATTACTAGATCTGAAGTAAAAATCTTGATAATGATGCTTACCATGTGAGATTTTTCTTAGAAATCTTAAAATTTGTATTTTGTGTAAAGTCTGAGTAACTAACCCATTGTGTTTACGTAGTGCATGAAATTGCTATATGATGGAATGGGTTACGTCATTCCTAAGTGTATATTTGTCATTATGGGAATATTAAGTTTTTGGGCTGAAATTTGTGGAGGAGTAGCATTGCTAAGTGTTGTAGATCTAATTTGAGTGATTTTAATCCTGTGGTGAGGATGAAATTATGAATGAGAGTTCTTAAATTCTTTAAATTACTGTCTTGTGCTTGACGATTCCCACTAATAGACAGGTTGATGTCCTTCTTAAGGGAAACCATTCAAAGTTGTATGAAATTGCCTTATAAATATTTTGGGGAAGTCTGAGTACCCATTTGAAATAATTTATGAAACGTTGGGTTTAATTTGGACCAATTTTGGTCATGGTGGCGACTCTGGAGCACTTGCGCTTCACACCGGTTGCCCTGCATTTCTTACTGCAACGTCGGTCAAGTGAGGAACTTCACTGCTTCTCAACCTTCCACTAGTGTTTAACTTGTGAGCCACAGGTATCCATTGGTGAAACACCAGTGTAGTACAACTCTGCCAAATAGCAGCCAGTTTTTTTATTGGAGGTGGTGCTTGAACTGGCTGTTTACAATCTCGCATTTGCTACCTGCCGCTCAAACGCTATCCTCACTTTGTACCTCAATGATGAATTCTTTTTATACTACTATTCTTTTTTCTTGCATAACTTTTTTAGCTTTAATATATACATGTAAATGTAAGAATTTTACCTTTTGTGCAAAAATATCAAACTGAAGCACATATCATACAAACCAGCCATATGAGCCTCGTCATCTCAAAATTGTGGGATTCCCAGTAACCCCCAAGAAGAAGCTCTGGTCAAGTTCAGCGTAACAAGGATGAAAGAATACTACAACAAGTCCAAAGAAGATAAGTTATTCATGCCAGAAAAGGCTCTGAGTTTCGATGGGTTGGCAGAAGTCGTCCCTGGAATGGACCACCAACTCACTGATAGGATTTGGCTCCTCCTGATTGAAGCACCTAGATAATATTACACATAATTTGTTTTTCATTTCTATGCCTCATACAAGTCTGCACAAGATGCCCGAGGTGACACGGGAAATGAGGATAAATACCAAGCCTACCATCCATCAGGGTGTGTGAAGTTGAATTAGAGATTACACTAGAAGCAATAAATATATTTTATTGGGATGAGCCATTTGGGGTTGCAAATCTGTATGCATAGAAAATTTCTACAACAATGATCAGTTTCTATGGGTGTCTAGGGTGATTTGTACAAGGTCACAACTGTTGAACGTAGAATGAAAGAGATCTCGAGACATGACTTATCTTTTGAAGCTAAAGTGTTGCTTGATTTCGTTTGTGCCCACCTAATGCAGTTGAAATATTATGAGGGGGATACCCCAAGAGGTAGAAATTCTTATTGATTTTCTAATAATAGGTGTTCACATAAACTTCAGGGAGATTGTTGTGGTCCAGATTCGACGGAAGGCTCGACAACAAGACCAATTCTATGCCTTTTTGAATGCTTATTAATCAGCTATGCGATGAAGCAGAAATCCTACACTTCATCTCTAATGAGTCCATCCCGATTGGAGGAGTCATAGATGTAGAGAATAAAAGAGATGTTGATGCCCGTAAAATCAAGAGACGCAAGACGTAAGATGAGCTAGCTCCGAGGGAGTCAGTAAATGCCTCGGGGGAGGAAACCTCTAACCCAAACTCGAGTACTAATCAAGAGTTGGCTAGATCACCTACTGAACAAAAAATAAACTCAATATGCTAGTTGCAACACATCCCAAGATGATTGAGAAGGAAACAAAAGGTGCCATGAAGGGAATTGGTTGATAAGGTTGAAAGGATGAGCATAAGAGTTGGGGTGCTAGAAGGCGCAGTCATACATCTGCAGGCAGGAGCTGTCATGAGAAAGGGTAAGGCACCAATGCAAAGTGAGCCTTATGCAGTAGATGAACTCCTTCCCAGGATAGGTGTCAATATGGATCAAGCACAGCGCGAAGTGATGAGTCATAAGGAGAAGTGCCATTGCGACAAGGTAGAATAGGTCCTAACACACTAGGAGAAGTGTGAGCAGCCTTTTTCTACCCTCTTATTGAGCGTAAAAGCATTGAGAACAATGCTAATTCAAGTTTGGAGGTAATTTACTAATTTCTAATCGATATTTTATAGCCCTTATCGGGCATATTGGATATTTTGAGCTAGTAGATGAGTTAGTTGTTTTCTGTTTGGGTGCTCGTCAGGCCTATTGGATATTTTGATGTACTTGTTGGGCTCTATGATTATATTTGTAATTATATTAAAGTTGTGATCGTTAGAAATCATATGTACTTCTTTTGCTTTCTTGGAATTCACGCTTATTGACTTTTAATAAGTCCTTGTTCCATGAATGAATTTATGGCGCATGAACTTAATTCTCTTTTGTGAATAGTAGTTAATTGAATAAACTCCAATGGTTTTCTTTATGTCGCGGTTCTTGCCCAAGGACAGAAATATTTTTATTTATTTTCTCAGATTGGCATTCCTTATGCAAGATTGAGTGATGACTTTCTTAAGGAAAAATGCCAAGTTTTTGTTTTAAATGGAGACTTGTGTTATACCACTTGCAAGAGGGAGCACTGGAAATTTTAATTGGAAAAGGATGTTCTAAAAACGATTTAAAAAATGGGAAGATGTAATTTGAAAAGCAATCTCTTTTCATGAGTCATACATTCTTGATTTTGCTTTCTGATTTACAAGCGGGATCTCCCTGTTATAGTATGTCAAAAGTCCTCTGATTTATTTGAAGTTGAGAATAGCTTGAGAATTTTTTGGATTGTGATGTCTTGTGCGGAAAGGATTTGATTAATTCTTGTATGTGTGTGTTGTCTAGAGCTTCACCAAAATATATTTTAAAGAGAAATTCTAGATTTGACTTGGCTGAAAGATGAACCTAGGCCTTTTTTTATTAGCCACTCTATCCCAAATTTTCCCTCAAATTATATGATCTTACTCAGCCACATTGAGCCTAAACTTTTTTCCTACCATGTTGCATAACTTAAACCTTTATAACCCTCTAATCTAGATACCCTCATGTCTCCCTAATCTCTAATGATTTTTAATATAGGCTAAAAGCCTATGTTTGGGAGAGAAAAAGAGAAAAAGTTAATGAGCTGAAATGTTGGAAAAAACCTTAGTTAAGATACGACACAAGGTGGTGACAACATATCACCCTCAGACTAGTGGCCAGGTTGAAGTGTCCAATAGGGAAGTTAAACAGATCTTGCAGTAGACTTTCAATGCACAAAGGAAGGACTACGCAATGAAGCTTGATGATGCTTTTTCGACATATAGCAAGTAAGAAGGAACTAGAAGGTGCAACTTCACGAGCGTGAAGAGTTTAGGCTCCATGCTTATGAGAACGTAAACCTTTATAAGAAAAAGACAAAGTGATGGAATGACAATCCAATTGTCTCTCACACCTTTAATCCGAGGCAACATGTATTGCTGTTTGATTCAAGGTTGAAGTTTTTTCCTGGGAATCTGAGGTCCATGTGGTGTGGACTATTAGAACTAGTTAAGATAACACCTCATGGTGCTGTTGAGTTGTGGAACAAGGAAAAAGGTTCCACTTCTTTGGTGAATGGTTAGTGTATGAAGCACTACCTTGGGAACAATGGCGATCATGACAAGTAAGTACTCACTATTGGTGATGAGTGATCTCAGAAATGGGTCAAGCCGCGAGGTGAAAGAAGGCGGTGCATGGGAGGCAAATAGTTAGGATTTTATATCTTTGTAATAGTTAGGATTTTATTTCTTAGTAATAGATAGGATCTTATTTCTTTGTAATAGTTAGGATTTTTAAAAAAATACAAAAATATGTGACATGCCATGACCAAAACTAATGCGCTAGATGAGAGGCAACCCATCTTTTTAACACATTTTATTGCTCTTGTTTTGTTTGTTTTAGGAATAGTGGGATGCAAATGAATTTCATAGTATTATTGGAGGTAAGCACACTATTGTAAGTTAAGTTTGTATAAAAGAAAATAGCTCACATGCCAGCTTTGTGCCACAGAACTTGAAAAATAAAATAAAGGTGCATGAATAGTAAGCTCTAAACCAAGCCGTACCACGAAGCTGGGTTTTTATTTTGGGAATCGATCACCAGTAAGGTCCATGCTAGTTCTGTGATGGAGCTGGTAATTGTTTATTGAGGCCGATTAATAGTGAGGTCCACGATAATGTCGTATAAATAACCTGACCCAAGATCCTTTAAATCCCCCAAAACATAATATTCCACCCCAAATTACAACTATTTTCTCTCAATTTTCCACAATTCTAATTCTTCTCTCTGGCTCCCAGAGGGTGGGTGTGGCACATCTAGAACTAAGGGACCCAATTTATTGTTGAATTCTACTTGCAATATTACTAAGGTATGTTTTCTACTTCTCTTCCTTCTCTCTTTGGTAAGTTAAAAGGTTTAATTTTTCGCGTATAGAAAGGAATCCGAAATTTCCTCCCCAAGTACTCCTACATGCTTGTTAATTGATTCATAGGGAAAGAGATTAAGTTCTTGAGCCTAACAATGGTGACTATGAAATTGCAAAACAATAATGAATGAGTGTTTGGTTGTTTTTAAATGTTTGTCTTGTGAATTTCTTATTTAATTCACCATTGAAGACTAGTTGTCCTACTTTATTGAAGTCTTGTATAAAATTATTAGGCAAGAAAAGGGTGAATTAAATTGAAATTGTTCACTGCCTAGAATTGTACTAATAGAGGAATGTTTTGAAATGTGAAAGTCCTATTGGTTTTAAATCTTGAGTAGAATCAATAGTCAAGGCATGAGTAAAACAAACTTGAAATTATTACTTATTTGAAATTGTGAAACTCAAGAATTGGGTTGAACATGTGATCGAACTAATAAAAATAAGGAAAGTTTGAGTACCATAATGCTTCATGTTCATGAATTGGCTAGAGATTAAGTGTGGGGTGGCTCCGATATTCACGTCGTTTGGCATTCCAAAATTCTAAGAATAATTCAGGTGCACTTGTTTGGTTTGTGACTAGTAATCATGTCAAAAGGAAGTGGGTGCATACGGGTGCTACAGTTCAGAAGGCACATGTGCCTATTGGACAATCATGGAGATTTGGCATCAAAGCAATCACAAGTGATGGCTAGAGATGGTATATAGCTCACACGAAGTTCAAGTACTTCTCTGAAGTGAGCATTTATAGAGACAACCTCAAAAGAGAGTTCCCCTACAATATGAGGAAAATAAGGGAACAAAAAATAGAGTTCATCTTCAATTAAGCGTCTGAATGCAACCTCAATATCATTAGAGAATTCTACGCCAATTGGGAACCCAACAAACACAACCTTTATGATTCCTTCATGTTAACTACTCATTTTGGAACTCTAAATTCTTCCCCCTATGCCCTAACTAATTTGAACATCCAACCTCCATATGCCAACATTCTTCATATACATAGTGGGATGAGGTCAATTGCCAAATGAACCCGCCATTACAACATGGACTACCATCAGATGTTCTCCTATGCTCAAATGAACAGGAAATCTCAAGTGCGGCTTAAAATTGTCTGCAATTGCCTCATTACTGGGGTACCACATGACTGATGTGATAAGGGATAGAATATGATTGGTGTATGCTCTGATGACTCAAACAGAGATCAACTTTGGGGCAATTAGAAAGTCAGCCATCAGAAGGGCTAGGGTGCATGTAAGCTGTAGGTATGGTTTTTGTAGGCAGATGACAAGGTTGTTGAGGGAGTATGAGGTTGAGGAAGAATACTTGGACTACAAAACACCTTCGGTAATGGTACCGTTAGATGTTACAAAAACTAAAGGGTGAAACACTAAAAATGGTCCTGTGCTTATATTAGCCAAGAAACATGCTAGAGATAATTGCATTAACGTACACATGTATGGCCTTGTGATGGTAAGGCATACAACTGGAGGGTGACCACAACCACATGATGAGTTGTGACAAATTGACCGTGATTTTATACTAAACACTCATTCCATGTCACTATTGAAGTTTGAGCCGAAGTTTTTAGATCCCATAGAGGATGATGTCCCCACTGATGAGGATAAATGTAGCACGAGTTTGAATGGGGAGTCCAATAAGGAGGAAGAGGATGAAGTTGATTTACCCCTCTTGCTAGTTGAGCCAGAGGACAAGGCTATGGATGAATGATCATGGAGCTTCTAAGTCAACACGACTGTATGAGGCAAGTATGGAATGTCAAAAGCATAATTGAATGACGATGTTTGACACACCTAGACTCTTTTGTTTGACTCAAATTAACTTTAACTTAAATATGAATTCTTGCAATTGCTTGACTGAAATCTATAAAGACCCTACTTGCTTTAAGCATGTGCCATGTGAGTTAAGGTTTTGTTACATTCCATGTTGCATATTGATATCTACAACTTGTCCGGTGTGTATGTAAAGCAAAATGAAGAATGTGATTTAAGGAAGTGATGTAGGCGTTTCTTTGATAGTGTTGTTTTGACCATGCTTTATCTACCTCAACGCGTTATCCTAGTTAGCCCCTTTCAGCTTTTAGCTTGTTCTTTTGTAGTCTCACATGAAGCTTATTCTCATTTTTTCAATAGACCATGAATTTGAACCCAAAACTCCTAAGCACTTGATATCAAAAGGAAAGTAAAAAGGGAGGGAAGATTGAAGAAAGGAAAAAGTAAATATGGAGCCCCCAAAGTAATAGTTATTGATGTTAAAAGGCTTACGTTTTGATTGGTAGGGAGTGTAAAAAAGAGTTTGGGTAATAAATTAATGACGTCCTAGTATTATGATGTAAGTTATCTTTAAGAGACTAGATAAAAAAAGAGAATTGGGGTAAATAAAAGTGGAATGAGATATATTGTTGAAGTAGTTTGTAAATGAAAATTGCAACGTAAGAAAGTGCTTGGGAATAGTCACTATTCTAATACAAAGATATTTCTTACCCATCCCACAAGCTATGGTATAACCCACAAAGTCCTAGTTGATCGTGAACTGCATATTCTGATATTAGTGAAAGCTTATGGTTCATCTTTTGTTGAATGTGAATTATTTTGAGAGAGAGTGAGTAAAATTCTATTCATACACTCGCTCATGTGATAAGTTGTACACTTGTAAGTGATTATGGGTTATTCTCTTGTGGTGAGGGCGCATGTTTAATGAAGGATAGGTGCTTTATATGTTTTCTTTAATGACTAATATGCATTAGTTTCTCAAAGTTTTAGACTTTTTTCTTGAGGCTATTAGGTCTTGGTTTGGTTGTTCTTGTGTTAATGTTGATATTGTGACATGCTTGGTGTGAAGTATGCTATCCATTTAAGTTTTTGTAGTTTAAGCTTGAAGGCCTGTGTAAAGTCGTGTTTTGGAATCATTTTGTTATGGATGAAAAGAATTCTTCAAGGATGAACAAAACTTTAAGTATGGGGTGGTTATCTTAGGCATATTTATATGCCCAAATGCCTAGTTTATACCCATATCATAGCTAAGTTCAAGTATAAAGTCTATTGTATTCGCATGTTTATCATTGATTGTTTCAATGAATGTCACGACCCAAGACCACCCCCTAGATGTGATAGGTACTCAGAATCACGAGAGACTCCAAGCGAACTACATGGCGTAGCATGATACTATGATAACAAAAAATATTGAATAAAGACACAAGGAGAATCAAGACTCAAATGATATTCTCAACATAACATTGAAAAATCTGAATACAAGACACATATACGGAAATCTAATGTCTGACAACAAGCCTCTATTGCGTAGTGAGTCTTTTTGGACAAGCCCTAGCTCACTCGTACATCTGAAAGTAAAATCAAGTCAAAAGACATAAATTGTATGCGCTCCAACCATGAGGACTCACTAATAACTGTGAATACTGATAGGAGTCTGTACTAACCACGCACCATATGAGATGCATTAGAACCTATATTATAAACAATATAGGTAGAAAGTATACGGTCTGTACTTGGAAGGTAATGCGTATGGGAAAAATACAATAAACATGACATGATAACATGATAAGTCTAAAAACATTTTTTTAATCAAATATGAAAACATGATAGTGCAATGACCAAGTAAACATAACATAAATCTGATCATATGATTTCACAAAACATAGTGCAAGGTGATGCATCCTTCTTTAAATCATTTTCATAACTTAGGTGATGCATCCATAATCATAAACTTAGGTGGATCCACTAGCTAATGTACAATCAATACATAACTTATGGGGGCACGTAGTTCTGAGACCTGAGTAATCGCGAATAGTCTAACTTGGTGCTAAGAAATTTCTCAATGGAAAACATGCATAATCATATCATTTTCATATTCATAATCTTTGAAATGTTAAGAACTAGTAATGCCAAATCATTCATGAAAATGTCATAGTCATAAGAATAGCTACTTTAAAATGATGGTTTCATAACATATTCATAAGAGATATTTTAATCAAAATCATCTAAATAATGATAATCTTTCATATTCAGAAGTACTTCAATCATAAGTATCTACATCCTTTCATTCATTCATAATGGAGGTATTTCAATTGGAAGCCTCCTATCTTTATAAAAACTTAATGATACTTCATTCGAAAGCATCTTTTATTCTTAAATCATTCACAACATAATGCATATCATCGTAGCTTGAATTCATATCATAAAATACTTGTATGACATGGGTTCATGCAAATATCATTGAAATATTGAAAAAATTTCCAATTATGAAACCCATACGAAAATCATGAAACCCTAGAATTTGGGTAAGAATCATATATAGAAATTGAGGTTTCTTTGGGGAATCAATGGGAGAAGAGGAACCCATTGATGAATTTCTAACATAGCTTGGTGAAACCCTTGATTGAAACCGGGAAGAGTGGACTTGAAGGTTTGATCATTGAAGCTTTCCTTGGAAGAGAACTTGGAGAAAAAGATTAGGGGTTTTGAGAGAATGGGATTGAATGGGAGGTTAGGGCCTAAGAGAAAAGGCTTAAAATGACGTAGTCTAGGAGTTAAAAGAGTAGGAAAAGAACCAAATAACCTTGAGAAAATTTTGCTGGACCAACTCAACGAACCACATCTATGGTTTGTACAATGGTCTATGGACTGTACTATCCATTCGTGAATCAAAGTACTGAAAGTCCATATTCTAATAAAGAACCACGGCAAACCTTTTACGAACCGTCAACCTTTTTACAACCCGTACAACTCTCTCCTAGACGTAGGAGCTTGGAAATTTCCCTAAGTTCAGGACACCAACTACGAATCACTTGTACTATTCGTATTTCACTTTACGGCTTATATCGACCCATCGTAGAAGCCTAGTACTAAAATCTACCTTTCTAAAAGATGAAACTACGTGGCTCAGTTATGAACCGGAAACCCTACAACGAGCTGTCCTGTTTGTTCGTGAAAAAGGTTCTGAAATTGACAATTTTCCCACTTTCTGATCTCAACTTCTACGAGCCCCTTCCACGAACCGTGGAACCAATTACGGCCCATACATGGGCTATGTGAACACAAAACCATAACGTTTCTGCAACTTTTCCACTTCCAACTAACTTTTACCTTTCTAGATGTTATAATATCTCCCCCTTCAGAATATTCGTCCTCCAATGGGATTCAACTAAGCATGAATAGAGTAGGGAAAAGATCTTGCAGCCCAACATTAATGCAAAATACATCAAACTGCATAAAACTGAGGAGTAATTGACTTTGAGCTTAAACATCAACTTTAAAATTGATTTCATGAAAATGCTTGCATGTGGAAACATGAGATAGATTAAAGGCATGAATATGAAAGAGTACATGGAGGAAATGATACCTCAAACTGAAACTGAATCAGAGGGAAAGAGATGGGGCTACTTGGACATGGTATCGACTTCGGCGTCCAAAGATTCACCCTTAACTAACTGATTTCTCCAAAGAACTTTCATGGAAACAAGCTTTTTATTTCTCCACTTCCAGACTTGACGATCAAGAATCTCATCTGAAACCTCTTGATAAGAAAGACATTCCTTTATGACAACACTTTCTAATAGCACAACTGAAGTAGGATCGCTAATACACTTCTTCAACAACAAAACATGAAACACTGGATGCACCAATACAAAATTTGAAAGCAAATCAAACTCATAAGCCAATTACCAAAATGCCTCAAAATCTGCTATGGGCCTACACAATGGGGACTAAACTTCCCCTTCTTACCATATCTCATCACACCCTTCATGGGCAATATTTTCAAGTAAACCCAATCATCAACAATGAATTCAAGCTCTCTCCTCCTCACATCCGCATAAGATTTTTGTCTACTCTAAGCCGTTCTCAACCTTTCCTTGATAAGTTGCACCTTTTTGATAGCCTGATGAACCAACTCGTGCCCTATAAAAGAGATCTCAACAACCTCAAACCAACTAATAGGATACCTACACCTCCAACCATAGAGAGCCTCAAACGCAAGCATCTAAATACTCAAGTATTAATTATTATTGTAAGGAAACTAAATCAAAGAAAAATGATCATCCTAATTACCTTTAAAGTCAATAACAAAAGCTCTCAATATATCTTCTAATATATGAATAGTCTGCTCAGCTTGACCATCAATCTGCGTGTGAAAAGTTGTGCTAAGCATAACTTGAGTACTAAGCCCTTTGTGAAACAATCTCCAAAACTAAGAAGTGAACTGAGTACCTATGTAAAAATGATGGATAAAGGCACTCAGTGCAACTTTACCATCTCCCAAATACAGAGCCTAACATAATCTTTAGTTGAATATGAGGTCTTCATGCGAAGAAAGTCAACTTAGTCATTCGGTCTATAATAACCTAAATAAAATTATGATGTCGACGAGTGCGGGGTAAACCCATAATAAAGTCCATATTTAAATCTTCCCACTTCAAAGTAGGAATGCTAATATCATGAGCCATACATCTGGTTTATGATATTCAAGTTTTACTTGTTGGCATTTTGGACACTTAGCCACAAATTCTACAATATCCTTCTTTATTTCACTCCACAAATAGACTTCCTATAGATCACGGTATATCTTAGTGGCTCCTAGGTGAATAGAATACCGAGAACTGTGAGCTTCTAATAAGACTTGTTGCCTCAACTCATCAACATTCAAAACATACAGACGACCTTGATAAGAAAGCACACCATCGTCCCTTTAAGAGAAAGCCACAATACCTTTTTCAAGAACCTCTTTCTTCAACTCAACAAAATTCAGATCATTGTCTTATTTTGCCTTTACATCAACCACAAGAGAAAATTCATAACCATTCTTAATAATGACACCACCATCTTCTGAATTAACCAAATGAACATCCTAACGAACTAGTCTATGCACATCACGGACCAACTCCTTTTAATGAAAAACACACTAAGAGCGTCGGCAACCACATTTACCTTACCCGGATGGTAAAAAACACTCATGTCGTAATCCTTCAATAATTTAAGCCACATCCTTTGGCAAAAATTCAAATCCTTTTGTTTAAACACGTATCGGAGGCTCTTAAGATCAGTGAACACATCCACATGAAAACCATAGAGATAGTGTCTCCAAATCTTTAATGAAAATACCAGCACTGCCAACTCCATATCATTAGTCGGGTAATTCTTCTCATGGACCTTAAGTTGCCTCGAAGTATATGCAATCACCTTACCATGTTGCATCAAAGCACAACCAAGCACACTTCAACAGGCATCAGAATATACCACAAAACCATTGGAACCATCCGGCAACGTCAAAATCGGGGTGGAACTAAGTCGAGTCTTCAACTCTTGAAAACTCTTCTAACATACTTTAGACCATTAAAATTTCACCATCTTCTTAGTCAAAGTTGTCAAAGGCGAATAAATAGAGGAAAATCCTTTCACAAACCATCTATAGTAAATGGCTAAACCCAAGAAACTCCAAATATTTAAGGGAGAGAGAGGTCTAGGAAAGTACTTAACTACCTTGGTCTTCTTACGATAAACCTGAATACCTTTTCCGAAGACAGTATGACTAAGGAATGCAACCGATCTCAACTCACACTTGCTTAGCTTAGCAAACAACTGATGATCCTTGAGAACTTGCAAGAAAATCCTCAAATGATTGGTATGATCATCCTTATTCTGAGAATAGATCAATATGTCATCGATGAATACAATCACGAACATATCCAAGTATTTTTTGAACACCCTATTCATCAAATCCATCAAAGCTGCAAGAGCATTTCTTAGTCTAAATGGCATAACTAAGAATTCATAGTGGTTATACCGAGTTCTGAAGGCTGTCTTCGAAATGTCAAATTTTCTCACTTTCAACTAGTGATAACCTAATAGGAGGTCAATTTCAAAAAGAAACTACCACCCTGAAGCTGATCGAATAAGTCATAAATCCTTGGGATGTGATACTTATACTTAATTGTGACCTTTTTCAATTGCAGATAATCAATACACATTTGGAGAGAACAATCTTTCAATCGAACAAATAGAACTGAAGCACCTCACAAAGAAATATTCGGTCTAATGAAACCCTTATGCAAGAGGTCATTTAACTGATCTTTAAACTCCTAAATTTCTATTAGAACTATTATATAAAGAGAAATAGTGACAGTCTGGGTATCTCAAAGAAAGTCGATTCCAAAGTTGATTTCCTTTATGGGAAGAACTCTAGAAAGATCATCTAAGAACACTTCCAGAAACTCCTTCACAACAGGAACTGACTTAAGACTAGGGGCTTCAGAATTCATATCCCTAACCCTAACTAGATGATAAATGCAACCCTTACTAATCATCTTTCTAGTCTTGAGGTATGAGATATACTAACACATAGGTGCTGAATTACTACCCTTCCACTTTATGTGTGGTTCATTTCGAAATTGGAACTTAACAACTCGGGTTTTACAGTTAATAGAGGCATAACATGCATGAAGCCAATCCATACCAAGAATAACATAAAAATCAAGCATATCTAACTCTACTAAATCGACCTAGGTGATTCTCTGAAAAAATGAGACCAGACAATTTTTGAAAATCCGCTAAGCTAAAACTGAATATTTGATAGGAGTAGAGACTAAGAAACGTTCTAATAAGATTTTGAGACCGACATCAAACTTCATAGCAACTTAAGGAGTCACAAAAGAGAAAGTAGAAGCTGGATCTAAAGAGGCATAAAAATAAAACTGAAAGACTCGTAACATACCAGTGACCACATCAAGGGAAACCTTTGATCATGTTGAGTCTGAAAAGCATAAAAATTGTTCTGATGTTGTTTGTTAAGATAACTAGATTAAGTACCATGTTGAGCCAGGTGATCTAAAGAAGTAGACTGAGTCTGTCGACGACCATTCCCACCCTTGTTAGCAACTGAAGGGAAATCCCTCAACCTATGACAAGTGTTACCATAACAAAAACATACAAAAAAACTAGCCAAGCAATCTCTCGAATGGTTCTTCCCACACTTCTGACATGTGGGGAAAGAACATCTACTAGAAGCACTACTTTGAGACTTAGGGCTGGGCATCCTATCATCGTGAAACATAGGCAGCAGAGCACTAGCAGAAAATTGGGTCCGCCCTAAATACCTTTGACTTAATTGAGAATTACTACCACTATCGAATCTTTAATGAGAGTAGTTAATACTATCAATCCATGTCCTCTTAGTCTCCCTAGCACTCTCCTTAAGTTTCTCTTCCGCAATCTGTTGAGGATGAGTCATCAACCTAGAAATGTCCATCTCTTTTATCAGCATGGCGATTCTACACTTTTACTGCCATTTTTGTAACACGAGAAACAAACTTGCTCATACGAGCTCTAGAATTGGCAAGCATAGTCAGAGCATATTTAGATAGTTGAGTGAACTTTAACGCATACTCCTTCACATTCTTATTACCTTGCCTCAAATTGATGAACACTTGAACTTTGGCCTATCTCATCTCGAGAGGGAAGAATTGGTCTAGAAAATCACCTTTGAACTTGTTCCAATCCAAAAGACCTTCATCAACCACCCTTTTTTCCTTCTATTTCTTTTACCAAATTTAAGTAATACCTTTCAATTGGTAAGTTGCCATTTTCACACTTTCAATCGGCGTAACACCCATAATTTCAATGATCTGCTGAATACCTTCAACAAACTCTTGTGGATCCTCGTCCACCTTAGAACCATAGAATTTTGAAGAATTCATTCTTGTAAAGTCTCAAACCCTAGTTGCTGCAATACCTTCGGATTCACGGGAGCTACCACATCACGGTTATCTTGAGCAGTCATGGCTAAGGAAAGCACTTGAATAGTAGCCCTAAACTTTACATGAGTGGCTTGCTCGACTAAGGGATCAACTGGAGCTTGTAGAGCTTAGGTTCCATATCCATGTTCTTTAACACTTAACCTCTTCTAGGAGGCATCGTTCTGAAAATTCATAGAACATGAGTTAGAAGGAAACTTTATAGAGTTAAACTTTATCATACGACTTAAGAGTATTGAAAGAAGCAATGTTTCTTAAATGTCACGTATCCTCATATTCATAAATGTTGCATCTTCACACCCATGAACAAGACTCTACAAAACACGACTTGTAAGATACTAAGACACTTGAACCTGATGCTCTGAATACCGAGTTTATCATGACCCAAGACAACCCCCAAGAAGTGACATGGTACTTATGTAACACCTCGGAAAGTAGAAAGATTAAAAGGAAAGGAAAAGTTCACTTTTGGGCACAGAGGCAATGACTACGATATCTAACTACGGACCATAGAAATTCCTACGGGGTGTAGATGTCACGACCCAAAGTATACCCTAGGCGTAACATGGTGTATAGAACCCCAAAAGGCCCTACACAAGCCACTTAGCATACATCATACAAGATAACAGAAATAAAGATTTCAATGGTAGCATTTTCATATTTCAAAAGAGTTTGACAAAATGGAAGTCTAACATAGTCTCAATAAGCCATCTAAACATCAAATAAGTGGTTGGGACGTAACTCATACATTACGTAAATCATCTGAAAACTAGAAAGACATAAAGCAAGTAAATGTGTCTCGGTCCTTAGAACATGAGTACTCCCCAACTCTTGAATCAAATAGAATGATCAACTATCCACAAGTGTGAGAGATACGAGCGTTGGACCCTACATTAATGAGACAATCTAGGCACAAGTATGCATTAGTACATGGAATGTACCTTGTATAGGGCAATATGGATAAATAGACATAATAGCGTGAAGAGTTTAAACATGTAAGGTGTGTCCAACAATTGAAAGCATTTAAAGGCTTAAAGAAGCAACAACATATAAATCATAAGATATGGTCAATGCATTTAAAATAAGATACATAAGAAAGCTTTGAAGAAACATATTCAGTTTGTAGGATATTAACTATAACCGACAATATAACCATGAGAGCTATATCATGGAATTCAGTATATCCCTCATACCGAAAGAAGGGAATTCTACTTACAAAGGTAGAAACTGTACACACCATCTTTTGCTAAAGTGGATCCACTAGCTAGGTCATTTAAGACAATCCTATGGGGGCATGTAGTTAGGGACTAGAGCTTGCTACTAGAGGCTACCCTATTTGAGCCTCCACCTCAAATCCCTCTCGGTGCTAAGTCTAAATCCTAACGAAATAGATAAAAGTCAAATAGCATTATAACATAGGAAAGGAAATGATCAATACCAATCCACATCTTAAATTTTGAAATATAGAATAGCTCCTTAAACATAATTCAACATAGATGAGAAAACCTTTCATCAATGTTAATCTATATGTGAGAAATACCTTTCACAATCATGATCATATTCGAATGTGAGAAAAACCTTTCACAATAACATTGATACTTTCCTTTCAAAGCATCCTCAAATCATTTACATCAATTTCATAAAAGCATGGATATCTTAATAAATTTATATTTCATAGTTCATAAGCTTCATCATGGGTTCATAATCTTAAATCATGGATAATACATGGGATCATGTGAATTCAAATCAAAATCATGTAATTAATTTAATTCATGCATTAGAATGTAGAGATTAATCAATAAAATCATAATTTGAAGAGAACCCATAAAGATTGAATAAAACCCTAAATTGATCAATTGAAATTGAATTCAGAAATTGAAAACCTTGGGGACCCCATGGAGGAATGAACTCCATGAATGAATACCCAAAAACCTTGCTACTCAAAGCCCAAAGATGGATGGTGCATTGAAGACCTTGGTGCAAACTCTAGCTTCTTCTTCTTCCTTAGATTGAGAGGGAGTTTAGGATAATGAATTTCGTTATGTTTTGGGGAAATAGGAGAATGGGTTTAAATTTGGTAGATTTAGGACTTCAATTATTTATATAGGGCTTAGGATGAAGGCCAAAATGATATAGCATAGGCTTAAAACATTTAGGAAAAGACCCAAAAGTGCCTGAAATTTATTTGCCGGAACATCCTTTGGTTTGGACCTACAGTCCGTAGGACTTTCTACGGACCATCTTTGTCAACCGTATAAAAGTTCAGAAACTCTTATCTTGGACCAATTATTGACAGGACCTATCTACGACTCGTAGGTCTTCCTACTGTTCGTAGACACCAACCCTAGAAACCAACTTGACCTTTAAAATTTCACTAAGTCTAGGACCTACCTTCGAGACAAATCTAAGACTCATAGAACATTTGACGAGCCATCCTGTTCACTCGTAGAAAAGTTCAGAGACATGGTTTTTTCACAATTTATTTTCCTCCTTTCTATGAAACATGTCTATGACCCGTAGACTGGTCTCATAGACCTGAACTAGTAGATAGAATTTATGCAACCTTTTCCCTTTTTGAAATCCGATGTGTTATAATATCTCCCCCTTGGGAACATTCGTCCTCGAATGGAACTCAAGGCAACATAAAGAGGGTAGGGGAGAGATTTAACAGCCCAACATGAATGCAATCACATAAATGCACATAATCAAAGAGAAAATGGATCAAACCTAACATATACTTTTAAAGAATCATTTCATAAAACATGCATGCATGCATATGGAAATCATGAGAATGACTTAGACACATGATGTACAAGAGTGAACCATGAGGAGCTAAATACCTCAACCTAGAGTAGGATTGGTGGGAAAAAGATGAGGATATCGTAACATCATATCAGCCTCGACCTCCCAAGTAGCACCCTCAACCAATTAATTCCTCCACAACACCTTCACGGATGCAACTTCCTTGTTTCTCAACTTTTGAACTTGCCCATCTAAGATCTCCACTGGAACCACTTCATAAGAAAGGCTTTCCTTTATACCAAGACTTTCCAATGGTACAATAGATGTTGGGACTCCGAAACACTTCTTCAATAAGGAGACATGGAAAACCGAATGTATCGATGCTAACTCATTGGGAAAATCAAGTTCATACGTAACTTTGCCAATACGCCTCAATATTTGATAAGGACCAACATAATGAGGACTAAGCTTCCATTTCATACCAAACCTCATGACACCTTTCATAGGTGAAATTTTCAAATAAACCCAATCATGAACATCAAACTCAAGATCCCTTCTTCAAATATCGGCATAGGACTTTTTTAGACTTTGAACTATTTTCAACCTTTCTCTAATAAGCCAAACTTTTTCCATAGCCTCATATAAAAATTTAGGACCTATTTAGGCAACCTCACCAACTTCAGACCAACCTAAAGGATATCTATACCTCCTACCATAAAGAGCCTCAAAGGGAGCCATACCAATGCTTGAATGATAGCTATTATTATATGCAAACTCAATCAAAAGGCAAATGATCATCCTAATTAGGACACTTAGGATCGTGCTACTTAATTCACTTCTAAAATTTGGTCAAGCAAAGCGTACTATCCTCAAACCGATGGCAAGCAAAGCGTACTATCTAAGTTGTATCTATAGAATAAGAAACCTTGACTGGAAGGAAATGAGCCGACTTCGTCATACGATCCACAATAACTCAAATAAAGTCATATTGCCGCTGGGTGCGGGGTAACCCAATAATAAAATCCATATTCAAATCCTCTCACTTCCAAGTAGGAATACTAATATCTTGGGACAACGCTCCTGACCTTTTATGAACTACTTTTACTTTTTTACAATTAGGACACTTAGCCATTAATTTCGCAATATCCTTCTTCATCCCATTCCAACAATAGACCTCTCTCAAATCACGGTACATCATGGTGGCTCCTGGATGAATGGAATACTGAAAACTATGGGCTTCTAAGAGAATTTTCTCCCTTAAATCATCAATATTGGGAATACAAAAATTACCTTGACATCGAATTATACCATCTCCCCCTTAGGAGAAGGCCTCAATGGCTTATTCGAAAACTGACTTCTTCTAGTCAACTAATATTGGATCAAGATCTTGATTAGCTTTCACATCCGAAACAAAAGACGATTCTGAACCATTATGAACAACTACATCATCTTCATTAGAGTCAACCAACCGAACACCTAATCGGGAAAATCTATGAACATCACAAACCAATTCTTTCTTATCATCTTCAACATGTGCAACACTATTCAATGGAAACCGACTCAAGGCATCGGCTACCACATTAACCTTGCCTGGGTGATATAAGACACTCATGTCATAGTCCTTTAACAATTCTAGCCACCTCCTTTAGCGAATATTTAGTTCCTTTTGCTTGAATAAATATTGCAAACTTTTGTGGTCGATAAAGACATCAACATGGACACTACACAAATAATGCTTCCAAATCATTAGGGTAATGGGTAGGATAGTTCTTTTCATTAATCTTAAGTTGCCTTGAAGCATAAACAATGACTTTACCATTTTGCATAAGAACACACCCTGATCCAACTGGGGAAATATCACAATAAACAACAAACCCATTAGAGCCTTCCAGAAAAGTCAACACCGAAGCAAAGGTAAGCCTATCATTCAACTATTGTAAGCTCTTTTCACATTCTTTCGATCATAAGAGCTTAACCTTATTTTGGGTCAATGCAATCAATGGAGAGGAAATCGAAGAAAACCCTCTCACAAACCTTCTCTAATATCTGGTAAAACCCAAGAAACTTTGAATATCCCAAGGGGATAGAGGACTAGGCCAATTCTTTACCGCTTCCATCTTCTTAGGAGCAACCACAATTCCTTTACCGGAAACAATGTGACCAAGAAAAGCCACAGATCATAACCAAAACATGAACTTATTAAACTTAGCATATAACTCACAATCCTTAAGAATTTGCAAAACAATCTTCAAATGCTCGACATGCTCATCCTCACTCCGTGAGTAAATCACAATATCATCAATAAAGACAATCACAAACATATCAAGATACTTTCTAAATGCTATATTTATCAAATCCATAAAAGTGTCTAGAGCATTAGTCAACCCAAACGACATAACCAAGAATTCATAATGACCTTACCGAGTTTGAAAAGTCATATTTGGAATGTCACTCTCTTTCACCCTCAATTGGGGATAATCCGACTAGAGGTCAATCTTGGAGAAGTAACTTTCTCCTTGAAGATGATCAAACAAATCATCAATCCTTGGAAGAGGATACTATTTCTTAATGGTAACTTTGTTCAATTGCCGGTAATCAATACACATGGGAAGTGAACCATCCTTCTTACGAAAAATGAAATTGGAGCACCCCATGGAGAGATACTAGGTCAGATGAAACCCTTATCCAATAAATCTTTCAATTTCTCCTCCACTTACTTAAGTTCTAGTGGAGCCATATGGTAAGGATGAATAGAGATATGTTGCGTATCTTGGAGGAGGTTAATACTGAAGTCTATTTCCCTTTCGGGGGGAACACTGAGTGGATCATCAGGAAACACTTTCATAAACTCATTTACAATGGAGACCGACTCAAGAGTAGGGGTTTCGAAATCAACATCCCTAACTCAAACAAGGTAATTAATGCAACCCTTATAAATCATTTTCCTAGCTTTAAGTCAAGAAACAAACTGACCCTTAGGCATAGGATTTCCCCCTTTCCACTCTAGGACAGGCTCATTTGGAAATTGAAACTTAACCACTCAATAACCAGAAGTATAACAAGAATGGAGCCAATCCATACCATGAATAACATCAAAATACAACATATCAAGCTCTACAAAATAAACATTAGTGACTCTATGGGATAAGGAGACGGGACAACTTCTATTGACTCTCTTAGCCATAATAGAATCACCAATAAGAGTAGAGACAAAAAAAAAGGGTCTAACAACACATCCGAACAAATATCAAATCTCATAGCCACATATGGCGTCACAAATGAAAAAGTAGCACCGAGGTCAAGAAATCATAAACATCAAGATGAAAGACTTTCAACATATCGATAACCACATCAGGAGAACTTTCTTGATCATGTCGAATTTGAAGTACATAGAACAAATTTTTCTTTGGAGCACTCAAACCCGAACCACTAGGTGGAGCTTGCCTACCATCCTTTCCCTTGTCGATTCTAGATGGAAATTTCTCAAGCCGTTACAACTCTTACCACAACCAAAATAATTATTTGTATCCATCAAGCATTTTCCCAAATGACTCTTGCCACGCTATTGGCATTCGGGAGCTAAAAATCCATTTCTAGCATTTCCTTCTTGAGGCTTAGGGTTAGACACGCTATCCTTGTTGAACTTCAGAGCCGGAGCATTAGAGAAACCTTGAGCGGAAAACCTTTGTTGAAAAGATGGAATGTACGGAAAGAGGGCTAATACCTGACAAAAATAATCCAAAATCACATGAAATTTATTCGAAGAATTGTCTAAAAATACCAATCAAGAAAGTAGACTGAAGCCTACCTCAAAGTCGATCACGCGCACTCCGAATTTGCCACACAAGAGCTATCTACTTCCGAACGCCTCCAAGCACCGTCATGCTATCAAATTATTTATCACAATACCATTATGGACATTTAGATACTAAATTCATATTAATTAGAAATGAACCCAAAATCGAGTCAAAATAGAAAAGTGGGACCCATGCTAGGAATCCCAAAATTGACTACATCAAAATGTCCTAATCGACTAACTGAGTTTGTGTCCCAAAATGGGACACAATTCCTTTCCCGAAATAGCCCAAACAAATACATGCAATTAAAACACAATTAAAAATATAATATAGAGCTGGGTAGCCCTTTCGTGGTGGAATATACCTAAAACTGATACTTCCTGAATGGTTCAAAACCTTCCAACACGTAGCCATGAATAGTATGAACCTCTAGCACTTGGAATCGCTCAATTTGGAGCTCTCTAGCACTCAAAATTGAAGAAATAATAAAAGACATTAGGCTGAATGGTTGTTGGTCTTAATGAAAATACCTGACCCACAAGCCATCGTGATCACGGAGCCATAGTCCACACGATCGCACTAGTCCAGGCAATGGAGCTATGTGAATGCGGCCCCACCAGTGCTCACGAACATGGCCCCTTGAGCTCACGAGCCTGGCCCCTAGCCTCGCGAATGTGACCCTAGGGCTTGTGAATGCATCCCCTAGGGCTCATGAATGTGGCCCCCAGGGCTCATGGATGGAAAGAGCAAATTGAGCTCTACCAGCTTATGCATATGAGCTTGTTTTTCTCAACTAGGAATTCTTCGACAATGTTTCCAGGATTCGTTTGGAAACCATGCGTGCAAACAAAATATGCTACCCCATCTAATTATGAATTCCAGACTCAAAGAAGCAATTGAAACATCTATCCAAGGTTGTCTTGATGAAAATTGGGTCCTACACCCAAGTTCTAATTTAGGCTAAAATCTAAAAGAAAGCTCGAAATGAGACTGGAAGCCTCGAGAACTAAATTTAAGGACGTTCTAGACCAAACTTGACATTTTGAAGCTAACCGCGCTGACAGAGTTATCATCTGATCAAGTTTACCAAGAAGTTGACCAAAATCAAATGTTGGCTTAAGCTTAAAAGTTAAAATTTCTAACGGCACAAACTCACACTTGAAGCCTTGAGGCCTGAACAAACCATTCCCCTAGCCTAAAATGGCCCTTTGTGGAGTTTATAAAACTGTCAAAATTGAATTCTAAGGCTGTCTTCCTTAACTTTTGACCAAGGTCAACTATTTAAGTTTCAAAATCTCAAAAACATGGAAACTTGCACAAAACACAAATGAACAACCCGACGACTGAACTATCAATCCCAGTAAGTCATAAATGGCTTGGGGCCACTATAGGAAAAACGAGGGCATGACCTAGATGTTTATTACATTTAAGTAGTCTGAATTGATATGAAATATGTAGACTTGGTCAATCGATCCACTATATCCCATATAACATCAAACTTACACAAGATATGTGGAAACCCTACAACAAAATCCCTAGCAATATACTCCCACTTGAACTCTAGTATAAGCATCATTTAAGTCATACCTCCAGGCCTTTGGTGTCCATACTTCAGTTGCTAATAATTTAAACACGACATACAAAACCAACTATATCACTCTTCAAACGATAAAACCGATAATGTTGTTTCACATCATGATACATATTAGTAGCCCCCCTCAATGAACAGAATACATCAAGCTATCAGTCTCCTCCATGATCACCCTAGTCAAATAACTTGTCGGAGGAACACAAATATGACCCTTTATCCTCAAATATTTCTTACCATAAAAAATTATCTCATTGGCTTCTCCTTTTAACACATTGTCTCAAATCTTACATAAATCACCATATATCATCAAACTGTTGAGTTCGAATCTTCTCCAAAAAGGATTACCTTGCCTCTATGTAAGCCAAAATCTTATTAGATTTTGAAATATCAAGCCTCAAAAAGCTATTAGGCAGGGACTAGACATCTATAGCAAAAGAATGCTTTCCCACATGTAACAAAAGTAGACTATCCATACTCACCACTTTTTAACTCAAGGAATCTACTATCACATTTGCCTTGCCAAATTGATAAATGATAGTCATTCCATAGTCCTTGAGAGACTCTTACCATCTCTATTGTCTTAAATTTATATCTCTATGGTTTATATATATTAGAGACTATTATGATCCTTTAACAGCTGACAACACACCACAAAAGTAATACCCTCAAATCCACAGTGCAAACACTACAATTGCCTAGAAGCATAAGCTATCACCCCTTCTACATCAATATACAACCGAGATCAATCCAAAAAGCATCACAATATACAATAAAACCCTCTCTCCATGAGTAAAACAAAAATCAAAGAAATTATCAATAAAGTCTTGAGCTTTTGATAACTAACCTCACACTCATCAGACAACTGGAAAGCCACATTCTTTTGGGTCAATCTAGTCACTACGGATGCAATGGATGAGAACATCTCCACAAATTATGAATGATAATCTACAAGACCCAATGAACTCGGAGTCTCGGTAATGAAAACAAGTATGTCCCAATTTTGAAATGACTCAATCTTCTTGTGATCAACTATAAAATCCTTCTTGGACACTATATGTCTCAAAATGCCACCGAACTAACCAAAACTCTCACTTTAAAAACTTACATAAATCTTAATTTCCTTTACATTTTCAAGCACAATACTCAAATGAGGCTTCTGATGATCCCTACTATGAAAGTATATCAGTATATCATCGATAAAGATAATAACAAATGAATCCAAGTATGATAGGAACACCCAATGAAGATACAATCGATCTAGTAAATTGATTACTCAACAAATCTTGTTACTCTACTTTCAATTCCACTAAAGCATTCCAATAAGAAATGATAGAAATAGGCGGAGTGTCCAACTCCAAGGCAATAATAAATTCGATATCACTACCAAGTGAAACACTTCCAAAACTCTTTTACAACCGGAGTTGATTCTAAAAGAGATGTATCAGTACTTGTTTGACGAACACAGGTCAAATAAGTTAGGCATCACTTTTTATTCACCATGCATTGAAACTTCACAAATGAAAATACCATTCTCAAATAAGTACAGAGAGTTTCCTGCAACTTTTGTTTAGGAATAACTGACATATCTTAGGTTATTGTCTTGGAATCATGGTCTTAAAATGCATGATAGGGAGAAATTCAATTCATATTCAAAAGAACTAAGTCTGTCGACAAGTCATGTACTACCAAATCAACAACATAATATCAATGTAATTGATCTACCACTAGGAACCATCTACGGGTGTAGGAATATGTATTGACATAGGAGAAGAGTCAAATAGAATATTCAAATCCAAAATAAAGTATGTACTTACGTAAAATGAAGTAGATCCACATTCAAAATAAAACTATAGTCAATCGAGAGCATAACGAACAATACTTTGGACCATATTGGTAACTCTAATACAGTTAGTTATTTACTGATGTAATTTTACCGATCACTAGTGTATTGGTCTTTGTTTGTGTAGTGATTTATAACTAATATGCACATATCTCTACGAATGTTCTCATATAGTTTCATATAAGTATCCCTATCAAAATCCTTTAACTAAAGAATCCTTCTCTCCTCTTAATTTCAATTAGTATTATTAATCCTAAATTCAATATCTAAAAGTCTCCTCACAACATGAATTTATCAATATCTACCATTAACTGCCACATTAAATGTCTTTACAGACTAATATCTAAGTTAGTCTTTTTATATTCTCTTAATATATTAGATTCAATCAACCTCATGAATTCCATCAAATAAATATCAATGTAGCCATCGTGCCTCCCATTTTGAACTATTCAAATTATCTTCAATATAACTCCATTTTAAAAGATAAGAAGGAAATCCTTCATACGAATCTTATAATAAGAGTTATCATTTAAACTTCATCACAAATGATCACACTTCATATTTTTGTCCTTCCTCAAGTTCTCCTCATAGACTTACCATGATCACTATCCTAAAATCTGATCAACTGATCCTCCCAATCTTACACTTATTTTTAATGCATCAACATTATTTATCTTATTACTGAATTTTTTACTTATCATTGATAAACACATGTCATAAAACTGTCGTGATAAGTTCGAACAAGTTGAAGTATCCTTATTTAAATCACCTCTCAAGCAACCCATCCTTACTATTCTCAACCTTCTTAATTTCATTCTTTGAAATCACAACACTTATTAAATGGTTATTTTTTTAACCACACAAATTATGTACTATACCGCCTAACATCATCTCTAACCATTTTGTCAAATTATAATATATTTTCTCAAAATTGGTGAGAGAGTGTAATAATGTTTTGACCTTAAACTTAGTAAGATAGAACGATAAGGAATGGTTAAAGTCATCACAATCACGGGATTAGACATCGCTATGGCAAATTTTTCAAATTTTTCACATCGCAACTGTGAGATTAGATATCGCGATCACGTAGAACGATTTCAGCCAAGAAAAATATTTTCACTTAGGGATTTCATCGAATAGGTTATGGGCAACCCATTGTCATGCCATTCTCAACAAGTTGAACCTCCTTATTCCCCCATTAATCAGTTAACACTCAACATTCAACATCAAATAGCAATCCAACCCCAACATGATTAATTTTTCAATCCAACTCAAGATCACAAAGAAGGGTGATAATCAACCCTTTTCCAAAATTCTTACTAATTTCAAACGTAATCAAGAATAAAAGGAGAAACTTACCATGAAGGAAGAATCAAAGTTTTAAGGAGATTCTAGCAATCAAATGAGCAGAGCAAGAGAGTTTACAGGGGAGGTATTTTTGTGGTTTGATTTGGGAGTTAATGGGTACTTTGAACTTGTTTCAGAACTGCTGCCTTTTTAAATTCACACACTTCATCATGATCTCAGCTTGTACCCTTAGATCGCGTCCATAAGCTATTTTACCTTTCGCAAATGCGGCACCAGCCACTCGCAATCGTGGACCTGAGGAATTAACCCATCGCAATTACGGCTAGAGGACCTCGCAATCGCCATGAGCAACTGAGTGCCAGACTTGTTGAAGCTATTGTCCATTTGGGCGTTGGCAAGGGCAAAAAGGGCGATCCGTCTGATTTCTAGGCGCACAAATTTTATGCATCTCAACCTATTTAAAACACCACCACAAGCTTTTGAAATCATGAAGGTTAGTCAAAAATAAAAATTAAGCCTAATCTAGAAATTAAAAAAATTCAAAATTAAACTAAATTTGTTACACATGGATTGCCTCCCACCAAGCGCACAATTTAACGTCGCAGCGTGACACTGTGTACATCGCCCTTTGTGTTTCCACTTTGAGGAATGAACCTTCTCCCCAACTTTGGATCAATTTAACTCCGAAGAGCATGAGGAGTACAAGAGAGCATCAAGAGTTTCACTCGATCTCTCCATTTGGGTGACTTAAATTTCTTACCCAACTTTGCATCATTCTTCCATTTTGTAGCCTTGGGCAAGAGTTAGGATGAGAGGGTTATTACCCACTTGAATATTGCTTTACATGATCGTTGTCCCTCAATAGTGTGACACCCTTGATTTCACATGAACTAAAGTTGTCATTTATGATATTTTTGGCCTTTTCTTGCAACTCTAGTATCACTTATTTATTTCATCTTCTTGGATTGTTATTGGTTTGGTTTGGTTGCACAAGCTCAAGATATCTTCTGTATCCATCCCAATCCTTTCTCTTGCATTGGCTTTAAACATTTCAATCCTGAACATCAGTTGGATCATCTCATCACACCAAGCAAGGTGCAAGTTGTGAGACACTTCTTTGCTCTTTTCAGCCATTGGATAATGAGGAGTTTTCACCCTCACCGTTGTTCTCACCTTAGCCCTAAGAGTATCAAGTCCAAACTCAAAGTCGACAATGTCTTAGCATCGAGCTAGGTGCATTTTTCGAAGCCTTTCCTTCTAGTGGGATAGTAGGTATAGGGCTTTCTTGCCCCAAATGAGCTTTTAATCTATGAATATAAGACATAACTGACTTATCACATTTGTTTCGCCATAACGCCATGGATATCAGGCATACCACTCCATAATATTTCATGATCAAAAAAAGCCATAGAAATAAAAAAAAATACATACAACTATTCACAATCTAGATAGAAATAAGTAAACTAGAAATCCTAAATCAATTCAATACGCCTAATTGTTCCTTGGCAACGATGCCATTTTTGATAACACTCAAACCACTCTCTAAAACAATTCCAAGAAGTGAGCGATCGTTGTCAATAAAAATACTCAACTAAGAGTCAGGATTGAATCCTACAAAGAGTAGTGCGATGTTGAGAATCCAAGAAATAAATTAAGATATAGCTAATCAAATGTTTCAACAAGGCAATTAGGTGGATCATTCCACCAAAATTTGTCATATAAATTCAAGATCAATTATGAACAACAAACTTAGCAAAACAGAGTTTAGACAATACTGATTAAATCTAGGGGTGTAGGGGTGTGTATTGATGACAATTAGGGATATAATTGCATTGCTCAGTAAAGCTTAACAACCATGGATAAGTTAGGTCATGTTCAATAATTCTAATATTCTTTCGATCTCATAGAATTAGTTCATAAAATCTCCTTTCAGTTTCAATACTTTGCTTGCAACCATCAGTCAAGTTAATCTTGTATGTGTATACATACCCGGAAAGACCCCACTATGTCGACAATTGACTACTCCAATGCTCTAATATTCTTCTTCAACACTTCAATTAACAAATCCACTTACCATTATTCAAGATCACTAGAAATTATCACCGGTAGTGTGTTGTTCGCCCCCAAGAAAATGTATTTGAGATGAGGGGGAAGTTCTTTCAATTCTAATTTTGGTGGCTCAATAATAGATGGCTTGGGCCGGTGGTGCTTCTTGACTAAATAAATCAAGATCCAACTTCTTTTGGAAAGAAGTATGAGAGCTTACACCAACAAGTTTAAACACAACTTCATCATAGTCACTTATTTCGGCTTGATCATAATTTAGTAGCACAGCTGCTAATGACTTCCCACAATATGCAGCCTCCCAAATACTTGGAACCGCTTCGTCGATCTAATCCAATTGAGACACAACATGCATATCATTTGGATACTTCATCGACTTATGAATATTGAAGCTAACTACTTCATCATTGACTCTGAATTTCAACTCACCACCTTCCACATCAACTAGAGCTTTGCCATAGTCAAGAATGGTCTACCAAGAATAACCAACATATCAATATCAATCTCACAATCCAGCACTACAAAATTAGCGGGAAACACAAACTTGTCTACCTTCACCAAGACGTCATAAACCACACTAATCGGCCTCTGTATTGAGCGATCAGCTATCAAGAGTCTAATGTTTGTTGGTTTTGGCTCATCAAGCCCAAGCTTGATAAAAATCATCAATGGCGTCAAATTAATGTTCGCACCAAGATCACATAAGGCTTTTGCAAATGTGCATGCACCAATGGTACATGGAATTGTGAAGGCTCTCGTATCATTTTTCTTGTGAACAACATTCTTTGTCATCACCACACCACAAGTTTGTGGCATTTCAATTCTTTCACAATATATCATTCTCTTCTTTGTCACCAATTCTTTCATATATTTGGCATAACCCGGCATCTCGGTTAATGCATCTACCAAAGGAATATTAACTTTCAAATCTTTCACTATCCCCAAAAAAATTTGGAACTTTGCATTATCATCCTTCTTCGTCAATAATTGAGGAAAAGGAGGATTTATCTTGATTTTGGGAATTGTTGTTGGGGATGCAACATCACCATCCCTTACATTTAGCTTATGATTACCTTCCACCTCTTTTGTTTGCGCCTCGACTTCACCCTTAAGTGATTCGTTATCGGAAACCACCCTTTGAGTATCTATATTATCGGGCCTTGTTCTTTCTTGCAAAGTCTTCCAACTTTGTGTTACTATGGCTGATACTTGACTAGCATTCATTTGACATTCAGTCAAAAGGGTCACCACATCTTCATTAGGATTTGAATACACAAGGGCAGTCAAGTGACCCATCTTTTCTTCAAGTACTTTAATGGAGGATGAGTGCGAGATCACGGTAGTGGATAACATTGAAATATCACTCTTTATTTTTTGCAAAATCAAATTGGACTCTTCCACCTTATAAAAAAATTTAGTTAAAAAATCCTTCGTTGGAGTGCTCACCGGGTCATGTAAATCATGAAGTGAGGTATACCTGTCATATCTGCATCTGTATCCATATGAACACTTCTTTCACTAATTTTGGTCCAACCTTGATTTCTGGCAAACCTTGCATAACTTGATTAAAAACCCTGTTGACACCCAATTTTGGCCTAACATTTTCAAAATTTATACTTTTATATTGTATTTATTAAATAATTCAAAATATTTTTTTTTTAATTTTAAATAAATTTTCTATAGTTATTCTTATTTTTCAAAACATTAAGATTTTTATTAGTTTATTTTGAATTTTAGTTAATTTTGATTACATTATTTTTTTTGTCACAACCAATTGAATATGTTCAAATATTTGTTCAGTTTGATTAAATCATTATTCTTGTTAAATTGTATTTTTTACATGTCATTGGTTACATTCATTACATTTTTTTAATATTCATTTTATTCGTTACATTTGTTAATATTCATTTGATATTTTGCACAGTCTAGAAATCCTTTCAAAGATGGATAAAATTTCATATACAGATATTTTATTAATCGGTTGTTTTGGCCCACTAAGATAATGATATTGTACTTAGGTAATTTTCAATTTTCTATTTAAGCAATAACTTGGTCATTAAGTTAGTAATGGTGAATAATCATCAAATTGTGGTGAAAAATTCCTAAATTAGAAAATGTCTAAAAAAACTCTCCCTTCCCATTTTTGTCTCAATAGCCGCCCCACTATTACAAACAATCAACTCATCACACACACACCATGGTTGCTTCTCACTGTTCTCCAACCCCGCAGCTCATTAATCCGGCAAAACAGCCACCAAATAGTCCCTTTCACTGCTCTTCTTCACCAACAGCAGCTCAACGCCACCACCGCTGAATCACCACGCTAAAATGAGACTCAAACAGCCGACCAACACAACAACGCAACAGACAACCAAACGACCCGTCACTATTCCGGCGAACAACCAAACGACAGCCGACAGACCACCGATCTCGTCGGAAATGGAGTGCTTATCCAGTGAACTGCACGAAACCACGAAACCCAACAACTTTTCTCCACCCTTGCTCGCTCCGGCGATGCCAGAAGCTCCACCACCACAAAAAATGACCCCAAATCCAACCAGAAATAAACCACAAGGAGCTCGAAGCTCAGGCGAAAAGAAATAACCAGAGAACTTTGAACCAGCCCTCCCCATCACTCTCCTTTAACTATGCCTATGGTATCACTATACTCTTATTCTCCTTTTCATTTTATTACATCTTTGAGTCTGTTCCTATTTATTCGTTGATGGGGTCTGTTCATGATTATCTGTTTATATTGCTTTATTTTACAAATCTAGCCAGAAAGCATTTAATTCCAATAACCTCACTTTTTATGTTTCCTGTTCTTGCATTGTCCAGGTTGAAGTTTATTTTATGTTTGACTTTTCTTAGCTATTAATTTGCTGTCTTTTTGCTCACCCAATTTTATTTTATTTTCTTTGTGTTTTTTTTGGGTTGACATTTTCTTCGGCTAGTAATCTCTCTGATTGATTATTTATTCTTCATTGTTGTGGACGTAATTATTTTTATTATATTATTGTTGCTCTAGATTTAGATATGTTGCTCTTAATGTTACTGTTTTCATTATTATGTGTTGTGATGATGGATTTTGTACTTTTTGTCAAACTTTAATGTTGCTATTGTCACCTTATTTGTTTATCATTACAGTTCAATATTGTTTAGTTTAGCTTGTTAGGTTTGTTGTTGTTGTTTAACTATGAAGTTAATGGTTGATTTTGCGTTAATTTTTTTTTCATATTTTGGTAATTTTGAATATTAGTTACCTTGAGCTTATAAGTTAAAATTGGTCAATGAAAAAGTCTCTCCGTCAATTTTCGAGGCTTCCCCATTATTAAAGACGAAAATTTAGTTTAAGTTTATATAAATTGTAAGTTGAATGGCCAATGAAAAAATCTCTCCGTCGGTTTTCGAGGCCTCCCCATTATTAAAGACGGAAATTTAGTTTAACTTTATATAAATTGTAAGTTGAATGTCTGAAATTACCGTCGATTTTCAAGGCCTCTCATGTAAATAAGACGAATATTTATTTTTAAGTTATTATTTGATTCATTCATTTTTATTCGTGTTTGTTTAGTACTAACACTTTTACTAAGTGTCTTTATAGGTATCCGGAGTTGCTTCCCATTGAAGCTATTCGAATGAAGTTCGAATTGTATTCTTTATTCATTATTTGGTATATATTGACGTTAGGCAAACCTTAGATCATTTTTATATTATTGTTTTATTTTATTATTTGTGTATATCGCATGTTTATTATACTTGTATATTGTTTTTATCTCCTCCTTAATTTGAAAAAATGAATTCAGTCGGGACCCACAATTGTGGATTATGAAGGATGTCTAATACCTTCCCTTCAGAATAACTTGAACCCTTACCTAGAATTTATTGGTTTCATAGATTTATTTTATTTAGTTAATTAATAGGTTTCCTAGTTTTCCTAAAATTAGGTAGCGACTCTCTTAAATTTCTTTTATTCCTTAAATTCTTTTAAAATTTAATTAATTGACTTTTTTAGAGTTACCAAGACGTTTCGCCTTATTTGAATAAAGTAGGGATGTTAGATAACCCTCCAATTTGTCACCCCTCGAATAGGATCTCTCCTCATACATCTTCCGAGATACATCATTCACTGAATTCACACTTTTTCCCATAACATGCTCGGACAACATATCAAATTGAGCCGTTAATTTAGCAATACTTTTATCACACTCTTGATTCTTTTCCTCTTGCTCCTTAAGGATTCCTAAATGTGGAAGTGATACATAATCTTTACTAGTATACTAAGCTTGGTTAATTTTGGTCATCTCACAAAGAAACTGTGATGCATCAACAAATGATTGCTTAACTATACTGCCCCGAACAAGATCATTAGTGTCACGACCCAAGGTACTCCCTAGACGTGACATGGCGTACAAGACCTCGAAATACCTCATATGAGCCACTTAGCATACATACATACAAGATCATAGAGAATTAAGAGTTCAAAAGACAATGTTATATCAAAGGTCTTAAGCAAAAATAGCGAAAGTCAACATTTCATGTCTCAAGGCCAATCTAACATAAGAAAGAGTAATAAAGTTTGGGACATAGCCCACTACAATGCCAAAATGAAATAACGTGAAAGTAAGAAGCAACTAGGCTATGTCCTCGAATGGATAAGGACTCACGAAGTCTTCACAATTCTTCTACTAAGCTCTAGCCACGAGTGGATGGTGAATCGCCAAGCCCTACATTAACAAGTCAATGTAGGAAAGAGTATGCGCTAGTACAATCAAGTACCAAGTATAATAGCAATGCACAAAACACTAAAAACATGCTAAAACGAGATATTTTCATGACATGCAATGACCAAGCTAAACATGATAAAGTATAAGAAGCACAAAACATAAACCATGGTCAAAGAAAGCTAAGCATCTTTACTTTACTAGAGAAACATTATACCAACACTTTTAGTTCTGTGTTTTGTGGGAAATAGCCTTAACCGACATATAAGACCATGTGAGCTATTAACATGGAATCCGGTGTATAACCCAACACTGATAGGGCCAACCTACTTGCCAAGGTAGGACCCTTTACTTAACATATAGCTTACGTGGATCCACTAACTAGTGTCTATCATACACCATCATCCTATGGTGGCACATAGTTTATGGAACATGGGTAATCGCCACTTGTCCACTCGGTGCTAAGTATAATTCCCACGGATTAATCATAGTTCAATTATCATAAGTAGACATGGGTGATCGCCTTTTTTCTATGTTAGGGAACATGGGTGATCGCCACTTGTCCCTTCATTAGAATAGCTCCTTAAGAACATGGGTAATAGCCTCTTGTTCGTTTCAAATTCATAGTGTGAGTATTACGAGAGAAACCCTTTCACAACTCAACCATAACATCAACATATCATAAACTTTGATGCTTCAATCTCAAAGCACCGTAATTCATTATTAACTTCATAAGAGACATACATGATTTCATAAAGTTCATCCCTACATAGTTCATTATGCTCATAACCCACAAATTCATAGGGTTCACATAGTTTCATGAGAATTCTTCTTAAATCATGCAATTCAATGCAAATTCATGCTTAGAAAACCATAAACAAGGTAATTTGATCATATTTGAAGGAACCCAAATAATAGAGGAAAATCATTGTTTTTATTGATCATGCTTACTTTCATAAAATCATCCTTGGTTCTTTCATAATCTCATCATAAAAAGTCTTACCTTAGGAATCGTAACTCAACATTAATTCATAGAGATTTCATAAAATTCATCACTTCATAATTCAACCCACCAACAAAAGCATAAATTTCGAAATTGGAGGATTTGGCATGGGTTCATGGGAATTCATCTAAATATATAAAATTCAACTCAATTTATACTCCAAAGTTCATAAATCAATCAATTCAATCATCATTGCAAGGAACCCATGACATGGAAAAAACCCTAATTCAATTAAGAACTTCTAGCTTGAAAATTGTAGATTTTAGGGATTACATGGAGAAAGGGCCTCATGGATGAACACTATAATACCTTAGGGTCTCAATTCCTTAAGCAATTTGATGAAGAAAGCTTGATTTTCTTGAACCCTAGCTTGCCCTTTTCCACTTCTTCTATCTTCTAGAGAGAGAAATATTTGAGAGAGGAGAGTTTGGGGAATTTGCAAAGTTGTTGGAAAGGGTAGATTTTAGGATTGAATAGACTTATATAGTGTTAGGGAATGAGGGAAACCGACTTAAGTTAGTAAATAAGTCATTCGGTGAAAAGACCAAAAGACTCCTTTAAAATAACTATCGGCCCCCTACCTATGGTCGGACCTACGACCCATCCTATCCTTCCGTAGGTAGGTTCAGAGACTATCAATTTGGACCTTGCAACAACGGGTCTAATGTACGGCTCATGGGTCAATCGACGGGCGTTCTGGCATACCGTCGTTAATGTTCTGAAACTTGACATTTTGAAAACTTGGGCTTGCCACCTACGGTTCGTCAGTCCACCTACGGTTCATCAGTCCAACTACGTTCCGTAGGTGGCCTCCGTCACTGGAACCAGAACACAGAAAATCCAAAAAATTTCCACCCTTGAATCTGGGGTATTACATTATCTCCCCCTTGGGAACATTTGTCCTCAAATGAGAGTCAAGACACCATAAGGAGGGTAAGAAACAAAAGCTAACAACCCAACCTAGAATGCAAGCACATGATGCACAGGTCCGAGGAGGAAAACATCAACCCCAAGCTAAAGCACGTTCAACACATCATTTCATGAAAACTTATGCAACTCATACTCAATGCACATAATCATAGATAAATCAATCAAGCTAGCTCATTTTCACAACATTAGACTCTTCATGAACATGCATAATCAATAAATCATGGAAATAACTAAAACACATGAAACAAAAAAATGAACCATGAGGAACTAGGTACCTCAAGCTAGAGTAGGATCGGAAGGAAAAAATAAGGATATCGGGACATCTTATCGGCCTCGGCCTCCCATGTAGCACCTTCAACTAATTGATTCCTCCAAAGGACCTTCACGAAAGCAACTTCTTTATTTCTTAACTTCTGGATTTTTCGGTCTAAAATCTCAACCAGAACTTCTTCATAGGAAAGACTATCCTTTACGCCAAGATCCTCTAATGGCACTATAGATGTCGGATCACCAACACATTTCTTCAACAATGAGACATGGAAAACCGGATGCACCGATGCCAAATCATTAGGTAAGCCAAGTTCATAAGCAACTTTGCCAACACGTCTCAAAATCTGATATGGGCCTACATAATGGGGACTAAACTTCCCTTTCTTCCTGAATCTCATTACACCCTTCATGGGTAAAATTTTCAAGTAAACCCATTCATCAACGTCAAATTCTAACTCTCTCCTTCTAACATCGGCATATGACTTTTGTCGACTTTGAGCCGTTTTCAACCTTTCTCTAATAAGCCAAACTTTCTCCATAGCCTCATGTACCAACTCGGGGCCTATCAAAGCAACTTCACCAACTTCGAACCAACCTATAGGAGATCTACACCTCCTTCCATAAAGAGCCTCAAACAGAGCCATGCCAATACTAGAATGGTGGCTATTTTTATAGGCAAATTCAATTAAAGGCAAATGATCATCCTAATTACCCTTAAAATCAATTACACAAGCTCTCAACATATCTTCCAAAGTTTTGATAGTACGCTCCACTTGCCCATCGGTTTGAGGATGAAAGGCCATACTAAGCTTAACATGAGTACCAAGACACTTTTGGAAGGACTTCCAAAACTGAGAAGTGAATTGGGCACCACGATCAGCGATAATGGATAAAGGCACTCCATGCAACCTAACCATTTTGCTCAGGTACAACTTAGCATAATCCTCCGCCAAATAAGAAACCTTGACGGGAATGAAATGGGCTGATTTCGTCATACGATCTACAATAACCCAAATCGAATCATATTGTCGCCTGGTGCGTGGTAAACCAACAATAAAGTCCATGTTCAAATCTTCCCACTTCCTAGTAGGAATACTTGTTCAAATCTTCCCACTTCCTAATAGGAATACTAATATCTTGGGTCAAACCTCCCAGATTTTGGTGCTCGACTTTCACTTGTTGAAAATTAGGACATTTTGCCACAACCTAAGCATGCATTCGAACTGGCTAAACATTTACCCTCATGCTTTTTCCCACACTTAGCACAAGTAGTTGATGAGAAACCACCACCATTCCCTCCTTGAGGCTTAGGGTTAAGAACCCTATCTTTGTTGGACTTAGGAGGAGCATTGGAGGAACCTTGACCGGAGAACTTTTGTCGAAATCTAGAACGAACATGTCACTCGGACCTTGAGTGTGAAAAATTACCATCACCGGTCCTAGCCCTCTTTGCCTCTCTAGACCTTTCCTTGAGTTTCTCCTCTTCTATTTGTTGAGCATACACCATGAGACGAGAAATATCCATGTCATTGACAAGCATGGCGGTATGGCACTCTTTGACCACCATTTTAGACACACCCGAAACAAACTTACTCATTCTTGCCCTAGAATCGGCAACCATAGAAGGAGCATATCGAGACAATTGTGTGAACTTCAAGGCATACTCTTTCACACTCATATTTCTTTGATGGAGGTTGATAAACAAACTTACTCATTCTTGCCCTAGAATCGGCAACCATAGAAGGAGCATATCGAGACAATTGTGTGAACTTCAAGGCATACTCTTTCACACTCATATTTCTTTGATGGAGGTTGATAAACTCAATCACCCTTGCCTCCCTCATCTCAAGTGGAAAGAACCTATCAAGAAAAGCAACATTGAATTTCTCCCAATCAAGAGGACCCTCATTAACCGCCCTCTCACTCTTCCATTGGTTTAACCAAACTTGAGCAACACCCTTAAGTTGATAAGCGGCCAACTCCACCTTTTCCTCCGGCGTCACACCCATGATCATTAGCACCTTGTACACCTCATCGTTGAACTCTTGAGGATCTTCCTCTACCTTAGAACCATGAAATTTCGGAGGGTTCATTCTAGTGAAGTCCCTCACCCTTGATGCCGTCGTACCCATATATGGGTTCACGGGAGCCACAACCTCTCTATTGGCTTGAGCCGTCACGGCTTGAGCCAATGCTTGAAAAGCAGCCCTAAACTCCGCATTAGACACTTGTTCGGTCAAAGGGTCGGCTGAAACTTGAGAAGCTTGAGGAGGAGCTTGTTGATATGCAATCTCTCCCGTGTTTCTTCTAGCATAAGCTCTTCGAGTCGCCATATCTTGAAACACATAGGATATTTATTAGTAGAGAGAGACATATAGAGTTAAACTCTATGGCACGACTTAGGAGAAATGAAAGAAGTGAAGTTTCTTAAACGACTTATAGCCTCTCATTCATAAATGTGAAGTGCTTCACACTCATGAACAAGACTTTACTCGACGTGGCTTATGAGACATCCTAGGATTTTTTTCTAAAACTTTGTGCTCTGAATACCACGTTGGTCATGACCCAAGGCACCCCCTAGACGTGACATGACGTACAAGACCCCGAAAGGCCTCATACGAGCCACTTATCATACATACATACAAGATCATAGATAATTAAGAGTTCAAAAGACAATGTTATATCAAAGGTCATACGCAAAAATAGCGGAAGTCTACATTTCATGTCTCAAGGCAAATCTAACATAAGAAAGAATAATAAAGTTTGGGACGTAGACCACTACAATGCCAAAATTGAATAACATGAAAGTAAGAAGCAACTAGGCTATGTCCTAGAATGGATAAGGACTCACGAAGTCTTCACAATTCTTCTACTAAGCTCTAGCCACGAGTGGATGGTGAATCGCCAAGCCCTACATTAACAAGTCAATGTAGGAAAGAGTATGCGTTAGTACAATCAAGTACCAAGTATAATAGCAATGCACAAAACACTAAAAACATGCTAAAACGAGATATTTTCATGACATGCAATGACCAAGCTAAACATGATAAAGTATAAGAAGCACAAAACATAAACCATGGTCAAAGAAAGCTAAGCATCTTTACTTTACTAGAGAAACATTATACTAACACTTTTAGTTATGTGTTTTGTGGGAAATAGCCTTAACCGACATATAAGACCATGTGAGCTATCAACATGGAATCCGGTGTATAGCCCAACACTGATAGGGCCAACCTACTTGCCAAGGTAGGACCCTTTACTTAACATATAGCTTACGTGGATCCACTAGCTAGTGTCTATCATACACCATCATCCTATGGTGGCACATAGTTTATGGGACATGGGTAATCACCACTTGTCCACTCGGTGCTAAGCATAATTCCCACAGATTAATCATAGTTCAATTATCATAAGTAGACATGGGTGATCGCCTCTTTTCTATGTTAGGGAACATGGGTGATCGCCACTTATCCCTTCATTAGAATAGCTCCTTAAGAACAAGGGTAATCGCCTCTTGTTCGTTTCAAATTCATAGTGTGAGTATTACGTGAGAAACCCTTTCACAACTCAACCATAACATCAACATATCATAAACTTTGATGCTTCAATCTCAAAGCACCGTGATTCATTATTAACTTCATAAGAGACATACATGATTTCATAAAGTTCATCCTTACATAGTTCATTACGCTCATAACCCACAAATTCATAGGGTTCACATAGCTTCATGAGAATTCTTCTTAAATCATGCAATTCAATGCAAATTAATGCTTAGAAAACCATAAACAAGGCAATTTGATCATATTTGAAGGAACCCACATAATAGAGGAAAATCATAGTTTTTATTGATCATGCTTACTTTCATAAAATCATCCTTGGTTCATTTATAATCTCATCATAAAAAGTCTTAGCTTAGGAATCATAACTCAACATGAATTCATAAAAATTTCATAACATTCATCACTTCATAATTCAACCCACCAACAAAAACATAAATTTCGAAATTGGGGGAATTGGCATGGGTTCATGGGGATTCATCTAAATTTATAAAATTCTACTCAATTTATACTCCAAAGTTCATAAATCAATCAATTCAATCATCATTGCAAGGAACCCATGACATGGAAGAAAACCCAAATTCAATTAAGAACTTATAGCTTGAAAATTGGAGATTTTAGGAATTCCATGGAGGAAAGGGTTCCATGGATGAACACTACCATACCTTAGGGTCTCAATTCCTTAAGCAATTGGATGAAGAAAACAAGATTTTCTTGAACCCTAGCTTGCCCTCTTCTTCTTCTTCTATCTTCAAGAGAGAAAAATATTTGAGAGAGGAGGGTTTGGGGAATTTTGTAAAGTGGTTGGAAAGGATAGATTTTAGGATTGAATAGACTTATATAGTGTTAGGGAATGAGGGAAACCGACTTAAGTTAGTAAATAAGTCATTGAGTGAAAAGACCAAAAGACCCCTTTAAAATAACTGTCGGGCCCCTACCCACGGTGGGACCTACGGTCCGTAGGTCAGACCTACGACCCGTCCTGTCCTTCTGTAGGTAGGTTCAGAGACTATCAATTTGGACCCTGCAACAACGGGTCCAATGTATGGCTCATGGGTCAATCAATGGGCTGTCCTGGCAGACCGTCGTTAAGGTTTTGAAACTTGACATTTTGAAAACTTGGGCTTGCCACCTACGGTTCGTCAGTCCACCTATGGTCCGTAGGTGGCCTCCGTCACTGGCACTAGAACCCAGAAAATCCAAAAATTTTCCACCCTTGAATCTGGGGTATTACAATCAGCCAATCCTTTATTTAGAAAATCAAGACTTTGGTAGATGTATTGCAACAACGCCTCGTCAAGAAAACAATGTCTAGGATATTGTAACAACACCCATTTAAAACGTAGCCACACTATATGTACGGGTTCTCCATTCACTCTTTTGAAATTCTGAATATGTTTCCCCAATTTCATTACTTTAGATGGAGGAAAGAACCTCTCAAGGAAATCTTCAATCAATTCTTTCCATGAGGTGATGCAACCCGGTGATAGCTCAACCAACCACTTAATAGCCTCACCTATCAAAGGAAAAGGGAACAACCTCAGCCGCATTAACTCATGGAAAATTCCCTCAACCTCAAAAGGTCCACACACATTCATGAACTTTTGAAGGTGGTCGTTGGGATCATCATGCTCAAAGCCTCTGAATAATCCCCTCATTTCAATAAGCTACAACATTGTTTTGGTCACCACGAAGGTAGTATTCTTTGGAACAGGTGGTAACTGAGTCGCTATAATTTTCTCGGTGACGTTGGAGTTTATTTCATCCAACCTCTTAACTTCATTATCCTACCGACGGTGACTAGAATCATCACCAATGTTTACATCCTTTATCTTACCTACAAATGGAACACCACAACAAAAACCAAATGTAAATTTGTTCTACTACACGCAGATGAGTACACAAATTAATTCGTAAATTGGATTCTTAACTACTTCTCCCCAGTAGTGGTGTCATTTTTGATAACGCTCAAACTACCCTTAAAACAAGTTCAAAGTGTAAGCGATCATGTATCTATATATAATAGGAGAAGAAAAAATGACATATGTCAGCACCACAAATTTTTAGAATTTTAAATAATAAATAATTAAATATTTTATAACTAATTGAATATTCTAAATTTAAAATTTGTAAAAAAAAATACACATGTCAAATAAAGCTCAATTGGAGAAGAAAAAACGACACATGTCAGCTCCACAAATTTTCAGAATTTTAAATTATAAATAATAAAATATTATTTAACAAATTAAATATTCTAAATTCAAAATTTGAAATAAAAATACACATGTCACATAAAGATCAATTGGTTATTTAACTCCACTTGAATGAACGTTAAATAGATTTTTTAAAAAAATTTAATCTAGGATATATTTACTATTTAAAAAAAAATTAATTTATAAACTTTTTTTAAAAAAATAAAATGGCAGTTATATAAACATTGACAAAAGTCCTCAATTCACATAAACACTAACACCGACAAAAGTCATCAATTTACATAAACACTAACAAATGACAACCCACAAAAAAATTCTATATTTTATTTTTAAGAAGAATTCAATTTATAAATATGTAAAGATTGTTTTCTTTGTAAAACCATTAATGTATGAAATCTATATATATATATATATATATAATAGGAGAAGTAAAAAGTGCCACATGTCAGAATCACAAAAAAATAATTTTTTAAATAATTAAAATTATTTAAAAATTAATTTTAAAGCAATTCTAGAAAATAGGGAATAAATACAAATCTATTTGTAAATCTGTATTTATTAATTTCAAAATTCACAAAAAAATGCATTACGTAATTTAGGGGAGAATTTTAAGGAGTGATTGTAGTGCTCCACTTATAATTTTAAAATTAATATAAAATCTGAAGTGAGGGCAGTCATTAATTTTAAAATAAAAAAAAATAAAATAACGTTTATTGTTGGAGAAATTTAAAGAGTGGTTATAGTGCACCTTAAAAATAAAATGCATCCCATTAATATTAATTCAGTGGAAAGTTTGAGGAGTTATTTATTGTTCAGGATAAGTGTGATAATTTATTGTTCCTCAGTTTTCATGGATAGTCTGCTTTGATCAACATGTTTTTTAACCTCAATTTTTTATTTTTTTCTTAATTCTTTATATGTTTGTTGCATTGTTTGTTTTGTGTATTTCTTGCTATGCATACAGCCACAAGGACACACAATAGGTAGGAAAAAGTAATCCTCTTTTGGAACATGAAATCTAATAGAAGGAGATGAGACCGGCAAAGAAAAGCAAAGAAGATGGTAAGCAATCTTCATCTTTTTATGTATGATAAGTTGGGCACAAACTGATGCTAAATCTTTTGATTATAAAAGTGTAAATATTTTTATGTATGATAAGTTGGGCACATGAGTGTTCTTCTGAAGCTCAGAAATGAATTTTCATCAAGTATACATTTTCATATCATCCTCCTATAGTTATTAGGGCCTCGGTGAAGCTTAACTTATTAACATGAAATTAGATGTGGTAAAATTATGCCGATATCAAATAACGAAATACTTTATTATTGAATCTTGCCTCTCTATAAATGTTTGAATTGATATTTAAAAGAAGTAGTAATAATGCATTTACATATTATTCATGACTGATATTTTTTTAATTTTGTCAAAGCTTTTTCTTTAATTTTTTTTTGTGTTTTGTTAAGTAGAAATGGATGGAAGATAAAGCAAGAAGTTATTTCATTATGAAAATATGTAAAATAAATGGACCCAAAAAAAAGAAAATTGAAATACTAATTACACACTTGGCAGACTTGAATATTAATATAATATTTTTAAAAATAATACAAATAAAGAAATGAGTGGGTTAATTACAAAAAATAATATTCGTGACACTAAATGCTTAAGGATGAGATTCGAAATTTCTTTTATTTTCTTTAACTTAAAAAGCCTGTTAAATAATTATGTTAACAACTTTTAAATTACTTGAATGTGTAGAGTATTAGAAATTGAATTATAAAGAGAAAATGAATAGCCTTTCTTTAACTTAAAAGCCGGTTAAAGAATTATGTTAACAACTTTTAAATTATTTTTATGTGTAAGAGTATTAGAAATTGAATTATAACGAGAAAAATAAATGGCCTTAGATAAAATCATAGTTTAAGTATTGAAGAAATTTAAAATAAAAAAAATAATATAAATGAGGTACAAATTTTAAAATTAATTTTTTTCAAAAATAAATAAAATCGGAAGGAAAGGGGAGGGTGGGGAAGGGGGGGGGGGGTGTACAACAATAATTAAAGTCTTAGTAAAAAATAATTATACTAAACAAAGAGAAAAAAATACAAATAATATAAGAGCTACGTAGACTTTAAATATATATATATATATATATATATATATATATTACTAAAATAAAAAATACACAAAATATTGATAATAGATTTAAATGATAAAAGAAATATTGATGATAGATTTAAATGATAAAAAAAATATTCCTACACTCTAATGGAAGTTTAAAACTAAAAAAAATTTCACTATAAAAGTTAACTGTATTGTATTAAAGGAGAGTACTAGACCAAAATATTAAAATATTGAATGTTTACAGCCATATAAAATACACAAAATATTGATAAAAGATTTAAATGATAAAAAAATATTGATAATAGATTTAAGTGATAAAAAAAAATTCCTACAATCTAATGGAAGTTTAAAACTAAACGAAAATTTCACTATAAAAGTTAACTGTAGTGTATTAAAGGAGAGTAATAGACCAAAATATTAAAATATTGAATAACAATCATATAAAATTAAAATTCAAAATTGAAAGGACAATAAATTTAATTGATATTGCACAAAATATAAAAATAACTATCAAAAAAATTGATATATATCAAAATTAAATAATAAAATAATTCCATGCAATAACTGAAAGTAATCTTTAAAATTTAAAAATAAAACAAGCCTAAATTTGTGTCATACTTTCCTACTCATATTTCTTTTCATTTAAATACTTCTTTTTCCTTTTAAAAATTTAATAATTCAAAGTATTTTAATTTGTGAATCGAAAATCCAAAAAAAGAAATACTTCTTTTTCTTTTTAAAACTTTCATAATTCAAATTATTTTAATTTGTAAACTGAAAATCCAAAAAATAAATTTAACAATTGAAAAATAAAACATTACAAACTCAAAATTAACGATACCAATAAAAATTAAATCACTGTTTTTTTTAACTCTATTTTATAGCAAATTAGAAACTATTTCAATATAACAATTACAAGGTCAATTTTATCTCCCACATTGGTTAAATTGATTTATTTATCTTTAAATTGTGATATATTTTTAGTGTTATTGTAATTACTTAGTTTTATTAGTTGGGTCAGTCTAAATTTGTATAAATACACTAATTTTTTTAATTTTAACTTACGCATAATGATAGATCCGTAAACTTAAGGTAACTGAACAAGAAAGTAAAATACAAATAATATAAGAGCTATGTAGACTTTATATTAATATATGTAATATAAAAATATAAAAAAAATACACAAAATATTAATAATTGATTTCAATGATAAATTTTTTTTCAACAATCTAATGGAAGTTTAAAACCAAACGAAAATTTCACTATAAAAAGTTGTTGGACTTTTTTTGTACGTTGCTTTAATTTAACTTATTTTTGTTAAGCTTTTTTCTCTTGAATTATGCAGGTTTAATTTACTATATCTAGATTACATGTATAATGTACCGATTAAGTTTAGAGAATTTGCCAGTATAGAAAAATGATTTACCACTACGTATTACGACTATTTTTCATAGTTATAAAATTCCAAGGATATGTATATTGTCTCTTTTTTTTATGAAATTATTAACGTATACGTTTTATATATTCTTCAATAATAGCCTGATTATGTAAGACATAATCACAATTACGATTTAGATAATTATGATTTTTTGTTTTACATTAGTGATAACTTCAATTTTATTTTATTTTTCTAAACAAAAGTAGATATAAAATGAAAAATCCCAAAATCAAGTGATTAGTTATTATTTGTTGATAATGCTAAAGAACTTCTCAATTTTGTTTCTATTTCTTCGGTTGCAATGGTAACATAAAATTAACTTTATATTATTATTGTCAAATTTAGACAATGAACTAAGCTTATATATTGATTTATTTACATAAATATTCTATTATAACATATCAATTTGCAAATTAACATTCTCTCAACAATATTATCTTTATAATAAGCTAAATTTTAAAATTGTCAATAAATCAATAATTTACGATTACACTTATCAACTAACCACGCAACGCACGGGTTCGTATACTAGTTGTCAATAAAAATACCCAATTAAGAGTCGAGGTCGAATTCTACAGAGAACAATATGCCGACAATCGAAAAGATAAAGGCTAGCTAGATACTAGTTTGAATCTAAACATGCAATGTACAAAACTATATAAAAAAAAAGGATAATTTTTCTAACTACACCAAGAACGGGGTCAAGACAATATCTAGCAAGGGTTGTATGGGAATTGGAAAATTCGAGAATTAATCAAACACTCAATGAACCATTGCAATTCAATCCATGCTCATTCAATCATTGATAGGCTAGATCATCATAAGTTAACCCTAATTTCCTTTCGGTATCAAAGGGTTAAATCACGATATCTCCTTTCAGTCTCAATCGCGTCAATACAAAACAATCCAAGACCTTAATCTAAACCTCTATTTCTAGAAAATTTATCATTCAACCTAGTAAACCTAAATTATCTTCTTTGGATCTCAAATTTAGGAATCAAAGTAAAAAATGATCATCAACCTAATTCTTCACTTCACAGATTCTATTTTAATGCAACCAATGAGGATCGGAAGCTAGATTCAAGTGTGCACTCTCAAATCATAATTTCAAACATGAGAACTAGATTAAATCTATTTAATAAATTCAAACATAGAAGCAAGGAAATACAAAAGCAATGGAGCAATAAATTAAATACCCAAATAGCTTTGTCTATTTCTAGAACAAAAGCCCAAATTTTACGCACTCAATTACACCCACATTTCTAGCAATTAAGATCACTGCCTAAGCTAGTGGGCGAGCAAGAAGTGCATCGCCGAAAGTAACAGACCCAGCTCAGGCAAAAATCATGCAAAAAGGGTGATGAAAAATTCATTCGGTGAGCTAAAGGAGAGATCGCCAAATATTATAGAACACACAATCAATAATTCATCAATCAAAGGGTGATGGGTGGTGCAATGGGCGCATCGCCGATCAGAACGGCGAGCCCGACTTGGCTCGTCGATCCAATTAGAAACAACACCCTCCCCAAAAATTTTATGATTTGCAACTAACAGCCCAATACGCAACAAATAAAGCTCAAATATCAACAAATAAGCCATACCCATGCCTAATTTCTTTTTGGGGTACTCAGACTTACCCAAAACCAAATCGAAAACAACAAAATGATGATTTGCCCTTAAGAAAGACGTGACGCAATACATCATTGGGAAAATTCAAGCCATTTGATTTAATTCGGGGCTACTCGGACTTCACCCAATGATTAAACCACAACCCACAACATACAATCCTAACAACCATTATACAAAGCTCGAAATCATGCAAATTCATCACATACAGATAGCAGTTCATATAATCAAAGTAATGGGAAGCAAAAAAGGCATACAACATAGCATAAAATCAAGTGCCCAGCTAATTACGAGATGAAATTGACAAAACAAGCTCACAAAAATTGAAACCCAAGAAAACTAACCTCAAGGCCGAAAATACAATGCACAATGATGAAAATGAGGAACAGAGACACGTTCAATGCACTCCAATAACAGTTAATGGCAACAAAAATGCAAATTGAAATGCAAGAGTGTGCGGGTGTGTGAGGAGACGGGGACAATTTCATATGCCAACGTACACACTCAACACACGTTATTTAAAAACACTAAGATAAAGCTCGGGTTGCCTCCCAAGAAGCGCCTTATTTAACGTCGTGGTACCACGTGGACTTGCATTCAAGCATCGTCCAAGTACACCACATCAACCAATAGCACAACGGGAGCCTCTCAAAAGTAGAGTTTCAGCCTTTACCCATTAACTTTAAAGAACGACCCATTTTCACCTTTAACTTCAATAGCCCCGTTGTCAAACACACAATTAACCTTAAAAAGGTCTGACCACTTAGACTAGATCTTACCCGGAAATAGCCTCAAACGAGAATTGTAGAGCAACACACAATCACCCACCCTAAATTCTCGATGAAGTATCTTGGCATCATGCCACCTTTTCATTTTTTCCTTATAAAGAGCAGCACTTTCAAAAGCTAGAAGCTGAAATTCTTCCAAAGCATGAAGTTGGTCAACCTGACTCTTGGATGCAACATCCCAAGTCAAATTTATGGTTTTCAAAGCCCACAAGGCTTTATGCTCAAGTTCCACCAGGAGATGACAAGATTTGCCGAACACTAACTGATATGGCGACATGCCAATTTGGGTTTTAAAAGCAGTGTGATAGGCCCATAAAGCATCATCTAACCTTCGCAACCAATCAGAACGATTTGCAGTCACGGTTTTGGCCAAAATTTCTTTAATTTCTCGGTTGGACACTTCAACCTGTCCACTTGTTTGCGGATGGTAAGGGGTGGCAACCATGTGCTTTACTTCATACTTGCTCAATAGTGATGCAAACAATTGCTTGCAAAAATGTGAACCCCCATCACTAATGATTGCTCGTGGTGTGCCAAACCTTGTAAAAATATACCGCTTAAGAAATGTAATGACACTTCTTCCTTCATTGTTGGGTAAAGCCACAACTTCTACCCACTTCGACACATAATCAACGGCCACAAAAATATATTTGTTCCCAAAAGAAATCATAAAAGGCCCCATAAAATCAATTCCCCACATATCAAACAATTCAACTTCAACGATTGAAGTAAGGGGAAGTTCGTGTCTTCGTGACACTCCTCCTTGCTTTTGACATTGAATACACTTGCGGACAAGGGAATTCTCATCTTGATACACCATTGGCCAATAATAGCCACTTTGCAACACCTTGGCAGTTGTACATACCCCACTATAGTGTCCACCAACAGGAGATGGATGGCATGCACTAAGAATAGCATCAACTTCGACCTCCGGTACACATCTCCTAATTATGTGATCACCACATTCTCGAAATAGGTAAGGTTCATCCCAAAAATACCTTTTCACATCAAAAAGAAACCTCTTGCGTTGATAGAATGTCAGCCCATCAGGAATAATTCCACACAATACATAGTTGGCGAAATTGGCATACCAAGGAATGGAACCCTTAGAGACCATCATGACCATCTCATCAGGAAAAGCATCTTCAATATCCTTGTCACCTGACACAACAACACTTGTTTTGAGTCTCGATAAATGATCAGCCTCCTGATTTTCACATCCTTTCATGTCTTTGACCTCAAAATCGAACTCTTGCAATAACAGCACCCATCGAATCAGTCTCGGTTTTGCATCCTTTTTGGCTATTAAGTAGCGTATAGCCGCATGGTAAGTATGCACCACTACCTTAGTTCCCAATAAGTAAGCTCGGAATTTCTCAAAAGCGTACACTACAGCCAATAACTCATGTTCGGTAACAGTAGAGTTTCTTTGATCCACATTCAAGGTCTTGCTCACATAGTAGACTGGGTGGAATAACTTGCCTCTATGTTGACCAAGTACAGTACCCAAGGCGACGCCACTAGCATTATACATTAGCTAGAATGCGCTACCCCAATTTGGGTCAACAATGACCGGAGCCGACACAAGTTTCTCCTTTAGACACTCAAAATCAATCATACAGGCTTTATTAAACATAAAAACACTGTCATTCTCAAGTAACTTGCAAAGAGGATGTGCTATCTTAGAGAAATTCTTTATAAACTACTGGTAGAAACCTGCATGTCCTAAGAAGCTTCGGACACCTTTAACTGAGATAGGGCGTGGTAACTGTCACGACCCAGGGTAGCCCCTAGATGTAACACGACGTACAAGACCCCGAGAGGCCTCATACAAGCCCTTAGCATACATAACATACAAGATAATAGAGAAATAAGAGTTCAAACGAGCATTTTAATATCAAAGCTTTACTCAAAACAACGGAATTCTACAACTCATGTCTCAAACCCTTCTAACATCATAGAATACGAATAAAAGTGATAGGGACACAGCCCAATACAATATCCAACATAAGGAAAGACATCAAAGTAAAATCCAACAAGGCTATGTCCTCGGATGGATGAGGACTCATCAAGTCTTTTTCTCAACTCTAAGTCAATGCTCTAGCCACGAGGAGGAGAACTGCCACGTCCTACACCAAAAAAGTTGATGCAGGCAAGAGTATGCGTTAGCACAATAAAGTACTAAGTATGATAGCCATGCAATAAAACTCATAAAACATGCTAGAAACTGAGATATAAATATGACATGCAATTGGCCAAGCTAAACATGATTAGGCATATAAGAAAATAGCATAAAGCATAAACTGTGAAGAAAGCAAGCTAAATCATCTTTCTTTTACTCTTCTTTTCTTTACTTTACTTTTAGTAACCCATGCCCCATTGTGCAAGCTGAAGTGTGGGAAAAGCCTTAAATCGATTTGTAGACCATGGAATAATTCAACATGGAATCCGGTGTCTGCCCTACACCGAAAAAGGGCCATTCTACTTGCCAAGGTAGAATCCTGAACCATAGCCTACATGGATCCAGTAGCTAAGCTGATATAATATGGGCCTGTTAAAGACCACCTATGGGGCACATAGGCATAGGACATATGGGGACTTGTCACCCGTTCACTCCGTTCTATGCATAATTCCCACTATACAATCATAAATATTGATATCCATGGAAAGGCACAACAGGGGTTGCCAATCCAGGCTAAACATGACTTCTCCTACCATGGACTAGTCCAAGCTTACTTCATTGAGTGTTTCTTCTTTCATGGACTTGTCCAAGCTTACAACCCTAGAATAGCTTCTTTAAGCTCTTGATTCAATTTTAGTTAAGCAAACCTTTTAACAAGTTATGAATCCTTTACATGTGAGAAAACCTTTCACAAGCTGTGGTTGAGCATTATATGAGAAAACCCTTTCAAGATTCAACATCATCATATCATGGATTTCATATAAAACATGCTTGATTCTATAAACCTCTTTCTTCATGATTCTATCATGCTTTTTCTTCATAGCTAGTGGGTTCATGTTGCCTTTATTTTAAACCATGCAATTCAATGCAAGCTAGCTCTTAAAAGTCATAATCAAGGCAATTTAGTCATACTTGAAGTAACCCACATAAGAGAGGAAACTCATGCTTTTTACTTGAACATGCTAAATTCATGCACTTAACCCTAATTCATGCTCAATTTCATAGATGATCCCTCAATTTCATCAATTCATATCTCAACCCAACAACAAAGGCATAAATTATCAAATTGGGGAGAATTTACTTGGGATCATGGGGATTCATGCAATAATTATAATTAGACATGTAATTCATGCTAGATCGTGCATTAAATTACTTTACCCACGCTAGATCGTGCACTACCAAGCATTAAATCAGTAATTGAACTCATACTTGGAGAACCCAGAACAATTCATCAAACCCTAGCTTGCTTGAAGGGAATTGAACCTTGAAATTCGTGAAGAAAAGGGAGGGCCCAATGGAGGAAGCAACTCCATTGGTCAATACTATCATACCTTAGCAACGCCCACTAGAAATTGGAGGAAATTGGGTGATCTTCAATGGAGGACTTAGCTTCTTCTTCCTCCTTGAGCTAGAGAGGATTTCTTTTAGAGAGAGAAATATTTGAGAGGTGAATTTAGGGAATCAGTTAGAATGAAGTGATTTGGGTATAGAAAACTTTATAAAGGACGTTCATTAAGGGTAAAATCGACTTAGTTAATTAGGGAATTAACCAAGGAAAAGACAAAAAAGCCCTTGATTAAAAATTGCTGGGCCCATCTATGGTTAGGACCTACGGTCCGTACATCCATTGACAGACTGTCCTGTTGAACCGTCAAAAGATTCAGAGAGTTGGTATCTGGGGACCCTGCAACGATGGCTTCAATCTACGGTTGGTAGGTCCATCTACGGACCGTACACCTGTACCATAGATCATAGCCTAAGGTTCAAGAATTTAACAAAGTCTGGGGGACATCTATGGTTACTTTCTACGAACCGTCAACCTGACTACGACCTGTAAGTGGCCTCTGTAGATTACTGCCTATAAGTAAGTTCTGCATCTTAATTCCTTGGAAAGCTGGGGTATTACAGTAACTTGGCAATAAATTCAATCTTTGCTTGATCCACTTGTATACCTTTCCCTGAAACCTTGTGCCCCAAAACAATCCCTTATTTCACCATGAAATGACACTTCTCCCAATTATGTACGAGGTTTGTTTCGACACATCTCTTTAAGACTCGTCCTAAGTGTTCAAGGCATTCTTCAAATGAGTCCCCAACTATGGAAAAATCATCCATATAAACCTCCATTGAGTCTTCAACCATATCAGCAAAAATAAACAACATACACCTTTGGAACGTTGCCGGTGCATTACACAACCCAAAAGGCATTCGTTTAAATGCAAATGTTTCATAGGGACAGGTGAAAGTAGTTTTTTCTTGATCCTCCGGGGCTATGGATATTTGATTGTTACCGGAGTAACCATCAAGGAAAAAATACCATCCAAGCCCCGCCAATCTATCAAGCATCTGGTCCATAAAGGGCATTGGAAAATGATCTTTCTCAGTTGCCGAATTATGGTTTCTATAGTCCATGGACTCACGCCAACCGGTAACTAGTCGCATTGGCACAAATTCACCTTTCTCATTCGGGAGCACAGTCATACCACCCTTCTTTGGAACACATTGAACCGAGCTTACCCACTTGCTATCCGCAATAGGGTAAACCACACCCGCATCTAACCACTTGATGATTTCCTTCTTAACATCTTCTTGCATTGGGAGATTCAACCTCCTTTGGTGCTCGACGCTAGGTTTACAATCAACTTCCAACTGAATCTTGTGTGTGTAAATACCGGGAGGAATCCCCACAATATTATTAATTGTCCATCCAATAGCTTTGATAAATCTTTTTAGCATACTAACAAGTGCTTGTACCTTCCCTTCAAATAGGTCAGCTGCAATGATTACCTGCAAGGTGTTATTAGCCCCCAAAAATACATATCGAAGATGAGAAGGAAGAGCTTTCAATTCAAGCTTCGGGGGTGCTTCATTTGATGGCTTTGCGGGAGGACTTTCTCTATTCTTCATATCAATTTCAAGCTTCAATGGCGTTTTCGAGTAAGAACCTAAACCCGATAAAGCAGCCACCACTTCATCATAATCTTGGATCTCTTCCCCATGATAATTTAAAAGGACAGCAGCCAAAGATTCACCAATATAAGAAATTTCACCAATACTAGCAACCGCTTCATCGATCACTTCAATAAATGACACACATGAATGTCATTGGGTTGTTTCATAGACTTACACACATTAAAAGTGACTTCCTCCTCATTAACTCTAAATTTCAAGTCGCCACTCTCCACATCAACCAAAGCTCTTCTGATAGCCAAGAATGGTCTACCAAGAATAATTTGGATCTCGGTATCCATCTCACAATCAAGAATAACAAAATTTGTCGGAAAAATAAACTTGTCAACCTTTCCCAAAATATCATAAAGAACACCGATAGGTCACTTAATAGAATGATCCGCCATGAGAAGTCGCATTGCAGTTGACTTAGGCTCACCTAGCCCAAGTTGCTTGAACATAGCATATGGCATCAAGTGAATACTAGCTCCCAAATCACACAATGCTTTGGCAAACTTGAACACCCCAATAGTGCAAGGTATCGTGAAAGCTCCCGGATCATCCTTTTTAGCAACCACATTTGACATAATAGCGCTGCATGTATAGGATACCTCAACCGTTTCAAAGTCCATACTTATCTTTTTCGTGACCAATTCCTTCGTAAACATAGCATACCCCAAGCATTTCTAGTAATGCATCCACCATTGGAAGATTGATAGAGAGAGACTTAAAAACAGAGATAAACTTTCAAAATTTTGCATTGCCATCTCTCTTCTTCAACCTTTGTGGAAAATGAGGGTTGATTTTAGGTAACAGCTTTAGAGAAACCGATTTAGACACATCCCCCACCTTAGACATGGAAGTTCAGCCGAAAGTAACATCATTAGTTGAATCAACATCTTTGTTGGGAACATCATTGTTCACACTATCCTCAAGACCATCATCATTACTCACAATAGGTGGAATTGTACTCCATTTAGCCTCCTGGACCTCAACCACATGACTACCCAAGACTTTGCCACTCCGAGTTACGATTGCCATACACTGAGCATTCTCATTCTTCGGATTAGCCAATGTGTCACTAGGAAGGCCACCATTTGGTCTTTGATGCACTTGAGTGGATATTTGGACAATTTGTGATTCAAGATGTTTAATTGAAGCGGAGTGAGAAGTCATCGTTTGATTTAGATAAGAGAAATCAGCCCTCATCTCTTTGAGTACTTTTCCTGAACCTTCCACCTTGTACAAACTATGAGCAAGCATATCTTCAGTTCTAAAACTTTTCGGATCAGCCTTTGGTTCGGTAATTTTGGGACGATCATGTGGAGGCACATACTGATCTCTCTCACTAGCTCTCCAAGTTACACCTCGATCACACCACTCCCAATTGTCTCTCCAACCAACACCTTGTTCTTTGTTCCAACCATGATTCTCACTCGGTCTTCGATAGCTCGGACGAGAACCCACCATTTGATTCGACACAAATTGGACTTCTTCATTGTACATGGTTTCAAATGTAGCATCATCCGGGCTCATATCAACTGCATTCACGGCTTTGAACCCGCACCCATAACATGCTTTGTCTATAAATCCATCTGGGTCATCATCTTAGCCATATTCGCATCACGCTCTTGATCTTTCTCAATTTTCTCCTTAGTCATTCCGACCTTAAGAGGTAATTCTTTATCTTCTCTTGTGTGCCATGCCCGGTTGATTTATGTCATATCATCAAGTAATGCTGACGCAATAGGAAACGGTTGTCTCATGATTCCACCTTGAATTAAACGATCAGCGATAGACTTGTTTACTGAATCAAGGCTACAGTAGAAGTATTGCAAGAACACATTTTCAGGTAAATCATGAGTAGGCCATTGTAGAAGGAGCTTTTGGAATTTGAGCCATGTCTCATGGATTGGTTCACCATCGAGTCTCTTGACGTTCTGAATACTATCTCACAACTTCACCATCTTCGAAGGGGAAAAGAATCGTTCAAGGAAAGCTTCCATCAGTTCCACCCAAGAAGTAATTGAATCTCTTAGTAGTCCAACCAACCACTTCGTTGCATCCCTAGTTAGAGAAAAGGGAAACAACCGAAGTTGGATTGACTCTTGAGAGATGTTTATGAACGTGAAAGGGATACACACGTCCAAAAAGTTCTAAATATGCTCACGGAGATCCTCATGAGACAAGTCCTCCAAAGGAACCTTTGACTTGCAATAGCTGAAGCATGGTTCCGGTCACATGAAAGATAGCATTACCCAAAGTAGAGGGCAAGCGTATGGCTCCAGCACTTCCAACTTGAGCTACATTGAAGTCATTCAGATTACCAACGTCATCATTCACATGATGCACATCATCATTCTTACCAATAACACTAACATCGTCACTCATGTTGTCACCTGGTGAAAATAAACAACGAAAAGACTAATAAGTAAATTCGACTACAATCAAACTAATTCACTAAAATACGTCGATACAAGAATTCTAAACGCCATTCCTCGACAACGGTGCCATTTTTGATAACGCTCAACTACACCTATAAAGATTCAAGATGTAGGCGGTCGCTAGCAATATAAACCCAATGAAGAGTTGGGGTCGATCCCACAAGGAATGAAACTAAGTATAGAATTCAAAGATGAAGTATTAAAGTGATCTAGCTTTTTGTAGATGTAAACAAGTGAATCGATGCATAATGTAAATCTTTGAAGTTTCAATTGTCAAATAAGAAGGGTTTTGAATGATTAAAATCAACAAACAAGAATTAAAGAGGAATTAAACCAATGAGAAATGAGACCTCAGGGATGTGTGAGTGCTCAACTACCAATTTCACGAAATGGGTCATTACAAATTGCTTAAATATGCTGAATTATAATAGGTAGGCAAGATTACGACTATGATAGCTATTTTACAACCAACTACAATGCTTTTAATTGGGTTTTACCAAACCCCAACAGGCTATACGATAAGAACACAATCTTCTTTAATTCAACCCACTTTAACAAGCTGGGTAGTACAAGTAAAAACTCGTACAATTATCAATTGCTAATTTCACTCAAATGCATCTTTGACAAGCATACAAAGAAATATAAACTAGAACTTAATTTGCAACTTCAATTCATAAGATGAAAACATGAATTAACAACTGAACCCGTTCTAATTCAACATTTAATTCAGCAATCCATAAGACCCATAAGCTAATTAGGCATTTGAACACATAATCACACCCCTAAGGCATTGGGGTTTTAGCCAATCATAGTGAGATTGAAGAAATAGTTACAAAAAACATTAGCCATTGATTTCCCAAATCTTCAAACAACAAATACAATCAACTAAAAGTACACCCAATGTTTAATTCTCAAAAACTCATAAGAATAATTCACCCAATTAAATCTAAGTATTCAAAAATGCAATGCACTTTGTTCTCTCAATACAATGCTATCCAACTCCCCTTTCTCTCATTTAAAAATTTCTATTTATACTCCTCAACAATTTCCCATGATTTTGAATTTCAGGACCATTCGGCGACGTACGTTAGGCTCTCCTTCCAACTAGGCGATGCGCCGAGTTGCTAAATCTTGCCTTTTTTCTCTTGGCTTTTGTAAAGTTTTGCTCCTGGAACTTTAGGCGAAATCCATCCACTACAAGAAAAATGATTTTTAGCCAGGGGAAATTTGGTCGCTGCAGGTCCTATTCCGGTTGTTATTTATCTATAATGACAGGGAAAAAACCGGTCGTCACCGGTCGCTAAAAGCTCCGTCGTTAAAAGTTTAACGACCGGTATTGAAATCAGGTCGTTAGAAAGTCTTTAGCGACAACAAAAAATCCTATCGTTATATCTCTTTTTAGTGACCAACCTTTTCTTTTGTTAATTGTCATTCCAGACGTTAAAAATGTTAAGATTATAGCAATAATTTTGTTCGTCATAAGCTATTTGAGTAACAAAATGTTACCTTTGTTAATTGTTTGTAAACTTTCAAGCTATATGATCATTATTGTAATAATGTACAAAAGCTAAATCAGAACTTTAAAAGAAATATCAATATTCATATAAAACTTCTTAGTTAATTACAAAAAACTAAATAATTAGATAACCAAACAAATATCTATCAAAATTGTATAAAATTGATTCAACTCATAACAAAATATAAAAATCATGTCCAAACAAAAAATCTTTAATCAATTCCTAACAAAATACAAAATAGGTCTCTCTTGTGCTTCAACTAGTTCTTTATCGGTTGTTGATAATTGATTTGCACTTTCTTCATGGATAGGTTCTTCAAACTTCAAATTCTTCATCCATAAAAGAACAAGTACTTGTTAGTTCAACAATAGATGCTACTTTTTTTTTTCCGCAAAATCAATGTTAACCAATAAAAGAGTAAAACACAGCCTCTATAAACTATTCAAATAAATCTATTCAACAAGAAAACTTAGTTAAATAGAACTATATAAAGAAAGGTTTTTCTCTTCTAACCTTGACAATAATGGGGACATAAAAATTGTGACAATCATAACTATGTTAAATACCAGTCTCAAATCCTTCATTGAAATTCACAGGTTTCCATGCAAACAGACATGTAACAGTTATATTACATTGAAATAATGACAACTTATCATATCAATATTCAACACATTGAACATGATATATGAGAAAGTAAAGAAATGAGAATTCACCAGTTGATGTGTAGCAAGAAGTTAGAGATCCCACAATGTTCATGAAAGTCATGACTATCATTTCTTTGTTCCCATAAATAAGATAGCCTTTCATTGATGCGAAAGATCAACCGACAACAATGGCTTCCTGAGCTAAACAAGAGTAAATAGAAGTGTGCTCTCTCTAACGACGTAAAGATCAGTCCCGCGCACAAGAAAGAAATGCATTGAAACGTAATTAAGAGTAAATAAAAGTGTGTTCTATCTAACGACATAAGATTATAGATCAACTGTCCACACACAATTCAAGAACTAACACTGTATCCTTATTTGTTATACCCGAGGAATGTAGAGACTGAAAAGATTTAAGCTAGACAGTAAGTCATACTTGAACATCTTAGCTTTAAACAATAGTAATACCACTAAGGCTAACTGATCTGCTACACTGCATATCAAGAAAATTAAAGTTTGCAAATTCGATGACTTCTGATCAATGTAAACTAGAATGGAAGCAAAGGGGGAGATGAAGTCTTGTTAAACAAAACTATGACTGAGGTGAGCTGTTGTTGCTTAAACTAACTCCAATGATTTGCTTAATTCAACATGAAAATAAACCAAATCTTGATTTTAACTAGTTGGTATCACATAAAAATAAAATTGAAGAAAAAGAATGGAAATTTGACCTACTTACAGTATACTGCAGGTGGGTTTGTGCTCTAACTAGTCTATACACGCACATACATAAAAATATATGAAGAATTTAGGGCCAATGTATTTTATCTCGAGTGTTTTCTTGTGATGCCTAATAGCCATTGCTAAGAGCTGTTTGTCTCCACCACCCTCAATGACTCTAGTTTATTGATCAAAGATGCAACCAAGTTGAGCTTTCCTCATGACAACATACTGCTTCACAAAGTATAAAGGAAAAGCAAAGAGAACATAGCGAGATCCATGTGGTGTCTATTTTATCTGCTAAACTATAACACATTGCATTTTGGCATGTAATTCCAAAATTAACTCCATCTTCTAGATACCAAGAGTAATTAAGAACACATTGGAAACAAAATACAGCTTTTCAGATAGCATCAAATGAAATAAACACACAAAACTGCTGGAGTTAGGTTAGCATATATGCAGAAAGCCTAAATATGGACATCTAGATTATAAAAACATTTATCAGTAACTAACTCCAACTATTGTTAGTAGCACTTATTTTAAATCACTTATAATCACTATAGAAAACTCAACCATAGAACTCCAAAGGGATGAGGGACATGATGCACACAAAAAGCCTCATAAATTCATCTTCTTTTTTGAGAATAACAGTAGTGTCCGAGCCAGCTTCCATGACTATTCAATTAGGTAACTACTACCTCCCCACCAACACAAGTACCGAGTTTATTATTTATGTTGGGATTTGAACCCTAATCTCAAAAATTTGCACCAACTTCATTGACTACTAGAGTGCCCTCCTAAATCGGTCTCTTGCTTAATTTTCTCTAATAATATTAGCAGTATACCCTACACCAGTAATTTCCCCTCGCTCCCCTAATAACAATTCAATGAATACCTTCCTTTACAGTTGAATTGACATGAGTGCATCATCCTTGACAATAATATCATGATAAAATATGAGCTACTAACAATTGCATTAACAAAATTGTGTAGAAGGAAAAGAAAATGGATGGAGGCCTCTTTCAGCAAAAAACCCATTAATGCATGATTGCAACCCAACAACATTGTACGTCAAGTTGATGATGAAATTTATTGTTCAAACAAGATGCAAAAAGTGTCTGCCACCTGTCAATTACTCATTCTACAAATAATACTAAAAACCAAACAGGAGAAAGTACATATGGAGAATTTGGATGGAAATTATAATTTAGAACAACACATCAACAACAACATATTTTATTTCTTATCATGACTAACAATAAAATGAAGTAAAATATCTTAGAGTACATTCGAATTGACAGCACACACCTGAAATAGTAGGTCAAACATGAGCACACTAATAAGTAACTACTTGAAACTCTTAGCCTTCTTACCAGTTGCACCCTTCTTAGCCTTACAAGAATGAAAAGACCCCAGCTATGTATTTCTTTGAGTTTACTGAACAAAAGTTTTTCTTTTGTGGCAAAATAGTTTCACAAAGTGAGCTGATAAGTTCATTGCCAGGATTTGGTGGCTCTAGAGAATATAGCAACCACAAAGTTGTCGGATTCCTTTCAGTAATATCATTTGCTAGTTATTGTAGGTCATTGTTGATGTTCTCATTGGGCAGTGTACATATTTCATTTTCACTTTATTGTTTTTGGTTATATATGGAACTAAATACTCTCATATATGAAGAGTATGAAACATGTGTAAATTTGTATACATGCCCCAAACAAAGAGCCACATGAGTCTCTCGCTAGTCATTACTTGAAAAGACATCTACCTTGTAAGATTAATGCTAATAATAGCAATAACTCCTCGAGCGCAGGTGTATTCCATTCATTAAGTTATTCTCACTCAAACCAATAGCCAATCCTGTAGGAAAACATGTATTTTAAATAAGCACTACAAATAATTGAAGTCAGTCTCGATGTGAATAATAATGCAATAGAAATAGATCTTACATTAAAATTTTATTTGAAAATTACCCAAAAGTTGAATATCACATGAAATGACTAATTATATGTTTTTATGCGAACACAATACAGTAACATATAATAAGAATTCAAAATTTATTTATATTAACAGTAGATATAAGCATAAATCTAAAATCAAGTTAATGTCTTTTTTTTCCTTTTAACAAAGTCTAAACAAAAAGACGGGAGATTCAATTATATTAGCAGCTATCAAAAAACTTTTGAATTGAATTAAGTTGGATCCATTATTTCCCCACTTACTTTCATTTTTCCTTTCCCATTTCCAGTTCTTGCAACTAATGTATAGATGTCCTCCTTATATGGAACAAAATCAGTTTTCTATAATTATGTCGTTGTTATGTTTATCAGTAGGATAATCATGTTATTTGCCTGGGTTATTACTTTTATGGTTCTAACATCGGAATTTAGTATCAACAAATATTCTTACAACATCAACAAATTTGAACTTCAGTGGTCTACTTTCTCAATATATCTCATTGAAATTTTGCAAGTTGTATGATTTAGCAACTTCTTGTTATCACTATATTTATATTCCTTTTCTCTATGTAACTTTTTTGACAACTAGGCTGTGGAACTATCTCCTAATTAAATTAGATATTGCTCCTATTAGGTATTAATAGGAAATCGCTACTCCAGATCAAATTTAAGTGGGACTTTCAAGAACTCTACGGGGAAATTAAAGAGTAAGAACTTAGAGAAGAGCTTAAGTTTTGTCTAGTATTTAAAAAAATTACACAATCTGATAGTAATCATGGAAAAGTAAACTCAATTATCAAACAAGTGCACCTAAATAGAAAAGGTATTCTATTCGACTTCGGGATCACATCAAAGTGTTGTGCTAGTGATATAACTTGCAAAATCATTTATCGGATTATCCACAATCTTATCATAAATATGTATATATATGTAAATGATAAGTGAATATCGGTGTTTAATCTATCTGACAATAAGTTTAGTGGACAGATACCTGGTGGCTTAGGTGGACTATCATGACTAACAAATTTGGAGATGGGAGGCAATTTCTTCTATGGTAGTATTCCTGTTGAGCTTGGCTACCTTGGAACTCTTCAAGTTTCTCTCAATCTGAGACATAATGCTCTAAATGGATCGATTCCTAGATACCTCTTGAACTTGCAGATGCTTGAAACATTGTACTTAAATGAAAATCAGCTCATTGGTGAGATTCCAACTTCTATAGGGCTAAGCCTGATAGTATGCAATCTTTCTAACAATAACATTGTGGGATCAGTACCAAATACTCTTTCCTCTAAAAATATGAACTCGAGCAACTTTGTAGAAAATATTGGGCTATGCACGTCCATTTCCTGTCATTGTGATCCTTCTCCAGCCTTTTTGATGGCTCCAAATTCAAGCTGGTTGAAACACGATTCTTCTAAGTATAAAATAATTACTGTTATTTTTGTGAATGTTGGGATGATCTCAGTAGTATTGATTGTAGTTATATGTGGGATCATTAGAGTTCACAAAGTAGCTTCTGTGTCATTGAAAAATCAAGTAAAGCCTGTCTTGAATGATCATTACTTTCCATGCAAAAGTTCACGTATCAAGACCTTGTCGATGCTACTAGATATTTCTCAGACAGCGTGATCATAGGAAGGGGAGCCTGTGGCACTATCAATAGAGATAATATGGCTGATGGTGAGTTTTTTGTAGTTAAAAAGTTGAAGCCACAAGGAGAACCCACGAGTGTTGACAGCAACTTCCAAGCTAAATTATCTATACTTGGTAAGATAAATCAGAGAAATGTTGTCAAGCTATATGGTTTTTGCTACCATCAAAATTGCAATCTTCTCTTATATGAGTATGTGGGAAATACGAGCCTCGGGGAAGTACTTCACGGGAATAAGACAACTAGCTTACTAAATTGGAATAGTAGGTACAAATTACCTTAAGAGGTGCTGAAGGACTATGCTATTTGCACCATGACTGTAAGCCACATATCATTCACAGGGATATAAAATCAAACAACATTTTTTTGGATGAATTGCTAGAGGCACATGTTGGAGACTTTGGCTTAACAAAGCTTTGACTTCCCTTAATCAAAATCCATCTGCGGTTGTTGGTTCATACGACTTCATTTCCCCTGTCAAGAAAGATGTTTAGGCACTTAAAACAATACTTTTTGTTAGCAAGACTTACATACAGAAGCTGACTAAGAACTTGAATTTTTATGTTTGAGAATATGCATACACAATGAAAGCGACAAAGAATTGCAACATCTATAGTTATGGCATTGTTTTGTTGGAATCGATAACTGGTAGGTCTCTGGTTCAACCCCTTGATTTGGGAGGCTATTTGGTGACGTGGGTGAGGAGATAAATTCGTGAAGGAGTGGTACGAAATAAGATTTTTGACAAAAGGCTGAATTTTAGCGTTGAAAGAACAAGTGAAGAGATGTCACTAGTTATCAAAATTGCTATGTTCTGCACCAATACATCCCCTGTTAATTAATCTTTGATCTGAAAAGATGTTTCTTCATATGAAAATCCTCTCTATGTGTATCTTGAAAGGCGGATAGGAGTTTGGCATTCAATAGATAACATGATATAAGAAAGTCAACAGAAACTAGAAAAATTACATATAAATTCAAAGAAGTACTTAACTAGTTAGTCTCACCATACATGAACATGTTTCTAATCAATGGGAAAAAAAATAAATTTGAACAACCAACGCAAGGCATTGCTTCACTATGATACGCAATCCAATGGAACAGGAGGGGGCATCGTGCACAAGAGCTAATGATTATTGGAAAACTCACAGAATCCTAGAGTAATAGAATATATAGAAACTAATGTTTTGTTTCTCTTAAAGAATTTTGTCAACTATATCATGCTTTTGAAAATAATTAAGTAAGACTAACTTCTATATCTCTTAATCTCTTTCCGAAAAGCAAGAAATGACATATCTGGCTTATTAAAGAACGTCCTAGATTAAAATACGAATTGAAATGATACTCAATCATAAATTGGCACTATCCAATGTATCTATTAAACCACTAAAGAATAATGACATATAAAATCAATGATTTGTTTTGAATCACCAGGGCCAACTAGAACTTGGTTCAGTCAAATTTTGTCCTGTGTTTAGAATCAATGTAAGTGTTATCTTAATTGGAATAACAACTATTGGATTATTTTTGTCAAGTTTAATTTGTAATAAAATTGAGATAAAATTGTGGGCGAAATTGAAAAGCTATTATAGAATAGATAAAACAGAAAATTATGCAGAATACCTAAATGGCATTGTGGAATCAGAGAGTATACCTAGATAGGACGAATTATTGTAATTGACCTCATCATATATCTAAAACGGAGACCAACATTCATATACCCACAAGTGGGTATCACAACTCTTCTTTACCTTTATCAAAAAAAAATTGGTATCACAATCCTATTAATTTTGACCAAAGTTAACTTAAAATGAGTAAAATTTTCAAACCATGCCCAGATTAAAAAGAACTCTAATGAGGAGTTGATGTCGATGGAGATGACGAACAATTTTTTCCTTGTAGAAATTTACTTCGTAGAACAACGTAGGTGAGAAGAGGAGCAGTTTCTTGGGATTCCTCAAACAGAAGGTGATTTGATTCAAGCAAAATACTAAGGGTTCTTTTTTAGGAATAAGGGGGAGGGTGGGTGGGAAAAAAGGTGGAGAAAAAGTGACGTCATTTTATTGACTTATTTTTTTAATCATCAAATATTATAGCTTTTAACCACTAAATACTATCCCTTCGTTAATGTTGAGCTAAAAGGTCAATTTAACGTCGGGAAAAGAATCTGGTCGCTAATACTATGCTTATAACATCTGGATTTATATCTTTTAATTAGAAAGTGGTCGGTAAAAATACAATTTGTTGTAGTGATTGGGCTCACCTTTTCAACTCGGCGATGCGCCGATCAGTTTTTCAGCTCGCTGTTTTGCCTTTAATACTCTCCTTGACTGCTGGAACTTTAGGCAATGAGAATGTTCGCTCGGCGTGTCGCCGAATTCCTGTTTCCTTCCATTTTGTAACTTTACAGCTTCTCTTTGCATTATCTTGTCCTTGCCTCATTCCAAGTCCTTCATGTTGCACACAAACGATTTAACATTAGTTATAAATGCAAAATAAGCATTAAGGACACTAATTTTGCACAAACGAAGCTATAAATGAGTCACAACTACCGACTCATCAGCATTCATAGGAAAAAAATTGACTCTTATCGTGTGTTTTCACTTTGAATAACCTCTAAAACTGCTTCTTTGGAATCTACTCTTTCCTTAGTGTATAGCACAAAGCATTCGATGGACGTGGGCAAAGCATCAACACATTCCACTAGAGTTTCAACATATAATCAGGCTAGGAGGCCTCACTTAGGCATGGACCTTGAGGTCAAAGGCATTCCTCAGCATTCAAAGAGTCGGGGGAAGCCCTGGCTTTGGCAGGGTCTTTGGCTACCTCAGTTCCTTGGTATTCACTGTTAGGAGGTCCGAGCTTCTCCTAGGGTACACTTCAGGTAGGTGCAGTTCTTGGTGCAGCGAGTGCTCCTCATAGCAGGGTTGGGTTGACTAGTCCCCAGCAAGGTTCGTCATCTATTTCTAACTATGTGTTTGGATTTCTAGAGTGGGCTGGGCATAACCCCATATTATTTCTTTCAGATCAAGAGTTGAGTCAGGGGTTGATCAGAGGGTTGCCACTTCGGTTAGTTTCGAAGAATCTAATATCAGCAGGGTCTGCCTTTCCACTAGTTGTGAGTCATGTGAGGGCTGTGGAGCAGGCATTCCTTGAGACTTATTGTGATGGTGGTAAAAGGATTTGCCATCAGTACAACGGTGAATGAATTCCACTTTGAGGTGAGTATTAATTCATCAAGGGACATCTTTCCACTACTAAAAAATTTGGATTTAGTGATGGACAAATTTTGTAGCTAAATAGAAAAATCCATTGCTAATCGCACTTAGCGACGAATTAGCGACTGATTTTTGTTAGCTACGAGAAAAATAGTGACGGACTAGCGACGAATTTCGTAGCTAAATGCATTATTTTTTAGTAGTGTTCTTTTTTACTTATCAGGCCTATAAAGGTAGCATCTCAGGTTCCAGGAGGATTTGAGGTAGGTCGTGGTGCTGGTGGCATGTAGAGTTTAGGCCAGACTTCTCATGTTGGCCATTTTTGACCTTCGAGTGCTGGGTCTCATGTTACTCTAGTTGGGTCTTTGCAGTCAGTTGCTCTTGATAATGGTTGCTATGGGTGTGGCGAGATAGGGCACTATTTTAGAGATTGTCACAAGGCTTCAATGCAGCTTGCTAGAGGTTGTTCTGAGTCTGGCAGAGGTAGACAAGGTAGATCACCTCATTTCTCACGCTGAGCTTTGCTCCATAGAGGTTGCTATTATTATGGAAAGTTGGGCCAGTGGTCTAGAGAGTGCCCAGGTGGAAGTTTCTTTTCCAAGTATTGTTGACATCTGATAGTCCCTAGGCTGGGGTAATAACACTTAGTTGTACCTGTGGGGAGCTTATTCATTAGCCTACAACTTTTCCCTGGCATGGGACCTTGATGAGCGGTATTGAACTAGATCAGTCTTATGGGTTATCAGCTCCTTCAGTTAGAAGTGGTGCCTTGGGTGTTGCCATTACTACATTAGGTGTCAGGTTGAGGTCAGACATGGTCCGTTCTATGCTTCTACAAGCCGATCAGAGGCTGAGGCTTTAGGTATCCCTTCTTTGGATGCGATTTTCTGGTTTATCCTATTAGTTCTTATTTTGTGTGATTTGGGGTTTTCATGCTGATGTACCGTGAATGCACGGTACTTTTGATGCATTAAACTTAGAGTTGTGCATGCTTCTTAAGAATTTTATTAGTAGATTTCAGGGTGTTTATGTTGAATTTTGCATGAAACAGGTTTTGAGCAGTTGATGGGTGAAAAGGCTGCAGCATGGTGATTTTTGGTGATGTACGAAAGGACCTACAAGCCGTCGCTTGACTGACGAGCCGTAGGTGAAGGCCATGGTTTAGAAGCTGAAGGAAAAAGGCTAAGTATGGAACGATGGTTGCCAACAACGATCCGTCGTTCTTGCTACGAACTGTAGGTCATGCTCGTGGGTGACTTTGTAAAAGGCAAAAAAAAATTTGAAGTCTAAGTGCTGAATGACGGATTGGACCTACGAGCCGTCGTTTCTATGACGAGCCGTAGGTCACAATCGTCGGTGACACTGCTCCAAAACAAGATTTCCTTAGCTTTTCTTTTCCTATTTCGATTAAGACTTATTTTCTATAAATACCTGATGTAAATTTCATTTTTGGATTGTTGAACGAGTTTTGAATCTTTTGCTTTTACCTTGGGAATTATTTTGCAACTTTTGTGGAAATAAATTCTTGAAGTTCGGATTATAAAGTTTGCTTTTACTTTTCAATTGAAGATTGTGGATTTCATCTATCATCACTGTGAGTTCATGAATTATTCTTCAAACCCTAATTTGAGTTGTGAACCCTCAAACATGAGTAGCTAAATCTACAACTAGGGTTGTGGGAACCATGAGTAATTAATGAAAGTAAAACTAATAATGTTGTAATTCCTGATGGGTGTTTATGCATGTATTTTTCAATCCCTTCATTTTGAAAACTTTTTAACGGTGGCCAACGTTAAAACTCGCCTTATTCCTACTTGCCGGACCAAGGAAGTAACAAATGGGAAAGAGATTAAACAACAGAGATTTAGCTTTGATTTAGTCCGCTATTTAATAGCCTAAACCACATATGCAGAGGGCTAATCTGGGTCAAAGGTATGGGTTAGTAAATCGACACACATAGACGGACAAAGTTGCGTAGTGAAATTCCCTATTTGGAGCAACAATCACTTAGGGATACCTAACTTATCGACTATGCATGTTAAACACTATAGAGAGTTACCATTATTAGGTTTACTGAGTTAAAAGCTTGTGGGGAACACATGTCCCCTAGTTTCATTCTTATATTAATATCACAAATTTGCAAACTTTGTTGTCTGTTTACTTGTTTTGATAAATATCCAGGAATCATAATTTTAGTTTTATTTATTTCCCCCTTCATCAGAGAAAACTTGACTAAGCGTATAATTAACAATAAATTAGGTTAATTTTGAACCATATTCCTCGTGGGATCGACCCTAGCCTTTGTTAGGTTCTTTAATTGACAACGACTGCTTATACTTCTTTAGGGAGGTGTAATTTGGGAGTATCAAATTTTTGCACCGCTGCCGGGGAATAAGGCATTTAGATTAGACTAATTGTGTTATTGTACTTTAGTCAATTATTTCTCAATTTACATTTTATTGTTGTTTTTTATTTTTTACATACATTACTTCCAGTGTATGCCAAATACACAAAGTCAAGGCCTTCCCCTAACTCCTTACGACCCGCAATTAAGAAGAACTCTTCGAAGAATGGGTGGAACAGGTCAACAAATTAGGCAATAGGATGATCCAAATGGCGAGGGCCATCAGGAGGTACCAGGAGCCCAACCTCTGAGAACTATAGATGTGCCTGTAAACCTTCAAGAGGTTTGAGTGCAGAACTAGCCTGCACCTAATATCCACCGCAACTTTGAAGTTGATCATAATGTGATCGGATCAACTGGGACTATAGTTTTTCCTCCACTACCAGCCGGATACACATTTGTGATTACCAGCAGCCTTATGCAGATGCTGACATCCAGAGGACTATTTGCTAGGTTACCATCGGAAGATCCTTATGCCCATACGACCAAGGTTACCAGCGTATGTAAGGGTAATGTGGGGAAGCCAAATTTAGATATGGATGTGATTGGTCTACGGTATTCCCATTGTCTCTGACTGAAGATGCTACTGTATGGTTGAACGAGCTCCCATACAACTCTATATACACATGGGATGAGCTGGATCAAGTTTTCATTGAAAAATATTTTCCAGTATCGAGGAAATTAAATCTTAAGGATAGATTCAATAACTTCGCGACTCTACATGGAGAGTCAGTCAACGACTCTTGGGATAGATTCACAAGTTGCATGAGAGCTGTGCCAAACCACCACATTGATGATGAGTCACTAAAAGAATACTTCTACCGAGGACAGGATGATAATGGTAAGGCTGTGCTAGATACTATTGCAGGTAGATCTTATGGAGCGAGTACCTTCCAAGAGATTGTTGAAAAACTTGAAAGGATATCAAAGAATAACAAGGCCTAGAGCAGTAGAGCATCGTCTACTTCAAACAGCACCTTCTCAATACAAGATGCACCAAATCCATCTAATGATGATCTTTGTGAAGAACTGGCACAACTAAGAACGGAGCTAAGCTTGGTACTAAAGCATGTAAGTGGTAATGCAGAGAAGGCTAATGCAGTCCAATATCACCAGAATGCACCACCAACTGATTGGAACACGTATGAGGAGGACGCGAATCTTATGAACGAGCATTCAGGGGGTTTTTGGACAAACTCCCAAGGATCCAATCAGGAGAATTGGTGCCAAGGTCAAGAAAATCAAGGTCGGAACTATAGTAATTATAATCGGGAAGGACAATATAATCACGAAGGGAACTACAACGGCGATAACAACTACAACCGAAATGGTTACAACAACAGGAATGATAGAAATGGTGTGTACATACCACCAGGAAATCGAGATGGCGGATCAAGCTTAAAGCGCATCGAAGATATGATGAGCAAGATAATGAAATGAATTGATTCCATGGACGATAACGTGAAGGAGATGCGGATGACCTCTCAGGCATTGGGCAAAAAGTGGAGTCGCATGCAGTGTCAATTCGGCAGATTAAGCAGCAGTTAAACCAACTATCTTCAAATGCAAATCCGCGCCAACAAGGAACACTTCCTAGCAATACCGTTGAAAATCGAAAGAATGATGGGCATTGCATGGCGATCACTACTAGAGGAGGAAAGCACACTGTTAATCCCCCTTTGCCTACCAAAGTGGAAAGTGCGCAAGAACCGGTTAACGATGAGGTTGAGGTAGTAGAACTACCCAAAGACCAAAATGAAAAGAAGGCTGAGATCACTAAAATTGTGTTTCCTATGCCAAGACCTCCACCCCCCCCCCCTTTCCACGGAGGTTGGTCAAGAAGACTGAAGAAGGGAAGTATCATAAATTTATTTCTATGTTAAAACAATTGTCTATTAATGTCCCTTTGATTGAAGCATTAGAGTGGATGCCCGGTTATGCGAAATTCATGAAAGATCTAGTGACCAGAAAGAGGGATGTTAGCTTTGAAGATAATAATAAGTTGCAACACTGTAGTGCCAATGCTACTCGGTCACTAGTGCAAAAGAAGGAAGATCCCGGAGCTTTCACTATCCTATGCACGATTGGCATGTTGCACTTTACAAAAGCGCTTTGTGACATGGGTGCTAGCATTAACTTGATGCCATTGTCTGTGTTCAAGAAACTGGGCTTGGGAGCCCCCAAACCGACTACAATGAGGCTATTAATGGCGGACCGGACGGTGAAGAAACCAATCGGAGTGCTCCTAGATGTCTTGGTAAAGGTAGAAACATTCATATTTCCAGCAGATTTTGTGATTCTAGATTGTGAGGTGGACTTTGAAGTGCCTATAATTCTGGGTAGACCGTTCCTTTCTACGGGACACCTTTTAGTAGACTTGGAAAAGGGCAAATGAAGTTTCGATTGAAAAATGAAGAGGTGACATTTAACATCTGCATATCCATGCAGCATAAAAATTAGCACAACACAGTGCTAGTGGTAGACCATGTCGATGAGGCGAGACCAGAGGTGTCCATTGAGGAGAAGCTAGGTGTTGAAGCATTAGCAGTTGTGATCATGAATTTTGATGGCGATGGTATTGCGGAGTATGATGAACTAGTTACTGCCCTTGATGATGGCAGTTGCCCTCATCGTCCACCTAGGAGGTTGCATTTGGATTTGAAGAATTGAGACATTCCACCTACCAAACCATCAAAAGATGAACCCCTGAAATTGGAGCTAAAAGCTCTCCCATACCATCTGTGGTATGCTCTCTTAGGCCCAAAAGATACTTTGCCTATAACTATTGCGGCTGATTTGAATGTAGGGCAAGTAGAAGCTTTGATCTCGGTGCTTAATTGATACAAAAGGTGATTGGATGGGCAATTGCTGATATCATCGGCATTCCACCAGGAATTTTCTCTCACAAAATTCAACTCATGTCGGACTGCAAACCAAGTGTCGAGCATCAGAGATGGCTAAATCCACCAATGCAAGAAGTTGTGAAAAAGGAAATCATCAAGTGGTTAGATGCTGGAGTAGTATACCCAATTGTCGATAGTAGCAGGGTGTGCCCTGTTCAATGTGTGCTAAAGAAAGGTTGAATCACTGTGGTTCCAAATGCAAAGAATGAGCTCGTTCCAATGAGGCCAGTCACGGGATTGAGAGTCTGTATGGACTATCGTAAGCTGAATGCGTGGACTGAAAAAGACCATTTTTTGATGTCATTCATGGACCAAATGTTAGATCGTCTTGCGGGAAAAGGATGGTACTACTTTCTGGATGGATACTAGGGCTACAACCAGATCTCTATAGCCCCGGACAACCAAGAGAAGACCACCTTCACCTACCCTTATGGTACATTCGCTTTCAAAAGAATGTCATTCGGGTTGTGTAACGCACCAACAACTTTTCAGCGTTGCATGATGTCCATATTTTTTGACATGGTGGAGGACACTATCAAGGAATTTATGGATGATTTTTCTATAGTTGGTGACTCGTTTGATGATTGCTTGGAACACTTAGGTGATGTGCTGAAATGCTGCGATGAGTGCAATCTTGTGCTCAACTGGGAAAAGTGTCACTTCATGGTAACAGAACGTATGGTTCTGGCCATAGAATCTCACAAAAAGGCATTGAGGTTGATAGAGCAAAAGTCGAGGTAATTGAAAAGTTTCCCCCACCCATCTCTGTAAAAAGTTTTAGAAGTTTCCTAGGGAATGCAGGTTTCTATCGGAGGTTCATTAAAGACTTTTCAAAAATTGCACACCCTTTGTGCAAGCTGCTCGAAAAGGAGATGAAGTTTTTCTTTGATGATGCTTTCTTGAAGGCCTTTGAGGAGTTGAAAAAGAAGTTAATTTCTGCACCAATCATTCTCTCACCGGATTGGGGACATACGTTTGTAGTCATGTGTGATGCAAGTGGGGTGGCGCTTGGTGTAGTATGGGGTAAAGGCGAGAGAAAATTCTTCATCCTATATACTATGCGAGTAAGGCTTTAAATGTTGGCCAAAAGAACTGCACCGTGACTGAACAAGAATTGCTAACTATTTTCTTCTCATTTGAGAAGTTTCGATCCTATTTGCTGGGAGCTAAAGTTATTGTGCATATAGACCATTTTGCATTGAGGTATCTCATGGCGAAAAAGGACGCCAAACCAAGGCTAATCCGATGGGTACTGCTGCTACAAGAATTTGACTTCGAGGTGCGAGATAGGAAGGGGATAGAAAATCAACTGGCTGATCATTTGTCAAGATTAGAGGAAGAAGCTATGTTGAAGCTAGAAGATGGGCTAGAAATTAATGACACATTCCCAAAGGAACAGGTATTGGCTGCTTCTTTTGATCTTATTCCTTGGTTTGCAAATTTCACCAATTACTTGGCAAGCAATGTGGTGCCCTCAGACTTATCATTCCACCAAAGGAGGAAGTTCATGTCTGATGTGAAGAAGTTTTTCTGGGAAGAGCCCTACTTATTTCGTATCTGTGCTGATGGGATTATTCGTCACTGTATTCCTGAGGTAGAGATGATGAGTATATTGGAAGCTTGCCATTCATCTCCTATTGGTGGTCATCATAGTGGGATCCAGATTGCTCATAAGATCCTGCAATGTGGGTATTATTGTCCTACAATTCACCAAGATGCCCATGAGTTTGTCAAGGCCTGTGATCGATGCCAAAGAGAAGGAGGTATTTCAAGAAAGTAAGAACTTCCGCTAAACACAATATTAGTGACTGAGCTCTTTGATGTGTGGGGCCTTGATTTTATGGGTCCATTTGTGAGCTCGAATGGGATGAAGTACATACTTGTAGCAGTTGACTATGTGTCCAAATGGGTAGAAGTTGTTGCGCTTAGAAACAACGAAGGTAAAAACGTCACCGCATTTCTAAAAAAGAATGTCTTCTCCAGGTTTGGTATACCAAGGGCAATAATTGGCGATGGAGGTTCCCATTTTTGTAATAAATTGTTCAAGGCGCTGCTTAAGAAGTATGGTGTTCGTCACAGCGTAGCAACTCTTTATCATCCGCAGTCTAGTGGGCAAGTTGAAGTGTCTAATAGAGAAATCACGCAAATCCTGGCAAAGACTGTAAATGCGAACAAAACAGATTGGTCAAGAAAACTTGATGATGCTCAATGGGCTTATCACACAGCATTCAAAACTCACATAGGTATGTCCCCTTACCAACTAGTATTTGGGAAGTCATGTCACTTATCTGTAGAGCTCAAGCATAAGGCGATGTGGGTACTCAAGAAGCTGAATCTGGATTTGGATGCTGCATCAAGCCAAAGGTTGATGAAATTGAACAAGATGGATGAGTTTCGCTTAAAAGCCTATGAAAGCTCAGCCTTGAACAAGGAAAAGATTAAGAAGTACCATGATCGAAAGATCGAAAAGCAAAATTTTGCTCCCGGTGATATGGTACTTCTATTGAACTCAAGTTTGCAGCTATTTCCTGGAAAGCTCAAGTCAGAGTGGACGAGTCCATTTAGAGTTGTCCAAGTATTTTCACATGGAGAAGTTGAACTCAAGAACAAGGAAGGAACCAAATTCAAAGTCAATGGCCAGAGGATCAAACTCTATATAGGCCATTCAGAGGAGTTCTACGAGTTGATTGAGCAATGGAATCTTGACGAAGTCTGAGTAGTCAAGAGAATCTACGTCGTGCCACGACGTTAAATCAAGCGCTACTTGGGAGGCAACCCAAGATGTAAAATCTAGCCAACTTAGGAGGTTTTGTGATTTTTATGAAGTTTTTAGTTTTTCTTTCAGTTTGTGTTTTATTGAGTCTCTGTATTGGCTAGATTAGGGTAATATAGGGTCCGTGTCCAAAGAGAGTCAATAAAAATTAAGGGAAGTCCTAATGGTTGTTACTTGTGCAGAAAAGATGTGAACATGTAAAGAACTTCAAAGAGCGGTAGGGTCTACGGTTGTCATCGACGGTCCGTTGGTGGCTTCCGTAGGTCCTAGGTAAGATTTCTTAAAATTGGCTAACTGTTGGAGTAAACGACGACCCCAACTGACGGACCGTGGTTTGACCTACGGACCGTCAATGGGGTTTCGTAGGTCCAGCCTGTGAAAATTACCCGAACCGGCCCACGACTCACAACTAATAAAAAACCCCATTTCAAATTCATTCCCCATTTCCCTCTTCTCCCCAACCGTTACAAACCCTTCCAAATTCATTTCCCACCCTTTCAAATCCATCCCACCCCTTCAAATCACCCTCCCCCAACTATATATTTGGCCCTTCCCCAGTTCTCCCCTTTATATTCTCCTCTAGTCTAATATTTCTTCCCAAACTCCCCCATCTCTATTTTGGTAAAGTTAACAAGTCACGGGTCCGGAATTTTAGCAAGGTGGTTTAAGTATTGCAAGATCACACTCCCCAACGCCTAACCTCCTTCTTCTTCATCAGTTATTGGTTCTAAACCCTAATTTTCAAATTGATATTGAAATTGGTAGTTGCCACTTGACCTTGGGTATTCTATGGGTTTATGATACCACGATTAATTAGAATGTACCCTTGGGATGACAGTTTGGTGGGTGTTAGTTGATGATTGATGTTCACTTATTGAGTTGATCTTCTACATGTGTTCTTGAAACTAGGGTTTCCAAGCTATTTGTGTTATTGTCCCGAAAACTATTTTGTTGGATCCCTGGGAATGTTAGAATAGCATGTTTACATGTTGAAATGAATGTCTAGAAGTTATTTGGTGACTTAGTTAAAATTTTAAATGTTTAGAAATTTTTGATCTGGGCACTATCCAGTGTAGTCGACGACTACGACCTACGGACCGTAGGTCGTACTGTCTCAACCATAATATTGACCCCCTGACCGACATCCACCACCTATGGACCGTGGTTCCACCTACGGACCGTTGGTCCCAAAAAGAGTTTTCTTTTTCTTTTCTTTTCTTTTATTTTCTTTCATATTTCTTTTGTTTTGTTTGATGTTTTGCAGTACTAATAGAGTCTTTTTCAGGTACTATGCCACCAAAAGCTATGCAACCTTCTTGGTGGAGGTCAAAGTCTACCGCACCCTCTGCTCGCCTACGATTGGTGAACGAACCAACTGATGATGAAGGGAGTGGGACTGAATATGACCCTCCACTGAGTGCTGACTCACCTATGTCCCCCCGTACTACTTGCAAACAAGCCAGGCAACTGGCTGAGACTGAGATAGGGGAAGAGGCGCAGTCCGAAAACCTAGACTGTACTTCTCAGTCTGAAGAGGAAGCAAGTGGATCATTTGCGGGTGGCGAGGGGTCCCATCCTTCCCAATCTAGGGAGGGCTCGGACTCTGACTCTGTTGCTACCTCCACTTAAGATGCTACAGAGTTCGGTGAGGCTCATGATCCTCTCGGAGCGCAAGTGGAGCGTATACACAATAGCGCAGAACCTAATAGATGGTGTGTCTGAGGGATGTACCAAATTTTCTATGATGGGTTGTTCATGAATCAGCAACAAAAACAAGCCCGGACCATTACAGAAGAGCGTCAGATGCTCACTGCAGGTTACACACCATGCCAGCCATACACAAGTTATTTAAGCAAAACAGGTATGATTGGATGGCAGAATACCCGGGCAGATACAACTCAGAGATGGTGCAGGATTTTTACGCGTGTTATACCGCGACTGTGCAGAATGCTCTCCCACCCCATGCCAAAGCTCTGAATCAGCCCCCACTCTTGACCACCTTGGTGAGGGGTGTGCCAGTGGACCTATCGGAGGCCATGGCCCACCATTTCATTTACGGCCCCTCCCATGCCCAGCCTATTAATACTGTTGAGTACGATTATCGAATAAGCGTGGTGCAGAATAGAGCAGCCATGCGTGATCCTGATCAGCGAAGGAATCTATTGAGTTGGATGGCGAGGATCATTAATGATGCAGGAGAGAACACTGAGTGGTTTAGGGATATGTCCCATCCTATACGAAAGGCAACACTCAGTTTCGCGGCCAAATACTGGTGGGCCGTTATTAGGACCCGCATGTCCCCAACTATGGCCGACAATGTTATGACGTGGGATCGTGTTGTGATGTTGGCCTCAATGATGGCGGGGCATGAGAATGACTTTTCCCAGATTATTATAGCGGAGATCCATGAGCGGGCATTCAAAGACAACCTCGCTACCATTCCCGTGTCTTATTTTTTACCTATGCAGAGAGGCGACGGTCCCTCTGTGGGGCTGTGACAGGCTGGTAGAGGTGACCAAAATGGTTGATGTGGGCATCATTAAGGATGATACTAACCCCGTGGCCCCACAGAAGAGTATTTTAGTTGATTTGCCGCCTATGGGCGAGGCATTATCCCCCGAGTTAGCTGATGCAGATACTATTCTGGCTCTCACTATGGAGCCCCAGGGGTCTATTCCCCCATCCGTAGCTTCAGATTCTACTACGAGCACACCTCGTGCTCCTACTCCTACAGGGTCAACCATGCTCCCGAATGCCAGACTAGCAGATTTGAGGCTCAAATGGTTGCCTTTCTGAATCGTATTCGACCATGGATGTAGAAATCGGTAGAGGAGTCTGAGGCTTGGACTAAGTAGATGGTTGACGTGCAGATACAAATAGTACATCGGTGCGTTGATGCATTTGAGAGCCGCATGATGGAGAGGTCCCAGCCAGGGCCTTCGATAGATATTGCTGCATTCCAGACAGAGTTAGCTAGTCTCCGTACTAACCTTACTGCCTTGGCTATTTTAGAGACTGATGTTCCGGCACTTGCCCCGGAGGTTGAGGCAGATACTATTTTGCTTAGTGCAGTTTTTGGTGGAGAACAGCCGGCAACTGATTTTTCCCATGAGGCGGGGAAGCACATCCGAACTTGACATGGCGCTGATATAGACTCGGAGGAGGCACGGTGAGCCCGCAAGAGAGAGAGACGGGCCTTAGAAGCTACCCAGCACCAGTTCTTCCAAGAGGAGCAGCTCCATCTAGAGCGATTGTGCTCTTTAGCTGGAGGAGCTTCTGGTTTGGGGCACACTACTGAAGGTGTACCCTACACTACTACTGAGGAAGCTACTGAGGGTACCAGGCATGCTGATCCAGTGGGTTTCGAGCAACCGGACCAACCCGCTGCTTGATTGTTTTTCGGCGCATATGCGCCACAAGTTTGTCTCAACCGATGTTTTTTACTTTTAAATGTGCATTGAGGGCATTGCACGACCTTTTTATGTGGGGGTGGGGTGAACGGATTGTGAGTGACGTGAAGTCTGAGTAACCTAAACACAATCCGTCCTTGGGGTTATCTTGCCTATGTTTTCCCCCCTAAGGAATTGTTTAATTTCTGTTGAATCGGCATGTTTAGGATTGTAAATATGTAGAAGTAACCCAAGACTAAAAGCATGATAATAATAGAGCATGAAAAGATTGATATCCCTCCAAATTCTTTGTGCTGTGATTATGAATTTGATAGGTTGAATGTGTAGGATCTTTATATGACATGATAGCATTGATATGACATTATGGCTGAAACTGCAAGCATGAATCATGTTTATTGATGATTTAATAATTGCAACTGAGGGCCATGTGTATGTGTGAGTTTGGTTATACCTTCATATGGAACGTGCCAAGCGAGAACATGCCCCATTGGTATTGCTAAGGTGATTTAAATTGGAAACTAGGAAATGATCATAGGCCTTTGTTCATACTAAGTCCACTTAAGCCTAAAAATAACCAACAAAAAGAATAAATTGCTCCCTTCGATCCAAATATTTGAGCTTAAAGAATACCATTCTTTCATACACCCAATTCACCTTCCTTGACATTATTGTGAAACTCTATTTTGGCCTTGGTCCCTCCTTGGACATTGTGCACCTCGATTTAGGCCAAAAGCCTAAGTTGAGGGTGGCTATTGCAAAGTTGAACCTTAATTCTGGCCCTGGTCCTACAAAGGATATTGTGTACCTCAACTAATACTAAACATCTAAGTTGAGGGTGGCTATTATGAAGGAAAGCAAGAAAGAAAGGGTATGAAAAGAGTTGTGTGTAGAGAAAAGAAAGCAAAAAGAGTAAGACTGGTGAAAATAGTGTGACCAAGAAAAAAAAAGGAGTTAACAATAATGATAAAAGTAAATGTCGCACTCGAGCTTAAAAGAATCATAAATAAAAGGGCATGAGGCATGAATGATGAAATAAGTAGTTGTAAAAAGAGGTAGTTAGCCAATGTAATTGTCAAGGACGGCAGAAAAGTCACTTAATATCCAAATATACCACACCTGACTCTGAGCCTACATTACAAGCTAAGAAAGTCCTATAGTAATCCGAAGTAACCAGTTTGGAAAATCAAAATAAAGAAAATAAGGGCAAGCCTATGGTATTGAGCACAATCTGTACTGAATTCATTCTAAGCATGAGTGAGTACTTAGTGCCAATCTAAAAAGTCAAATCATGTGTGAAAAAGGGACTTCTTTGTGGAAAGAACACAAGTTGCATTATTGAAGAATCGGTATCTTGGTGATTGATGCGTGTTTAAGTAAATGTGTTTATTGATACATCTGTGTCATGTTTTGATCTGCATGAGTTAGTTTGTTGGGTTTATAAAAATAATTGCACTATGCTTTGAATGAATAAGGAGGGTGTTGATTGATAAAATGTTGTCTGATTGTTTGAATTTTGGGTTGCTTTTGAATAAGTGTCATTTAGAGTTTTGTTGTGTCGCTTGAGGACAAGAAATGATTTTAAGTTGAGGGTGTTGATGTACCGTGAATGTACGGTACTTTTGATGAATTAAACTTAGAATTATGCATGCTTCTTAAGCATTTTATTAGTAGATTTGAGGGTATTTATGTTGAATTTTGCAGGAAATGGGTTTTGAGCAGTTGATGGGTGAAAAGGCTGCAGCATGGTGATTTTTTGTGATGTACGAAAGGACCTACGAGCCGTCGATTGACTGACGAGCCATAGGTGAAGGCCGTGGTTCAGAAGTTGAAGGCAAAAGGCTAAGTATGGAACGACGGTTACCAACAACGACCCGTTGTTCTTGCTACGAACCGTAGGTCATGCTCGTGGGTGACTTTCTAAAAGGCAAAAAAAATTTAGAACTCTAAGTGCTGAACGACGGATTGGACCTACGAACCGTCATTTATGTGACGAGCCGTAGGTCACAACTGTAGGTGACATTGCTCTAAAATTGGATTTCCTTAGTTTTCCTTTTCCTATTTTTTTAGGACCTATTTTCTATAAATACCTGATGCAAATTTCATTTTTGGGTTGTTGAACAAGTTTTGAATCTTTTGCATTTACTTTGGAAATTATTTTGCAACTTTTGTGGAAATAAATTCTTGAAGTTCGGATTATAAAATTTGCTTTTATTTTTCAATTGAAGATTTTGGATTTCATCTATCATTACTATAAGTTCATGAACTATTCTTCAAACCCAAATTTGAGTTCTGAACTCTCAAACATGAGTAGCTAAATCCACAACTAGGGTTGGTGGAACCATGAGTAATTAATGAAAGTAAAACTAATAATGTTGTTATTCTTGATGGGTGTTTATGCATGTATTTGTTAATCTCTTCGTTTTGAATGTTTTTTAATGGTGGCCAACGTTAGAACTCCCCTTATTCCTACTTGTCGGACCAAAGAAGTAACGAACGGGAAAGAGATTAAACAACAGAGATTGACATTCATTTAGTCTGCTATCTAATAGCCTGAACCACATATGCAGAGGGCTAATCTTTGTCGAAAGTAAGGGTTAGTAAATCGACACACGTAGATGGACCAAGTTGTGCAGTGAAATTCCCTATTTGGAGGACCAATCACTTAGGGATACCTAACTTATTGACTATGCGTGTTAAACACTATAGAGAGTTACTATTATTAGATTTACTGAGTTAAGAGCTTGTGAGGAACATATGTACCCTAGTTTCATTCTTATATTTATATCACAAATTTGCAAACTTTGTTATCTGTTTACTTGTTTTGATAAACATCTAGCAATCATAATTTTAGTTTTATTTATTTTTGCCCCCCCCCCCCTTTTAAGAGATAAATTGACTAAGCATACAATTAACAATAAATTAGGCTAAGTCTGAACCATATTCCTCGTGGGATCAACCCTAACCTTTGTTAGGATGTTTAATTGACAACTACCGCTTATACTTCTTTAGGGAGGTATAAATTGGGCGTATCACATGCCCATTTAGATTTATTTGGCTTATTATCTATCGATGGCTTGTTATGGCAGCTTAATTTGAGGATTGTGTATGTGTTTTGCCCCTGTAGTTGATTTATTTTAGTAGTGGATCGACTAGACTGTGTTGCTTTGATTGGGAGTAATGGTTGAGTAGATCCATGTGCCTTTGCCTTGATGGCTCTGTTGTGGTTGTGGCCTTGGGATTGTTGGTTTTTCTTTTTGCCACCATTGTTATCTGCTTTTGTTGTGATGTCGATCCTAATTTGATAGGTGGCTAGACCAGCTTTGCCCAATTTGAGTTTTGCATGTTGTAGGGCCTAGTTGGCTGAGTTGTGAGCCATCTCTTTGGAGTAGTAGTTGGGAGATTGCTAGTTCTCAGAGTTGTGTGTTGGGTAGTTAGCCTTGTTTAGTTGTTGTAGTCCTTTTTAGTTGCTTTCTAACTTTTCCTTAGTCTTTTCCTTAATGCAGAGTTGTGTTTTCGCTCGTTTGGTCTTTTGGATTCGTCCGCTTCTTGTGGTCTTGGAGGTTGGATATGGCTAGCTGGAAGGTGGAGGTGTGATCCTTTGTTGTTCCTGGACTAGCTGCTGTGTTGATAGCCCTCGAGGCCGGTGTATGATTTAGAGTTGGAAAGGTGGTGTTCATTGGTGATTTCAAGCCTTAGCCTTGTTAGGAAATGGAAACTTGCTAAGAAGATTCATTTTCAATATGGGGTCATGGTAATTCATGGGATTTATGAGTTGGCTCTAGTTTAGGATGCGTGATTTGTTTTTGTGATGCTTGGTAGCTTGTGTGGTTTGTGATAGGTTTGGTACCCTTGTGCCACATCGGCCAGTTGACTATGTTGATACGCTACTTGCCGGCTGGGTTTCCCTTATGATGGGGTGTTTGGCTCGGATTTGCGGTGGTAGAGCAGTTTGTGGGCTTGTGATGTCAGTGTTTCAGAAGTTCCTTTGGTTGGAGTAGGTCACTGGAGCGGGGCTCAGTGCTACCTTTTCTTTCACAGGATGGTCGTCCTTTGGATAAGTGTCGTTAGATTTAGAAGGTTGTGTTACAGATTGGTTTGTTTATTTTGACGGTTAGAAATGGATTTTGGGGTTTTGCCCCAGGTTGAGTTCCTTGTCTGGGTAGTTGTCATTCCTCGATGTTCGGGAGAAGCATGTTGGTCTTCTAAGGTTGATGTTGTGTGGGCTTGTAGGAAGGTTTCAATTGGTGTTGGAGATGTTCATGATTGCTAATTGCCGACCAAATGCTCTTAGTAGTTAGAAGATGTTAGAAGTGGAGCATAAGGTTAGTTTTTCGATTTGAGAGTTGGGTTGCATTTTCCATGGTCCTGTGTTTGCTCAATTTTGTTGTTTTGGTATGCTGCTGGTCTATTTAGAAGAATATGGGCCTTTCAGGTAAGCTCGATTTTGTAACACTCCAGTTTTGAAAAGAAAGAAAAATGTAGTTTTAAAATATATTTTTTTTGGTGCCAGTGACGACGGAGGCCATCTACGGAGTGACGGGCTGTAGATGGGAACCGTCGATGGCCCTACCAACTTTATGAATTTTGAGTTTTTGAAACTTGACCTACGGAATAGCAGGACAGTTCGTAGTTCGGTTGACGGGCCATAGATGGGTTCCGTAGATGCCTTCCAAACTTAGCCAAATTTTCAGTCCAAAACGAACTTTCTGAATCGATTGACGGAAGAGAAGGACGGTTCGTCAGTGGATGTATGGACCGTAGGTCCTGTCCATCGATTGGCCCCAACAATTTTATTTAAGGGCTTTTTGGACTTTTCCCTAAATGTTTATTCTTTATACTAGACGATTTTTCCCCTTAACCTTGGCCCTATTTATATTTCCTAAGCCCTAATCCCTTCATTCCAACTCTCATCTCCCAAAAATATTCCTCTCTCTAGAAGAACAAGAAGGAGAAGAAGAGAGCTAGGGTTCTCATCAAGGTCATCAATCCTCCTTTTATTTCAAGTCATTGGCATTGAGGTATGATAGTATTTACCATTTGGAGTCTTTCCTCCAATGGGTCCTCTTTTCCTTAAGGTTTTCAAGGTTTAGTCTTGCCCAAGAGAGCTAGGGTTTTGAAAAATTCTTATGGGTTCTTCATTATGCTTTCCATTGTTGATGTTATGGTTGATAGTGCACGATCTAGCGTGGTAAAGTAAGCTAGTGCACGATTTAGCGTGGTTTACATGCAACTTGATGAATCCCATGAGCTTATGCTAAGTTTCCCCCAATTTATGATTATGGTTATGATTGTGGGTTGATTGAGAAAAAATGAATTGCATGAACTCTTTGTGAATTGAGTTGAGAATTATGATTATCAAGCTATGAATTTCATGTAAGACTATGAATTATGGAAAGAGGATATTTTATGAAAAGATGCATGTTGAATCAAAATCTATGATTTTCCTCTATTATGTGGGTTCCCTCAATTATGACTAAATTGCCTTGATTTATGGCTTTCTAAGTATTAGCTTGCATTGAATTACATGTTTTGAGGTGAAGCTTATGAACCCATGATTTATGAGTTAAGAGCATGATGAGCTATGTAAATATGAAGCTTGTGAACTCATGCATGTTTTATGAAGTTTATGATATGTTAGTGCAACTGTTGAGTTGTGAAAGGGTTTCTCATGTAATGCTCAACCTATGAATGTGAAAGGTTTTCTCACACGTAATGATTCATAACTTGTTGAAAGGTTTGCTCAACTAAGCTTGAATCCATGATTAAGGAGCTATTCTATGAAGGGACAAGAGGCGATTATCCATGTCTACTAATAATGAAATCACGACTAATAGAAGAACAAGAGGCGAATATTCACCCATGTTCTTAAGGAGCTATTCTAATGAATGAAGGGACAAGAGGCGATTACCCATGTACCCTAATGTAGACAAAGCGCCGATTACACAAGTCTACCAATAATGAGTTTATGACTAATGTAGACAAGAGGCGATTACCCATGTCTACCTAAGATAAAATGAACTATGATAAATCTGTGGGAAGTATGCTTAGTACCAAGTGGACAAGTGGCGATTACCCATGTCCCATAACCTATGTGCCACCATAGGGTGATGGTCTATGATAGACACTAGCTAGTGGATCCACATAACCTAAAAAGTTCATGGTCTTACCTTGGCAAGTAGGACACCCCTTTTCGGTGTGGGGCAGACACCGGATTCCATGTTGATAGCTCACATGGTCTCGTATGTCGGTTAAGGCTATTTCCCCACAACTAATGAACAAGTGTTATGATGATGATCTAAGGTAAAGTAAAGGAAAGATGAATAGCTTGTCTTGGCCATGTTTATGCTTCATGTTTTCTTATGTTCTATCATGTTTTAGCTATGACATTACATGTCATGATTATATGTCATTCTAGCATGGTTTATATGCCCTTTGTGCATTGCTAACATACTTGGTACTTGATTGTACTAACGCATACTTTTGCCTACATTGATTCTATTGATGTAGGACTTGGCGGTTCTTCTCATCTCACTAGTGGCTAGTCAGTTCCAGTAATAGTGAAGACTTGGTGAGGCCTCCTATGTCCGAGGACCTATTCTTGTTACGTTTTCATGCTTTCCGTTATACTTTTTGATATTGTACTGGGCTGTGTCCCAAACCTTCATTTCTATTCTATTATGTTAGATGGCTTGAGACATGAGATGTAGACTTCCGCTGATGTTTTCTTAAACTCTGTTGTGATTTTATCTTTTGGACTCTTTAATTTCTACTATCTTGTATGAATGTATGCTAAGTGGCTTGTATGAGGCCTTTCGGGGTCTTGTACGCCATGTCACGTCTTAGGGGTACCTTGGGTCGTGACAGATTTAGTTGGGTGAGAGTTGGAGACAAAAATGGATTTGAAGGAGTTTTTGGAGTTTTGAAGTAAATTTGAGGATTTTCCTCTTAGCCTGAGTTCTGTGATGGCATTGTTTGATTTGAGAGGGTGTCTGAGGGTTTGGCGGAGCATGCAGACTAAGTATCCTCATATTTTTGAGCTTTTAGGCTTTGTCTATCCTTCTACTTTTGCGGATGAAAGTCCTTTTAGTAGTGGATGTTGTAATGACCCTCCAGGTCATTTTCTTTCATTTTCTGCTCTTTTCAGCATTTAGAGCTTTCCTGTAGTTACCCCAAGTCATTTATGACTTGTTGGGACTTACTGTTTGGTCGTTGGGTTATTCATTTGGATTTTGTGCAAGGTTTCGTATTTTGGAGCCTTTGAAACATTGAACGGTTGACTTCAATCAAACGTTCTGGAAGACAGCCTTAGAATACAATTCTGGCGGTTTCATCAGCTCTGGAAGGGCCATTTTAGGCTAGGAGCATGGTTGGTTCGGGCCCCGAGACTTCTGGTGTGAGTTTGTGCTGTTAGGCATTTTAACTTTGATGCTTAAGCCAAGGGTTGAGTTTGGCCAACATTCTTGGTAAACGTACTCGGATGAGAATTTCGTCAGCGCGGTTAACTCTAGAATATCAAGTTTGGTGTTGAATGACCTTTCGTGCACTTTCATTTTTCCTCAAAACAACCTCAGATGGAAGTTTTGATGGTCCCAATGAGTCTGTAATGCTGAATTCGATGGGGTAGCATATTTCATTTGCATTCACAGGGTTTCGAATGAATCCCAGGCACCCTGCCGGAGAATTCAGAGTTGGAGCAAACCAGCTAAAGTGCTGATATCTTGTGCAGGCTTTTAAATGACCAGATACCACACTTTTAGCGACAAGAATTTGCTTTTAGAAACCGGTTTTGTGTATTTATACCGAGAAATTTCAGCTTTCCGCCCTCATTTCCAAAAGGCGATTTCTTTTCATCCGAGCTTAGATTTGAGTGATTCAAAGTCCTGTGTTATCAATGGGAGCGTGGCTACTTGATTTTGTGATTAGAAGATGTTGGGGAACCTTCATTTCAGTGAACTAGAGCTCGAAGCTGCTTGTTTGGCTTGGTTTTCTTGTTAATTTTGCATGTTGTTGTTGAAGCTGTTTTCAGGCCTAGGATTGTGTTCAATTTTGGAACACAAGTTCGAGGCTTAGTTTAGAACCTTTTGACGGAATCAATTTCTAGATTTTTGGCACGGGTCCCACAGTTCCTCTTTTACTCAATTTTTGGTCCATTTCCAATTATTCTGATTTTAATGTCAAAACATCCATAATGACATTATGATTGATAATTTGATAGTTTGGCGGTGTTCGGAGGCATTTCGGATATGGATAGCTCATGTGTGGTGGATTCAAAGCGCTCATGTTTAGCTTTCAGGTAGGCTTCAGACCACTTTCTTGGTTGAGCTTCTTAGATAATGCGTAGTATAGATTTCATGTAATTTTGGATGGTATTTGCTGGGTATTTAGCTTTCCTCTTGTTATTCCATCCTTTCTTGATTTTGTAGGAGCCTTGGGCTTATTGTGGGTGTTGGGATCCTTAGGTTAGACAATGGCTTCGCTTGAGGTGTAGATGATCTTACTTATCCTTGTTAGGATTGATTCGTGGTTGCCTTAGACTAGGCTAGATATTAGATGCTTTAGGTTGTGTTTTATTGCCTCGTAGTTATAGTTTTCTCCCTTTGGGGTTTGTTTTGGGTCGTTCTCCTTGCGTTCATGCTTGTGACCTTGGTGGCTCGTCGTAGTCGTGGGTTTGTTCTAGTTGTGCTCAGTCTGGGATTGGAGCGGTGTGATTGGGGTAGGGCGTTGTCCCTTGAGTTTTCTCTCCCTTTATTCATTTGAAATATCTTCTTGTTCCCTTTGCTTGTTGATTAGCGATGGGCATATTGTATCCTTATTGAGCTTATGATTATGTTGTTGGGCTTGAGGCCATGTGCGAGGACCAGTTGGATCCTAGGTTAGTACTTTCTACTTTGGTAGCGCAGTTTCATTGGCAGTATAATTATTTAATTCTAAGTGCCTTGTTTGAACGTTGGTGATGCATGCATTATATTGTTTGCTCATTCACACAGATTTAGTGGTACGATCCAGCCCATGCATTGGCATATTTATCATTCATGATGAGATACTGTTTTACTTAGTTTTTATTCTATACTAGTTTTAATAGGAGTCGTACCACCTGGATCGCTTGATTTACTGAATTTTGATATTATGAGGCATCAGGGATGTGCTCCTTTCCTACTTGAGATATTACAGGCATCAGGGATGTGCTCAGTTTTAACTTGACAACCTGGCCTGTCGACGCCCGTTCTTGCATGCTTTTGGCTTTACTTATGCACCCAGGTCACTCTAGCTAGCTGGGTGGCTTATGCCCCTAGGAGTGGACTGGCTGGCTGGGCGGCCTTGTTACCTGAGATCCTTTTCGAAGTTGACACACCCCCGGGTCACTCTTGCTAGCAGGGCGGTTTATGCCCCCAGGGAGTGGATTTATTGGCTGGGTGGCCTGGATTGATTTTTCACTCTTGTTAGCTAGGCTGGGAGTTGATTGGAGTCTTATGGTTATGGTTTCGGATGGTCATTGATGGTTTTGTTGCTCGCCCTATATTCATATGCATTGCCAATCACCAGTATACTTGTTTGCTATTTGTACCCTATGATTTATGGGGGTCAGTTGGGTCATGTTTGGTGTTTGTTCCTTTCGGACTTATGGGAGTTCGGTTAGGTGATAACTCTCAAGTGTCCTCCTTAAAACAAATTAAAAGGGAAAGCGGTCTTTGTGAATTAAAACCCAACGAAGAATCGAGATCGAATCCCATAGGGAACGATATATTGTAGAGAATTTGTATTAAGAAATTTGATTGTAAAATTGCTCATTTGTAATAGTGAGAAAAAGGGGGTGGATAATTTCACCAATCTAATGAAAAGGTGTGGTTATCAATAATCACAATTAAACTAAAAATTTAGAGAATTCAAGAATTATTAACACTCAAGGGGTGCGGGGATTGGGAATCGATCTCACATAGGGGTGATTGTGATTCTCTATAGTGATGAACATTCTTGAATAGGCTAGGTCATCTTCAATGATGCTAATCATCTTTCGATCTCAAAGCATCTATGTATAGAATCTTATTTCGGTCTCATCTACATGCTAATCTAAACAACCCAATACCTTACTCTATTCTCTCTTTTGATGCAGAAATATTGCAAATACATTTGATCCATAACCTCTATTTTCAAGCAAGTTATAAATATCAAACCTAAATTGCTAGTATTGGACTAATTACCCACTCCAATCAATCTCTATCGGGCATTGATCGGAGATCGGAAGTAGGAATTAAGTTTGCTACCTTAACCCATAAATTAACCCCATGCTAATTAGCCAAAATTCATGCATGAACAGAAGCAAAACAGAGCATAGCAGAAAACCCACTACATTAAATCAACACCCATCCCCATAATTGCACCCCTAGATCTTGGGGTTTTAGTCACCATCACAAAAAGTAAAGAAAGTATACCTTCCATGAAAGCAGTCATGGGTAAGATGACATTAAGCAATTACAAGTAAACCCTTTTTGGATTCAACTTCAATTTATCAAATTCAAGAGCAAAGTTGAAAAATCCCAGAAGTTAGAAATTGTTCTTCACAAAGGTTAAGTGTTTTCTCTCTCTACACTTCCAAACTGTAAAGTCTAGAATAAAATATGAAATATGAACTCTCCACCCTCTCACTCTCATCTGGGCTATTTATATTTTCCCAAAATTTGATCCAAAAACTCAATGTTTGTCTCCTTCGGCAAAATTAGTCTAGCTCGTCGAGTTCATTCGGTGAATCACCTCCACTGCTTCAGCTTGCCTTTTCATGCTCTAGGCCTTAGGTGTTTGAACCTCAGTCAGGAAACTCGGTTGAGTCAGCCTTTCACATTCGGCGCATCACCAAGTACCACCTTAGTTTGCATTTCAAGCATTCAATATTTCTCCTTGCATTGTCACTTTCAGCGACGATCAGCAAGTTCACCCTTTTCATTCAGCGTATCGCCTTATCTATTGGAATTCGCCGACCTGTTTCAATAAACACAAGTGCTATGCACTATCATTTTGTGTGAGGTCCAGATCACTAGGTGATCCACCTTTCTTTGTTTGCCGATCAACAATGTGTAGTTTGCACTTCTTTTTACATTTTTCGCCATTCTTTCAAACATCAATCCTTGCCTTGTCTATTTTCCTTCCTAGCTGCAAATCATCAACATTTCATCAGAATAGGACAAAATTAGGCATTGAGGACACTAATTATTGAGCTAAATAGACCTTAAATAAGTTCAAATCTACCACTCATCAACACCCACAGCTTAAAATTTCACTTGTTCTCAAGTAAATCAAGAACACAATTAGCTCAATAAGAGTGTCTAGAACAGTACTCAAAGAGAGATAACATGCAATTGCCATTACAAGACTACTCTCAACAGCATGCTACACTCAATCATGATCAAAAAGCTTCAAATGATGACTATCCGATTTCAACACAAGCTCAAACTCACTTTAGCTTCTTTTCTAATGCCAGAACATGTTTCAATAAATGCATTCAAGTGCCCTCACAACAAGAACGATTCCATGCTCTCACAAAGCAAATCAACAAAGGAATAAGGAATCAATGCAAGTCTCACTCTCTCAAAAGAGAAATACATGGAAACTTTGTCCCATAGGTTCGCCCATATTTTTCAATCATCATACAACCTAGTTCATGCAAAATCTCAAGGGTCTTTTATGCTTGTAATGGTGTTTAGGGTTAAGGTATGATCAATTTGGCTCGGTGACTTTACCTTTTCAAAGCGTTGTTACAATCATTTTCACCTCTTCTGAAGTTCTTTTTCATTTGACAACTCAAACTTTGTTCTATTACTCAACTTATTTGGAATCCCCTTTATTTCACTACTTCTCTTTTTCATTTTCATTTTTCCTAAGTATTTTCATCCCAATGGCTCTTTTTTTATAAGGAGGAGTTTCTTCTTTTTGTATAAAATTTCAAAGTTGAGTCTCATTTCATTTTTCTTTTCCCTTCACTTGGCTTTCATTCCTCCTTCCTTTTCACACCCCCAACTTAGGCTTTTGTCCTAAGTTGGTTTTTCGAACATATCAATGATTCAAAAGGATTTTAGGTGACTTGGTAGGAACAATTTGGTTGAAGAGGCTTCCTTTTGGTTTTTCCAACAAATAGGTTAGGCTCAAATGGTGCCAAAACGGATGCACACCCTCACAAGGTAGTCACAAAAGATTAAGGAAATTTGGGTTCACTCTTTGAATTGTTGCCCAAGATCACGCCTCACATTCACCAAGATTTAAATAATTGAACTAACAAGGCAAATTCTAGGACTCCACAAACATGTTTTCAAGTAAGACCTCACAACACATGGCACTTTGAAATACACTCATTTAGCACATCCTGAAAAGATCAAAAGCGTACATGCGATGTTCATCGCAAGGCCCAAATTAAAATGTAGCTAGTCAACAAAAGATTCAAAGAGATCACTAAAAAGTACAACCACATCAATTTAATTATCGCAACACCGACACTCTACATCATGCTCATCATGAGTACTATTCAAGACAACGATATTGAACATAATTGATTCTCAAATCATTATAAATGAAAACTTCCAGCATTTCAAAATTTTCAAAACTCATTGAGGGTTGCAAAATCATGAGAGAACCAAATAGATCTAAGAGACACAGTCAACTAAAAGAAACACTATAATATAGACAAAAGTAAAGTAATACAATCATTAAAAATTAAAAGTAACAAAATACAAGCAAAAAAAGGGAATATTGGCTCCCTCACCCCACCAAAAATAGAATGTAGTGTCCTCAATGCTATAATAGTAAAAGTACAGGAGGCTGAGATAAAAGGGTCCCCCTAACAGGCTAGGCCTGTTGAGCACTCTCGTCCGGAGCCTCAATTAGGGAATCCTCAAGAGGGGAATCAATGCCCGGCAATAGGATCACATATGAGGCAGCAGTTCCCATCTCAACACTCTGAGGGATGGTGGAGTCTAAAGAGACTCCACTTGGACCAACCGATAAAGTCTCCTGAAGGGATCTCTCTAGAGTCGCCTAAAGAATGACCTCTTTGGTCTCCTGCATCTCAGTCAAAGTCTTCAAAATCCCATGCTCCTCGCTCTACAACTCCTCCTCATCCGTCTCCTCGGCCCTCTCAACATCAACATCAACATTAACGGCAAGACTTGCAGCTATTTCAGGCTACTCACTAGGAATATGCTCACTGCTGAGCATCTAGGGTGGCATGGAGGTAGGTGCATCCGTTAGGGGAACCTCGCCCCATAGCGTGGATATGTCCATGGACTGTAGCTGAGTCACCTACGCACGCAACATAACGATCTCCTCTCTCATATTGTCTAGTGCACATGAATTATCCTTGGCCTTCTCTTGGGTCTCAATTCACGTAGTGAGGTTATCCAACCTCACACCATGGCCCTCGAACAGCCCCTCACACCTGCTCACTCTCTCTCACTCTCTCAAAGGAGCTAATTCTCTCTAAATATCCCAATCAATGATTCGAGGTATATTCATCTCAGCCCGTACGACTCTAACATCCACCAATCAGGCAAGGCTACCCATATGATAAATCATAGCCTGGGTCAAGGGGAGACAGGTGATAGGATTGGGGGTAGGTCGCACAGCAGCATTAGATACAGAAGAACTAGCAGTAACAAGAGTAGTGGAAACTGAAGGCACAGTAGAAGAGGAGGATATACATGCCTGCTCCTCAAAAGGAGTAGGTGTGCTATCCTCAGCTGCTAGTGGTGTGGTATCAACCACGGGCATCGTATCTTTTGGTGGTGACTTCCTCTGAGCCACATCATCCGGTAAGCACTCATCCTCAATCCTCCTAATGTCACAAGAAGAAACTGGGGTGACCCTCACATTTGTAGTTGCCCTTATCACACAGCTGCATAATGTTTCACAAAGAAGGGTAGCCCCTAGATGTAACACGGTGAACAAGACCCCGAGAGGCCTCATACAAGCCCTTAGCATACATAACATAATAGATAATAGAGAAATAAGAGTTCAAAAGAGCATATTATATCAAAGCTTTACTCAAAATAGCGGAAGTCTACAACTCATGTCTCAAAGCCTTCTAATATCATAGAATATGAATAAAAGTGATAGGGACACAGCCCAATACAATATCCGACATAAGGAATGACATCAAAGAAAAATCCGACAAGGCTGTGTCCTCGGGTGGATGAGGACTCACCAAGTCTTCTTCTCAACTCTAAGTCAAAGCTCTAGCCACGAGTAGGAGAACTGCCACGTCCTACACCAAGGAAGTTGATGCAAGCAAAAGTATGTGTTAGCACAATTAAATACTAAGTATGTTAGCAATGCATATAAACACATAAATCATGCTAGAGATAGAGACATAATCATCACATGTAATGGCTAAGCTAAAAACATGATAAACATGAAAAACATGAAACATAAAACATATATCAAGGCCAAAACAAGCTAAATCATCTTTCCTTTTTTTCTTTACTTCATCATGAGAACACTTGTTCATTAACTTGTGGGGAAAAGCCTTAACCAACATGTAAGACCATGTGAGCTATAAACACGGAATCCGGAGTCTACCCCACATCGAAAAGGGGTGTCCTACTTTCCAAGGTAAGACCATGAACTTCTTAGCTTAGGTGGATCCACTAGCGAGTATCTATCATACACCATCACCCTACGGTGGCACATAGGTTATGGGACATGGGTAATCGCCACTTGTCCACTCGGTACTAAGCATACTTCCCACGGATTAATCATAGTTCATTTTATCTTAGGTAGACATGGGTAAGCGCCTCTTGTCTACATTAGTCATAAGCTCATTATTGGTACACTTGGGTAATCGCCGCTTTGTCTACGTTAGGGTACATGGGTAATCGCCTCTTGTCCCTTCATTCATTAGAATAGCTCCTTAAGAACGTGGGTAATCACCTCTTGTTCTTTTTAAGTCATATAGGGAGAACAACGTGAGAAAACCTTTCCCGACTCAACCATAGCATCATCATGTGATAACTTTGGCACTTCACTCTCAAAGCACCCTTAACTCATCTTTCACTTCATATGAGACATGCATAAGTTCATTAGCTTTATCTTTACTTAGTTAATCATGCTCATAGTTCATAGATCATAGAGTTCATATGGGTTCGTGCAAGTTCAACTCATATCATGCAATTCAATGCAAGTTCATGCTTAAAAAGCCGTAATTAAGACCATTTACCCGTACTTGAAGGAACTCACATAATAGAGGAAAATCATGCTTTTGATTTAATCCGGCTAAATTCATAAGATTATCCTCAATTCATTCATAATTCATGCTTGATTTCATAAAGAATTCATAAACTTCATCAAATCATAACTCAACCCAACAATCAAAGCATAGATTATCAAATTGGGGAGAATTGACTTGGGATCATGGGGGTTCATGCAATCTTGACATCCAATCATGTAATTCACGCTAATTCGTGCACTAAGTTACCTTATCACGGCTAAATCGTGCACTAAGAATCATAAAATCAATAATTGGAAATCCATAATGATTGATCACAAACCCTAATTCAATTGGGTTAGAGTAAACCTTTGAAAATCATGAAGAAGAGGAAGGGCACATTGGAGGAAAAGACTCCTAATGGTTAACACTATCATACCTCAAAGCAATCCACAAGAAATTGGAGAAAATTGAAGGTCTTCAATGGAGGATTCAAGCTCCTTCTTCTTCCTTGAGAGTTGAGATAGTTTCTTTTAAGAGAGAGAAATATTTGAGAGAGGAGAGTTTTGGAATGAATTAGAATGAAAGGAATAAGCCTTAGAAAGTATTTATAGGTCTTAGATTAAGGGCATAACCGACTTAGCTTAATAGGTAAACAATTAGGGAAAAGACCAAAAAGCCCTTGATTAAAAACTGGCGGGGCCAATCGACAAACAGGATCTACGGTCCGTACATCAATTGACAGACCATCCTGTTCTTCCCTCAATTGATTCAAAAAGTTCATTTTGGGCTGAAAATTTGGCTAAGTCTGGAAGGGATCTACGGAATCCATCTACGGTCCGTCAACTAGACTACGAACCGTCCTGCTGTTCCATAGGTCAAGGTTCAGAAACTTGGAAATCCAGAAATTTCACAGTGCCATTGACGGTTCCCACCTACGGCACGTCGGTGGCCTCTGTAGGTCACTGTCTTCAGGTGAGTTCTGTATTTCAAAATCCATTGGAAGCTTGGGGTGTTACAATATCTCCCCCTTGGGAACATTTGTCCTCGAATGAGAATCAAGACATCTTGAGAAGGGTAATAGACACGGAGTAACAAGCCAACCTAGCATGCAATCACATAAATGGACATATCCGAGGAGGAAACATCAACTCCAAGTTAAAGCATGATCAACACATCATATCATGAAGACTTTATGCAACTCATACTCAAATGCTCATAATCATATAAGACTCTTCATGAACATACATAATCAAGGAATCTTGGAAATCAATTATGACACATGAGACCAAAAGAATGAACCATGAGAATCAAGATACCTCAAGCTAGAGTAGGATCGGAAGGAAAGAGATGAGGATATCGGGACATCATATCGGCCTCGGCCTCCCAAGTAGCACCCTCAACCAACTGATTCCTCCATAGAACTTTTACGGAAGCAACTTCCTTATTCCTTAACTTCCAAACTTGCCGGTCTAAAATCTCAACCGGAACCTCTTCATAAGAAAGACTATCCTTTATGCCAAGATTCTCTAATGGCACTATAGTGGTCGGATCACCAACACACTTCTTCAATAATGAGACATGGAAAACTAGATGCACAGATGCCAAATCATTAGGCAAGTCAAGCTCATAAGCAACCTTACCAACACGTCTCAAGATCTGATATGGGCCTACATAACGGGTACTAAGCTTCCCTTTCTTCCCAAATCTCATTACACCCTTCATGGGTGAGATTTTCAAGTAAATCCAATCATCCACATCGAATTTTAATTCTCTTCTTCTAACATCGACATAGGACTTTTGTCGATTTTGAGTCGTTTTCAACCTCTCCCTAATAAGTCAAACTTTCTCCATAGCCTCATGCTCCAATTCCGGGCCTATCAAAGCAATTTCACCAACTTCAAACCAACCTATAGGAGATCTACACCTCCTACCATAGAGAGCCTCAAATGGAGCCATACCAATACTAGAATGGTAGCTATTGTTATAAGCAAACTCAATCAAAGGCAAATGATCATCCCAAATACCTTTGAAATCGATTACACAATGTCACGACCCAAGCCTAGGGCCTAGATGTGACCGGCGAATGGGGAACCCGAAGGAACCCCAAACAAGCCTCATAGCGTATCATTACACATCCTTGGTCGCGGAAGCAATTAAATGACCATAAGCGATAAGCATAGTCAAGGGGAAATCGGGACTAAGGGAGCAAGAAGAAAAAAAGAAATGATACATAAATACCATAGATGAGTCAAGCTCAAGCATAAAACACAACTTGTCCAACACCACCTCTAAACATGAGTACTTAGCGGGGGCCAAGACAAACTACCGGGCTCACCCTCATAGTCAAAACATAACTAGAAAGGAAAAGTTTTATACATAGCAAAAGATCATGAGCAACGTCCCCGAAATGGAGGACTCACCAATAACCACTATAGAAAATCGTACTAGCCACGCGGAGGAGGATGGTCAAGCGATGCTCCGGTCCCTACATGGTGACATCATGTAGGCATAGAGTATGCGTTAGTACATTTGAATGTACTAAGTATATGGGATGCAATGCAAGGCTACATTAGATGGACATCATAGGAAAATGCGTAATCATACCCAATAGATAGCATATTAATAAAATAGTATGTATAATGATGCTTACATAAAAATCATATTTAATGGGACGTAGTACATGTGTGGCGAGTGACCATCAATATAGTATTTCCAAGGCCTACCACCCCCTTGGAGAGGCGAAAGAGGTACAAACCCCTCAATATGGTTACACGGGCCTACCACCCCCCGTGCTAGGGACCAAGGTACAAACCCCTCGATATGGTTACACGGGCATACCACCCCCCCTGCTAGGGATGGTCGACTCACAACACTTATTTAGAGAAAATCATATACATGTGTCCATTTCATCATCATTTCAGTAATTACATAACCATACGTCTCATAGGACGTACCTTGGACCTTCCCTTTCCTAAGAATTCTATAATGGGCATTTTATCAAACACAAGGTGGGCAATTGTTCATATAAATGAAATCATGTATTTCAAGAATACTAATTCCAACCAATTCCAAAATCCATATAAATCAGCCCACCAACAACATACATATATATATCAACCTTCATAATTTGATCATGGAAGCATGTAAACCATAAACATCACATAAAAATTCCATTTCATGATAATATGCAAAAAGGACCATAATAGGGTGTGTAGTAGTAATTCCGTAATTCAAGAATTCATAATTGATCATGAGGACCCATAAACTTGAAGTAGAAATAGAGGATAAATGGTTGGACTTGTGGAAAGGAAGGTTTCCACAATCAAACCCACATACCTCAACTTTGGAGAATCCTTGATGAAGATTGGAATGGAGAATCGAAGCTTGAGATTGAGTCTTGAATCCGGAATTAGAGCTTGAGATGTTTGAATTTGGTTGAAGATCTTGGTGGAATTTTTGGAGAGGGCTTAGAGAGTGTTTTTGGAGTTTAGAAAATGACTAAATATGGGACATATCCCCTTTTTATAAAAAATGACTCCAACCCGCCTAGAAAATTCGCTCACTGGAATTGGAAATTCTGCACTGACAGGTTTTACGAAAATGGTCATAACTCCCTCATCCTAACGCGGAATAAGGTGAAACCAAGTGCGTTGGAAAGCTAACTCAAAGAGCTTTAATTTGATAGGTTGCAGCCCTTCCAGTTCCTTGTGTGCTAAGAGATATGCCCCTTTAAAGTTGACCCTCAAAATCGCAATTTTTGCGATTTTCGAATTTTGATACGGTTGCTCTAAAATTCGGGTTAGACCCATTTCCCACTCAATTTGACCCCACAAATAAGAATATGAAGTCGAATTTCCGAAATCATGCACGGATTTTGAGATATATGGAAATTACAATTATAGGTGTTTCCGAAGCACATTTTCGGGCATTTTTGGGGTCGTTTCACACAAGCTCTCAACATATCTTCCAAAGTCTGAGTAGTACGCTCTGACTGCCTCAGTTTGGGGGTGAAAGGTTGTACTAAGCTTAACACGAGTACCAAGGCCTTTTTGGAATGACTTCCAAAATTGAGAAGTAAATTGTGCACCACGATCGGAGATAATGGATAACGGCACTCCATGTAGCCTAACATCTCCCTCAAATACAACTTAGCGTAATCCTCCGCTGAATAAGAAGTCTTGACGGGAATGAAATGGGCTGACTTTGTCATTCTATCAACAAAAACCCAAATCGAATCAAATTGTCGCCTCGTGCCAGGCAAACCCACAATAAAATCCATATTCATATCTTCCCACTTCCAAGTAGGAATACTAATATCTTGGGTCAAACCTCCCGGCCTTTGATGCTCAACTTTCACTTGTTGGCAATTAGGACACTTAGCCACAAATTCCGCAATATCTTTCTTCATTCCGTTCCACCAATAAATTTCCCACAAATCACGATACATTTTGGTAGCTCCTGGGTGGATGGTATATCGAGAACTATGGGCTTCTGATAAAATTTTCTCTCTTAAGCCCTCTACATTGGGGACACACAAATGACCTTGATATCGAAGCACACCATCTCCCCCCTTGGGAGAAAACTTCTATGGACTTCTTGAGTACCGCTTCTTTTAGTTCAACCAAGTTAGGATCAAGACCTTGCTTAGCTTTCACGTCATGCACAAAGAGGATTCGGAGCCCTTGTGAACCGTAACACCACCTTTAGTAGAGTCAACCAATCTAACACCCAATCAAGCCAATCTATGGACATCGCGAACCAACTCTTTCTTACCATCCTCAACATGAGCAACACTACCCATAGATAATCGACTAAGAGCATCCGCCACCACGTTAGCCTTACCGGGGTGATAGAGAACACTCATATCATAATCTTTTAACAACTCGAGCCACTTTCTTTGGCGGAGATTCAAATCTTTCTGTTTAAACACATATTGCAAACTCTTATGGTCGGTGAGGACATCTACATGTACTCCATACAAATAATGTCGCCATATTTTCAAACCAAACACAACTGCCGCTAATACCAAGTCATGAGTAGGATAGTTCTTTTCATGCACCTTAAGTTGCCTTGAAGCATAAGCAATGATCTTTCCGTTTTGCATAAGAACACATCCTAGCCCAATTCTCAAGGCGTCACAATAAACCACAAAACCATTGGATCCTTCCGGTAGAGTCAATATCGAAGCCGAAGTAAGTCTATCCTTCAACTCTTGAAATCTCTTCTCACATGCTTCGGACCATACAAATTTAACCTTCTTTTGAGTCAAAGCCGTCAATGGAGAAGCAATGGATGAAAACCCTTCAACAAACCTCCTATAATAACAGGCTAAGACTAAGAAACTACGGATATCTGAAGGTGATAAAGGTCTAGGCCACTTCTTAACCGCTTCCGTCTTCTTAGGATCTACCTCAATGCCTTTACCGGAAATAATATGACCAAGAAAAGCTACAGACCTTAACCAAAACTCACATTTACTAAACTTCACAAAGAGTTGTTCTTCCTTGAGGACTTGCAACACAATCCTCAAATGATTAACATGTTCACCCTCATTCTTTGAGTAGATTAAAATGTCGTCAATAAACACAATCACAAACATGTCAAGGTATTGCTTAAACACTCTATTCATCAAGTCCATAAATGCGGCCGAAGCATTTGTCAACCCAAACGACATTACCAAGAACTCGTAGTGACCATACCTACTTTGAAAAGCCGTCTTCGGGATATCATCTTCTTTCACCCTTAATTGGTGATAGCCCGAACGAAGGTCGATCTTAGAGAAATAACTAGCCCCTTGAAGTTGATCAAACAAGTCATCTATCCTTGGTAAAGGATACTTATTCTTAATGTAACCTTGTTCAATTGGTGAAAGTCGATACACATACGGAGTGAACCATCTTTCTTCCTTACAAACAAGACCGGAGCACCCCATGGAGAAATACTTGGCCGGATGAAACCCTTATCCAGAAGTCTTTCAACTGCTCTTTTAGTTCCTTAAGTTCCACCGGAGCCATTCTATAAGGAGGTATAGAAATAGGTTGCGTATCTGGGAGAAGGTCAATATCGAAGTCTATTTCCCTTTCGGGAGGAATACCAGGCAAGTCATCGGGAAACACTTCCGATTAACAATGGGGACCGACTCAAGAGTAGGGGTCTCGAAATCTATATCCCTCACCCTAACAAGATGGTAAATACAACCCTTTGAGATCATCTTTCTAGCTTTTAGATAAGAAAAAAATTGACCTCTAAACATAGGATTTCCTCCCTTCCACTCTAGGATAAGCTCATTTGGAAACTTAAACTTGACCATTCGGGTCCTATAATCTATAGAGGCATAACAAGAATGCAACAAATCCATCCCAAGAATAACATCAAAATCTAGCATGTACTCCATACAAATAATGTCGCCATATTTTCAAAGCAAACACAACTGCCGCTAATACCAAGTCATGAGTAGGATAGTTCTTATCATGCACCTTTAGTTGTCTTGAATCATAAGCAATGACCTTCCCATTTTGCATAAGAACACATCCTAGCCCAATTCTTGAGGCGTCACAATAAACCACAAACCCATCGGATCCTTCCCGTAGAGTCAATATCGAAGCCGAAGTAAGTCGATCCTTCAACTCTTGAAAACTCTTCCCACATGCTTCGGACCATGCAAATTTAACCTTCTTTTAAGTCAAAGCCGTCAATGGAGAAGCAATGGATGAAAACCCTTCAACAAACCTCCTATAATAACAGGCTAAGACTAAGAAACTACGGATATCCGAAGGTGATAAAGGTCTAGGCCACTTCTTAACCGCTTCCGTCTTCTTAGGATCTACCTCAATGCCTTTACCGGAAATAATGTGACAAAGAAAAGCCACGAACCTTAACCAAAACTCACATTTACTAAACTTCGCAAAGAGTTGTTCGTCCTTGAGGACTTGCAACACAATCCTCAAATGATTAACATGTTCACCCTCATTCTTTGAGTAGATTAAAATGTCATCAATAAACACAATCACAAACATGTCAAGGTATTGCTTAAACACTCTATTTATCAAGTCCCTAAATGCGGCCAAAGCATTTGTCAACCCAAACGACATTACCAAGAACTCGTAGTGACCATACCTAGTTCAAAAAGCCATCTTCGGGATATCATCTTCTTTCACTCTTAATTGGTGATAGCCCGAACGTAGGTCGATCTTAGAGAAATAACTAGCCACTTGAAGTTGATCAAACAAGTCATCTATCCTTGGTAGAGGATACTTATTCTTAATGGTAACCTTGTTCAATTGGCGATAGTCGATACACATACGGAGTGAAGCATCTTTCTTCCTTACAAACAAGACCGGAGCACCCCCAAGGAGAAATACTTGGCCGGATGAAACCCTTATCCAACAAGTCTTTCAACTTCTCTTTTAGTTCCTTAAGTTCTGCCGGAGCCATTCTATAAGGAGGAATAGAAATAGGTTGCGTATCTGGGAGAAGGTCAATACCGAAGTCTATTTCCCATTCCGGAGGAATACCGGGCAAGTCATCGGGAAACACTTCCGGAAACTCATTAACAATGGGGAACGACTCGAGAGTAGGGGTCTCGGAATCTAAATCCCTCACCTTAACATGATGGTAAATGCAACCCTTTGAGATCATCTTTCTAGCTTTTAGATAAGAAACAAATTGACCTCGAAACATAGAATTTCCTCCCTTCCACTCTAGGATAGGCTCATTTGGAAACTGAAACTTGACCATTCGGGTCCTACAATCAATAGAGGCATAATAAGCATGCAACCAATCCATCCCAAGAATAACATCAAAATCTAGCATATCAAGCTCTACAAGATCAACAAGAGTGACTCTATGGGATAAGGAGACGGGACAATCTCAATAAACTCTCTTAGCCATGATAGATTCTCCAATCGGAGTGGAAACATGAAAAGGATCTAGCAACACATCCGGAACAACATCCAACCTCATAGCCACATATGGCGTCACAAAAGACAAGGTAGCACCGGGATCAAGTAAAGCATAATCATCAAAATGGAAAACTCTTAACATACCGATAACCACATCGGGAGAGTTTTCTTGCTCATGACGAGCCTGAAGTGCATAAAATTGGTTTTGCTTCTGATTCCCTCTATAACTCGATGGATTCTTGGATTGGATGCATCGACGGTTATCTTTTTCATTCTTAGACGCTAAGGGACAATCCCTTATCTTGTGATCCATCTTACCTCAACCAAGGCATGCATTAGAACCGGCTAGACATTTGCCCTCATGCTTTCTCCCACACTTAGGACAAGTAGACAATGAAGAACCACCATTATTCCCTCCTTGAGACTTGGGGTAAGACACCCTATCATTGTTGGACTTCAGAGGAGCATTGGATGAGCCTTGGTTAGAGAACCTTGGTCAAAATCTAGGACGACCATGTCCATCGGACCTTGCATGGGAAAAGTTACCATCTCCGGTCCTAGCCCTCTTGGTCTCCTTAGACCTTTCCTTAAGCTTTTCTTCTTCAATTTGTTCGGCATATACCATGAGGCGAGAAATATTCATGTCAGGCACAAGCATGGTGGTGCGGCACTCTTTCACCAACATATCGGACACTCCCGACACAAATTTTCTCATTCTTGCCCTTGGGTCGGCAACTATGGATGGAGCATATCTAGCCAATTGTGTGAACTTCAATGCATACTCTTTCACACACATATTTCCTTGTCGAAGGTTGATAAACTCAAGCACCTTAGCCTCTCTCTTCTCAAGAGGGAAGAACCTATCAAGGAAAGCAACCTTTAATTTCTCCCAATCAAGAGGACCCTCATTAACCGCCCTCTCACTCTTCCATTGATTGAACCAAGTTTGGGCAACACCCTTGAGTTGATAAGCAGCCAACGCCTCCTTTTCTTCCAGCGTCACACCCATGATCATCAACACCTTGTACACTTCATCAATGAATTCTTGAGGATCTTTCTCAACCTTAGAGCCATGGAATTCTGGAGGATTCATCCTCGTAAAGTCCCTCACTCTTGATGCCGCCGTACCCACATTTGGGTTCATGGGAGCCACCACCTCTCTATTGACTTGAGCCGTCACGGCTTGAGCCAACACTTGAAAAGCAGCCCTAAACTCCGCATTAGTAACTTGTTCCACCAAAGGGTCGGCCGGAACTTGAGGAGCTTGAGGAGGAGCTTTTTGTTCCACATTCTCTCCCATGTTTCTCCTAGCGTAAGCTCTTCGGGTTGCCATATCCTGAAACACGTAGGATAGGGATTAGGAGAGAGATATATAGAGTTAAACTCTATGGCACGACTTAAGAGTAATGAAAGAAGTGGAATTTCTTAAACGTCTTACAGCCTCTCATTCTTAAATGTGGCGCGCTTCACACTCATAAATAAGACTCTACTTGACGCAGTTTATGAGATATCCTAGGATCTTTCTAAAACGTTGCGCTCTGAATACCAAGTTTGTCACGACCCAGGGTAGCCCCTAGATGTAACACGGCGTACAAGACCTCGAGAGTCCTCATACAAGTCCTTAGCATACATAACATAGGAAGTTGATGCAGGCAAAAGTATGCGTTAGCACAATTAAGTACTAAGTATGATAGCAATGCATATAAACACATTAATCATGCTAGAGATAGAAACATAATCATGACATGTAATGGCCAAGCTAAAAACATGATAAACATGAAACATAAAACATATATCAAGGCCAAAACAAGCTATATCATCTTTCCTTCTTTTCTATACTTCATCATCAGAACACTTGTTCATTAACTTGTGGGGAAAAGCCTTAACCGACATGTAAGACCATGTGAGCTATTAACACAGAATTCAGAGTCTACCCCACATCGAAAAGGGGTGTCCTACTTGCCAAGGTAAGACCATGAACTTCTTAGCTTAGGTGAATCCACTAGCGAGTGTCTATCATACACCATCTCCCTACGCTGGCACATAGGTTATGGGACATGGGTAATCGCCACTTGTCCACTCGGTACTAAGCATACTTCCCACGGATAAATCATAGTTCATTTTATCTTAGGTAGACATGGGTAATCGCCTCTTGTCTACATTAGTCATAAGCTCATTATTGGTAGACTTGGGTAATCGCCGATTTGTCTACATTAGGGTACATGGGTAATCGCCTCTTGTCCCTTCATTCATTAGAATAGCTCCTTAAGAACGTGGGTAATCACCTCTTGTTCTTTTTAAGTCATATAGGGAGAATTACGTGAGAAAACCTTTCCCGACTCAACCATAGCATCATCATGTGATAACTTTGGCACTTCACTCTCAAAGCACCCTTAACTCATCTTTCACTTCATATGAGACATGCATAAGTTCATTAGTTTTATCTTTACTTAGTTCATCATGCTCATAGTTCATAGATCATAGAGTTCACATGGGTTCATGCAAGCTCAACTCATAACATGCAATTCAATGCAAGCTCATGCTTAGAAAGCCATAATTAAGACCATTTACCCATACTTGAAGGAACTCACATAATAGAGGAAATTCATGCTTTTGACTTGATCATGCTAAATTCATAAGATTATCCTATATTCATTCATAATTCATGCTTGATTTCATAAAGAATTCATAAACTTCATCAAATCATAACTCAACCCAACAATCAAAGCATAGATTATCAAATTGGGGAGAATTGACTTGGGATCATGGGGGTTCATGCAATCTTTACATCCAATCATGTAATTCACGCTAATTCGTGCACTAAATTACCTTATCACGCTAAATCGTGCACTAAGAATCATAAAATCAATAATTAGAATCATAATTGAAGAACCCACAATGATTGATCAAAAACTCTAATTTAATTGGGTTAAGAGTAAACCTTTGAAAATCATGAAGAAGAGGAAGGGCCCATTGGAGGAAAAGACTCCTAATGGTGAACAATATCATACCTCAAAGCAATCAATAAGAAATTGGAGAAGATTGAAGGTCTTCAATGGAGGATTCAAGCTCCTTCTTCTTCTTTGAGAGTTGAGAGAGTTTCTTTTTAGAGAGAGAAATATTTGAGAGAGGAGAGTTTTGGAATGAATTAGAATGAAAGGAATTAGGCTTAGAAAGTATTTATAGGTCTTAGATTAAGCGCATAACCGACTTAGCTTAATAGGTAAATAATTAAGGAAACGACCAAAAATCCCTTGATTAAAAACTGGCGGTGCCAATTGACAGACAGGATCTACAGTCCGTACATCAATCGACGGACCGTCCTGTTCTTCCATCAATTGATTCAGAAAGTTCATTGTGGGCTGAAAATTTGGCTAAGTCTGGAAGGGATCTACGGAACCCATCTACGGCCCGTCAACTGGACTACGAACCGTCCTTCTATTCTATAGGTCAAGGTTCAGAAACTTGGAAATCCAGAAATTTCACAGTGCCATTGGCGATTCCCACCTACGGCCCGTCAATCTATCTACAGCCCGTCGGTGGCCTCCGTAGGTCACTTTCTTCAGGTGAGTTCTGCATTTTAAAATCCATTGGAAGTTTGGGGTGTTACAATATAATTAGTACTTAAAACAGACGAGAGGTCTTCTCCTACCTAGCCCTCACCAATATCCCGCTGGCTATAATCGCACCCACATGAATGTGCTCGCTATCAATGATCGTACCCACCAAGACCGTCTTGGTACATCGAAGGATCATCTCATTTTGCGAATGCATTAAATTACTGTTGATGAAGCCAAACCAATATCGTGCTACCACATTCAAATCCTTCTTCTTGATTTTTGCACCATCAACCATCTAAGAGGAAGAAGAATCAGAAATTAGGGGAGCCAACCACTCTTTCAAGGAGTCCAAGTCATGTCACATCCTGATTGAATACAGATCAAACTGAAATGCTGAAACCCCAGTGCAATGTTAATTGCCCCAGCAATACATTGTACTTTTGTACTGCGTACCTCCACTTCTTCAAGCGGGTTCCACACTGTACCTTTCATCTTCTTGGGGGAGAGCCTGAGAATAGGCAGTGTAGAACTCTCACACCAAAAAAAGGAGTATAGGGGTTTCTTCACTTTGTGAACCCCTCAAACTTGTGGAATTAAATAGTGTCTCAGATAGTTGGGTAATCTCTCATGACTCCATTTGTGGAGAGCCATCTCTCCTCAAGAATAGTCCTCTCTCCAGCAACTTTGAGCCTATTGAGGGATCTTGGGCCAATAACTCAAAGGACTCTAGGAGTAGGTGCTTGTGCAGAGGAGGGTTGCACCAACTTGGACCCAATCTATATCCTTTTCCTCACCACCCTCTTCTTGGGTTGTACTCTCTCTTGTGTCAGTGGTTGTGGAGTGGTAGATTGTTGATGACAAGAGGCTTCAGATGGTTTGTTTATAGTAATGCCCATGTTTCTCTTTAGAGGAGGATGCGGAAAGGAGTCTCTGTCTAACTCCGTGTCTGATGATACCACGTTCTTACCTTTTTTTCATGCCATTACCTGCAAAGTACACATTCAAACATAGGATTTGTGAAGGTTAGTTAAAATCAAACACAGTTCAACAGCTATCCTGAGACTCGCCTAATGGGAAGGCGGATCGCCTAATAGGATTGGCGAGCTCCGGTGAGCTCTCCTAATTAGACAGTGGCAAAAATCGTAGGAATTATGCATAAAAGACAGAGTCAATTCACCCTTGGTTATTCATCGAGTCTGTTTCAGCAGGCTAAGACAAGTTCACCAAAAATGACAGTGTAATTTGAAAAGAAACAGGCATCAAAAATGATGTCCTCTCTCCCTCAGGTTTCACCAAGTGAGTTTCAGTGGACTAAGACAAGCCCACAGAATGGAACAGTACCCAAGGTCACATATATGCTAAAGAAAGTGAGCTAGTTCTTATTCGGTGATTTGCCTTACCTCGTTGGCAAGCTAAGATAAGCCCGCCGAATAGGAAGTGTTCAGCCCAGTGCCTAATTTTTACACATAATCCAACTTACACAACATATACTAGTTCCCCAACATCATTACGACCCACCTATATGCTTATCTATCCATGGGTACTCAGACTTCCTCCAAATATTGCTAAGTATTGCTGATTTTCCCTTGAGAAAGTAGTCACCCTGTCTATCATTGGGGAAAATCATGCAATTGGGTCAACACTGGGCTAAGCAGACTTCACCCACATCAAATTAGGCTTAGACCCGACATATAAATCAGTTCAATTTAAAATTTCCAACAACACAAACAAGATTAGCATTCTACAGATACACACATGCAAATAATTCATGGTCACAGTTCAAATCACACAAGATAAAGCTACCCAATGATATTTAACCATCAAGAACACTTAATTGCTTCAAGCCCACACCCACATTGCAATTTAAATATAGAAATTCTCAATAGAAATCGAAAACCAACCTTAGTAGGAAGCACAAGTCGAGAAAATCAAGGAAACAGGGTTGGGTTGATGGAAAATTCAAGCAGAAGCACTCCTTGAACTTTGGAATCACACCCAAAGGACTTACAGACACTCAAATGATGCAATGTAAGAGAAATGAGAGGAAAAGGCTTCAAGATATTAAAGAGATTTCTTTTTGAATTTGAAAAGACCCTTGGCCTTTTTATATCAGGCTCGTTAGGCAATCTCGACTAACGTCACTGAACATGATAGGCGGATCGCGAACTGGAGCTCAAGCTCGCCTAACATGCCTGAACAAATACCTAACCTGAATGTTGACTCAGTGAACCCAATGGAATCCGTGTAGTATATGTCGTTGAATCGCTACTTGGAGCTCAGATCGCCTAATTTAATAATGTACTTCTCTACATGTTTAAGCATTAGAGGGCGGACAAGTATGAGTCCGCGCAAAGCCTTTGGTGTATCACTGTTTTAGGTCTTGGCATCACCCACTGTTCTTCTTGTCAACCTTTCAACTTTTTATCAACCTGCACTTACAAAGCACGTTATTGGAATCAATAAAAATAAAAGTAAAGACTTGGGTTGCCTCTAAAGAAGCGCCTTATTTAATGTCGTGGCACAACATCGTTCTCAATTCCTTAACATTTATTTTTGGAATTCAGGATGGTGTCACTGGGCAATGTTCTCTTTTGTCTTGAGTTGAGATGAGAGGAGATCTGACACAGTTGGGTCTCCAGCTGCTTGATTGACACTGAATGAGAAGTCACCGTTTGAGATAAAGTAGAGAAGTCATTTTTCAATTTCGAAAACACTTTGTCAGATCCTTCAACCTTGCTAAGGATCCTTGTAAGCATTTCTTCGATGTGGTTTCCTTCAAGACCACCTGGATCTTTTGGTCATTGATGATCATGGGTAGGCATATACCAATCTTTGTCAACCTCCCTATATCCCCAATTTCAACCTAGCCAATCTTTCCAACCACTATCTCTATCCTTGTTCCAACCTTGGTTCCCACCTTGTCATTGATAATTGGGGTGAGAACCCTCCCCCCATTTGGTTACTCAAATATTGAACTTTCTCATTGTATAATAGTAACACCCCAAGCTTCCAAGGGATTTTAAAATGCAGAACTCACCTGAATACAGTGACCTACGGAGGCCACCTACAGGCCGTAGATGGATTAACAGGCCGTAGGTGGGAACCGTCAATGGCACTGTAAAATTTCAGGATTTCCAAGTTTTTAAACCTTGACCTACGGAACAGCAGGACGGTTCGTAGTCCAGTTGACGGGCCGTAGATGGGTTCTGTAGATGCCTTCCAGACTTAGCCAAATTTTCAGCCCAAAATGAACTTTCTGAATCAATTGACGGAAGAGCAAGACAGTCCGTCAATTGATATACGGACCGTGAATCCTCTCCGTCAATTGGCCCCAACAATTTTTAATTAAGGGCTTTTTGGTCTTTTTCCTAATTGATTACCTATTAAGCTAAGTCAATTATACCCTTAATCTAAGACCTATAAATACTTTCTAAGCCTAATTCCTTTGAATCTAATTCATTCCAAAACTCTCCTTTCTCAAATATTTCTCTCTCTAAAAAAATAAACTCTCTCAACTCTAAAGGAAGAAGAAGGAGCTTGAATCCTCCATTGAAGACCTTCAATCTTCTCCAATTTCTTGTGCATCGCTTTGAGGTATGATAGTGTTCACCATTAGGAGTCTTTTCCTCAATTGGGCCTTTCTCTTCTTTATGATTTTCAAAGGTTTACTCTAACCCAATTGAATTAGGGTTTGTGATCAATCATTGTGGGTTCTTCAATTATGATTCCAATTATTTATTTTATGATTCCTAGTGCACGATTTAGCGTGATAAAGTAACTTAGTGCATGAATTAGCGTGAATTACATGATTTGATGTAAAGATTGCATGAACCCCCATGATCCCAAGTTAATTCTCCCCAATTTGATAATCTATGCTTTGATTGTTGGGTTGAGTTATGATTTGATGAAGTTTATGAATTCTCTATGAAATCAAGCATGAATTATGAATGAATTGAGGATAATCTTATGAATTTAGCATGATCAAGTCAAAAGCATGAATTTCCTCTATTATGTGAGTTCCTTCAAGTATGGGTAAATTGTCTTAATTATGGCTTTCTAAGCATGAGCTTGCATTGAATTGCATGATATGAGTTGAACTTGCATGAACCCATATGAACTCTATGAACTATGAAATATGAGCATGATGAATTAAGGGTGCTTTGAGAGTAAAGTACCAAAGATATGATATGATGATGCTATGGTCGAGTAATGAAAGGTTTTCTCACGTAATTCTCCCATTATGATAAAAGAAGAACAAAGAGGCGATTACCCATGTTCTTAAGGAGCTATTCTAATGATGTAAGTTTGGACAAGGTCCATGAAAGATGAATATCTATAAGCATGATTTTAGCTTGAATTGGTAACCCTAGTTGTACCTTTTCATGTTTGATGATATAAATATGTTAATAACTAATCAGTGGTAATTATGCTTAGCACCGAGTGGATATTGAGATTGAAGTCCTCCCGTTAGTAGAGACCGGTTCTTCTAGTGAAAGCTCTCCCGTTAGTTGAGGCCGAGTCTCCTAAAGCAATCTCTATCCCATAAACTATGTTGCCACCATAGTATGTTGTCTTTAAGTAGACATTAGCTAGTGGGTCCACATAAGCTAAGAATTTTATGGTCTTACCTTGGCAAGTAGGACACTCCTCTTCGGTGTGGTGTAGACACCGGATTCCGTGTTGATAGCTCAGATAGTCTTACATGTCGGTTAAGGCTTTTCCCCACAAGTTATTGAACAAGTGTTCTCATGATGAAGTAAAGAAAAGAAGGAAAGATGATTTAGCTTGTTTTGGCCTTGATATATGCTTTATGTTTCATGTTTCTCATGTTTATCATGTTTTTAGCTTGGCCATTGCATGTCATGATTATGTCTTTCTCTTGCATGATTTATGTGTTTATGTGCATTGCTATCATACTTAGTACTTAATTGTGCTAACGCATACTCTTGCCTACATTAACTTCTTTGGTGTAGGACGTGGAAATTCACCTTCCACTCGTGGCTAGAGCATTGACTTATAGTTGGGAAGAAGACTTGGTGAGTCCTCATCCATCCGAGGACATGGCGTAGTTGTTCTTATTTTCATGCCATTTCTTTTCAGTATTGGATATTGTATTGGGCTGCGTCCCTATCACTTTTATTCGTATTCTATGATATTAGAAGGCTTTGAGACATGAGTTGTAGACTTCCGCTGTTTTGAGTAAAGCTTTGATATAAAATGCTCTTTTGAACTCTTATTTCTCCATTCTCTTGTACATTATGTATGCTAAGGGCTTTTATGAGGCCTCACAGGGTCTTGTACGCCGTGTTACATCTAGGGGCTACCTTGGGTCGTGACAATAATGCCTCAAATTTTTAGTCATCCGGGCAATCCCTACTATTGATTCCAATCGCATTTATCAGCTTAAATCCACCTCCCATGACATGTTCAGACAGCAAATCAAGTTGAGTCATCATTTTTGCTATGTTTTCATCTTGTTCATCGTCCTCCTCAATTTATTCTTTACCCATACCCACCTGTAGAATCAACACTTGATCTTCTCTTGTATGCCATACTCGGTTGATTTTGGTCATATAATCTAGTAACAAAACTGCCACATTATATGGTCGTCTCATTAATCCTCCTTGGACCAAATGATCAGCCACACCCTTATTGAATGAATCAAGGCTGCAATAAAAGTATTGTAGCAGCAAATGGTCCGGAACATCATGAGTTGGACATTACAAGAGTAGTTTCTTGAACCTCAACCATGTTTCATGTATAGGTTCACCTCCAATGCACTTGAAATTTTGGATTTGGGTTCGAAGTTTAACCATCTTCGAGGGTGGAAAGAATCTCTCCAAGAAAGCATCAATCAATTCATCCCACAAAGTGATAGAGTCATTTGAAAATTCTTCCAACCATCTTGAAGCTTCACCCGTTAAAGAGAATGAGAATAACCTCAACCTTGCGAACTATTGAGAGATGTTCTTGAACACGAATGATCCACATACCTTTACAAAATTCATATGATGTTCATGGGGATCCTCATGAGCTAGTCCCCTAAAGATTCCACTTAGTTGGAGAAATTGTAGCTTTGTTCCGATTACATGAAACACAGCCCTCCCGATTGTGGGAGGTATCCGTATGGCTCCCATGGTCTGAATAATATTCACATGCATGTTATTCAAATCAACCATGTTGTCGTTTTGACCATAGTGACTATCGTTGTCACTACCATGGTCACTCATTGTGTAAGACCTGCAAATTAGCTAACAACAACACAAAACAATAATCTACTACAACTAAACAAAATTAAAAAGTTAATTTCTCAATTAGAATTCGCAACAACCGTTCTCCAACAACGGCGCCATTTTTGATATAGCTCAAGTGTCCTCCTTAAAACCAATTAAAAGGAATAGTGGTCGTTGTCAATAAAAATCTAATAAAGAGTAGGGGTCGAATCCCACAGGGAACGGTATATCGTAGAGAGTTCGTATAAAGAAATTTGGATGGTAAAATTGCTCATTTGTTATAGTGAGAACAAGGGGGTGGATAATTTTACCAATTTAGTAAAAAGTTGTGGTTATCAATTATCACAATTAAACTAAAAATTTAGAGATTTCAAGAATTAAAAACAATCTAGGGGTGCGGGGATTGGAAATCGATCTCACATAGAGGTGATTGTAATGCTCTATAGTGATGAACATTCATGAATAGGCTAGATCATCTTCAATGACGCTAATCATCTTTCGATATCAAAGCATCTATGCATAGAATCTCCTTTTGGTCTCATCATGCAAATCTAAACATTTCAATACCTTACTCTATTCTCTCTTTCGATGCAGAAATAGGGAAAATAGATTTGATCCATAACCACTATTTTCAAGCAAGTTATCGACATCAAACCTAAATTTCTAGTATTGGACTAATAACCCACTCCAATCAATCTCTTTCGAGCATTGACCGGATAACAAAAATAGGAATTAAGTTTGCAACCTTTAACCACATGCTAGTTAGCCCAAATTCATGCATGAATAGCAGCAAAACAGATCATAGCACAATACCCACGATATTAAATCAACACCCAACCCCATAAGTGCACCCCTAGATCTTGGGATTTTAGCCACCCATCACAAAAAGTAAATAAAGTATATCTTCCATGAAAGCAGCCATGGGTAACATGAGATTAAGCAATTACAAGTAAACCCACTTTGGATTCAACTTCAATTTTTCAAATTCAAGAGAAAAGTTGAAAAACCCCAAAAGCTAGAAAGTGTTCTTCACATAGGTTAAGTGCTTTCTCTCTCTCTCAACTTCTAAATTCTAAACTCTAGAATAAAATTTGAAATCTAAACTCTCCACTCTCCACTCTCTCGCTCTCTCTCTCTCTCTCATTTGGACTATTTATAGTTTCTCAAAATTTGGACCAAAAACTCAATGTTCATCTCCTTCGGCGACGTTAGTCGAGCTTACCAAGTTCGCTCGGTGAATCGCATCTCCTGCTTCAGCTCGCCTTTTCATGCTCTAGGCTTCAGGTGTTTGAACCTTGGTCGGTGAATTCAATTGAGTCAGTCTTTCACATTCGGCGCATCATTGTGTACCACCTTAGTTCGCCTTTCAAGCATTAAATTTTTCTCCTTGCACTGTCAGTTTCGGCAACGATCAACAAGTTTGCGCTTCTCATTCAGCGTATCGCCTTATCTTTTGGTGTTCGCCGATCTGTTTCGATAAGAAAGAGTGTTATGCACTGTCATTTTGGGTGAGGTTGGGATCACTAGGCGATCTGCCTTTCTTTGTTTGGCGATCAACAATGTGTAGTTTTCACTTCTTTTTACATTTTTGGCCATTCTTTAAAACATCAATCCTTTCCTTATTCATTTGCCTTCCTAGCTGCAAATCATAAACATTTCATCAGAATAGGAAAAAAATTAGGCATTGAGGACACTAATTATTGAGCTAAATAGACCTCAAATGTGTGCAAATCTACCACTCATCATTAGGTTATAGTTTGACTATTTTCTATTCTCTACTATTGTTTTATTGTTAGCTAGTAGGTTTTGACTTTAAAATTGTAGTTGTGAGTCCTCCTTATACTGGGTAGTTGACTTGGCATCTTAGTTGCTTGCGATTAGGTTGTTGGCTTGCAATCCAGGTACATTCTTGACTCGACTTCTTACCCCTTATTTCCTGTTTCTATTCTTTATTTCATGTCTATCTTAGTATTTCATGTTTAATTACTTGTGCTATGCTTTCCTTATTACTTGTTATTTATTCTTGTATTATCTTTTGAGCTCAGTCAGTCGTTGCCTGCTAAGTAACCATTATTGGTACTCATACTAAACTTCTGCCCCCTGTAGATTGCAGTTGAGTTATCGCCGTTGATTTTGAGTCGTGCGGAGCAGCTTGGGATTTTTGAGATTAGGGTGAGCTCCTGGTGTCTGGAGCTACCGTTTTTCGTCTGTTTTGGCTAGGCTTAGTTCAGAGATAGCCTCTACTTGTCTTGTATTTGTGAAAGCCTTGTACTCCTATTTTGGATTAGCTGCTCAACTACTAACTGATGTCAGGTCTTGGGATGGTTCCTGTATTATTTGTGTTGATTATCCTTTCTCTACTTTGTTCTAAGCTCTTACTTCTTTTTGTTGGCTTCCGTTTGGTAGTCTGTTGCTTAAGGCTCCAGGCTAAGGGTTAGGCTTACCTACTGGTGGGGTGTAGTAGGTGCCATCATGACCTAAGAAATTGGGTTGTGACAACAAAACCCTTAAAGAGAGTTTAGATGACAATCTAAATTGAGAAAGTAACCAGATCAATAGATCACTACATTCTATCTTCAAAAATTACTCATGAAGCAATTTTCTCAACCTGGATAACAAATTTTGTTAGAACTGATATAGTTACACATAGGCAATGGTATAGATAATTAATATAAAATCAGGAAAAAGTGTAGAACACAAAGTTAACAAAATACACGAAACACTAATCAAGAAGAAGAAGGAGAAGGAGAAGAAGAAGAACAAGAAGAAGAAGAAGAAAAGATGTATGCGTGTTATTAAGAGGATTTAATATGGAGCATTGGTTGTAACATAATATAAATAAAAAAATGAAAGAAAATGTCCAAAAAAAGAAGAAAAAAAAAGATAAATAGGTTTTCTTGATGGTGAGGCATGCCACATCTGCAGGGATATGTTTCTCATTTATATAGATAGATAGATAGACATATACATATACATATACATATATTTGATTATTATTTAATACTAGTATAAGTACCCGCGCATTGTGTGGTTATTCGATAAATGTAATAGTAAATATTGATTTTGAAAGATTATCGTAACAAGAACGAGAATGTGTACCTGTTAACAATAGTGGAATGCAGAATGATAATGATGTCTTGTGAAAGAGTTTCACCAAGTCCAACTTTGAGTCTGAAGGAATCAAAGCTATATTTCACAAACTAAGTGTCACTCTTGTTTTGTTACTATCAGTGAAGAAGATAGAAATTTCTTATTCTGTTTCTCCCTTTATTTTTCTATTTTGTGTTCCTCGCTCATATTTCTGAAGAGTGTTCAACACCTATTTTAAAAAGGGAATCAGTATACGTTGTAACTGTTCCCACCCCTTTTCAAATTTGTACTTATCTCTTTTTCAGTAAATAAAATAACTTCAGGTTGAATCATATCGGATCGGGTCGATCCACATGGGCGACCCACGACCCAAAACTTACATCTCCCACTTCGCACATGGTGGACAAGACCAAAATCAATATGATATTAACCAAACACATAGTTCATGCGACAAATAATTCGTGTGACCTGTGAGTACCAAGGCTTGCCTTCAAGGTTTTTACAAGCCCTAAATAGGAATCTAATCACATGTGAAAAGAATTCACTACTAATTTAAGGACACTATTAATCACAATACCCCAGACTTCATTCACTACTTTAGTAGTTACTTATTTGACCCCTCATCCTCTTAAAGAGGTTAACTCGAGCTCTTGTTTAACTTTATACACACATTTACACTCAATACCAATATGGTTAGTGCAATAGCCGGCTTGTGTATACAACTTTATTATTCAATTAATCATCTTTCCTTTACTACTCGAATCTATTTGTTCCAATTCAACTGCTTTCCTAGACATGCATTGTATTGCCGAATCATTCATGGCTATTAGTAACATGCTAAAGTAGCAACATCGATTGAAACTTCAAGAAACAACAAAAGGTCAAAGGGTATTTCATTGAAAAGTCATTTTAACTTTTCGAGGTCTCACACAATGAAGAAGCAGGGAACCATTCTTTCGTTGACCCATTGATCGCTTGACACAAGTGGTATGAAACACGTGCTACGATGGTTTTACCTTATATTGGTGTATGTGTATCATTCTTTCGAATATCTAACATCGTACAAACCTTGGTCCACACACCTCTAGATATTTAACCCTAGTTTCTCTCTTCAGTGATTCCTAAACTCATTTTCTTAGAGAAACACTTGTCTGGCTCATAAAACAATTCATAATGTGGTGGTGAAACTCATCTCTTCACATTTATCAATGTAAGAGGTGATTTCTCATGTAAGAGAGCCAATCTCGCGACTTGTTCGACACATTTTTTTTTCAAAATATCACATGCATACTACGTTTGAACATAAATTCAATAGTTTTATATAGAAGAGAATATTATAACAATCAAGTTATTTTACAATATTTATATATCATCAAATTCTACACAAACCTAGAGCCTTAACATGTTTTTCTAACAAGTCTCTAGAGATGGCCTTCGTAAAAGGATCAGATATCATTTCACGTGTAGGAATGTATTGCAGAGTTATTTCTCCACTTGCCACTATATCTCTCACAAAGTTATACTTGATGTCAATGTGTTTGGTCTCGCTGCGATACATAGGATCCTTCATGTATGCGATAACTGCTTGACTATCAGAATATAGAATCACGAGACACTTAGAATTATTTGCAATACTCAAATGCTCAAAGAATCTCTTTAACCAAACAACTTCTTGTACTGGAGACACACAAGCCACAAATTCAGATTCCATGGTTGAAAGAGTTGTGCAAGTTTGCTTCTTACTTTTCCATGAAATAGCACCACCATTTAGTAAGGCATAACTGGACGTTGATTTTCTATCATTCCAGTCACCAACCAAATCAACATATGTATAACCTTTTATGAATAAATCAGATCCACTATAACACAGTGTATGATCTGCAATTCCCTTCAGGTATCAGAATATTCTCTTTACTGCTTTCCAATGATCTCTTCCAGGATTGGATTGATACCTGCTAACTAGACTCACAGCATAACAAATGTCTGGGCGAGTACACATCATAGCATATATCAAACTCCCGACAGCACTAGAATAAGGAACTCGAGACATGTCTTCCTTTTCTTTTTTTCAGTCTTTGGACACATTTCAAGGCTTAAAGTTTCACCCCTTGGTACAGGAGTATCCATGGATTTGAAACTATTCATTCAAAAATGCTCCTATATTTTCTTTATATGAGTTTCTTGAGATAAACTCAAAATTTTCTTGGAACGAACTCTTTGGATCTTAACACCCAATATATAGTCTGTTTCACCCATATCTTTCATATCAAATGATTTTGAAAGCCATGACTTGACAGTTTTCACATACTCCAAATTATTTCCAACTAATAAAATATCATCTACGTAAAGAGAAAGAATTACAAAATTTCCATTGGACTTTTTCACATAGATGCAATAGTCTTCCTTGATCATTGTGAAATCAAATGACATCCTCCTCAATGATACTCTTTGATGCCATGTTTGTTTCAAGATATAATACGGTAAGAATTTTTAATCAATTATGCATGTGACATACACATTCAAGCAAATCAATTCTCATAAAGGTTTCATATTTAATGTAAAATCGAAAAGACACGTAAGGATCCAATCATCATCTACGAACTAAATACTTAACAAAAATTTAAAACTAATTTCTTAATGTGTACCCTAATATATTTTAGGCTGTAATCACAAGGATTTATATGTCTAATAATTAACACCATATGATAATGCACAACAGAATAATAACACTAATAATGCTCAACCACACCTCTTACGATACGAAATGTGGGCGATCGCTAACAAGTATAAACCTAACGAAAAGTTGGGATCGATCCCATGAGGAACAATGTGTGAGGTAATTGAAGAAATAAAGAACTACAAGCAACTAGTTTGAATCCAAAATGAAAGATACAATTATAAAATGAAGATTTCAAGTAACGAATTAGGATATGGGATAGAGGAGCACAAGGAACAAAGCCTTTTCGAACAAGATTACCAAAAGGATTTGGGAATGGGAAATCAATTAAAACTCGTACGATCCATTGCAAATTAGCATCATACAATCTCAATTAATCATGGGTAAAATCATATATGCCTCAGAATATAAATCATCCACCTATTTCTCAAGAATATAGGAAAATATTTCTCAACTAGTTCTCATGAACCCAATCAAGTGGCAACACAAGCAATTCGATTAAAGGCAATGCAAGGATTTACTATTACTAGCTAAAATCCAACAAATGATTTGTTACACCTCAAATAATGCACCAATCAACCTTTCCCAACCTCAATTGACTCTAACAAGCTCAATCAAAGTAAATGGGCAAGTCTTAGGAGTGATCAATTCCATTGGAAAGCAATTAAAGCATGAAATCAATTGAAAAATCAAAAACCCACTTCATATAAGAGAAAGTTGTCACGACCCAAGGTACCCCCTAGATGTGACATGGCATACAAGACCCCGAAAGGCCTCATACAAGCCACTTAGCATACATACATACAAGATCATAGAGTTTTAAGAGTTCAAAAGATAATTTCATATCAGAGCTTTTAAGAAAAAAGCGGAAGTCTATATTAAATGTCTATAAGCCAATCTAACATAAGAATGAGAAATAACATTTGGGACGTAATCCAATACAACGTCAAAATGAAGAACATAAATGTAAGAACAACAAGGCTATGTCCTCGAATGGATGAGGACTCACCAAGTCTTCAATATTCCTTCTACTAAGCTCTAGCCACGAATAGATGGAGAATTGCCAAGCCCTACATTAACAAGTCAATGTAGGCAAGAGTATGCGTTAGTACAATCAAGTACAAAGTATGATAGCAATGAACAAAATCAATTAAAACATGCTAAAACGGGACATTTTCATGGCATGCAATGACCAAGCTAAAACATGATAAAAGTTAGAAACATAAGTCATAAACCATGGTCAAAGCAAGCTAAACATCTTTACTTTACTTGAGAAAAATCATAAAAGCACTTATGTTCTTTATTATGGGGAGTAGCCTTAATCGACATGTAAGACCATGTGAGCTAACAACATGGAATCCGGTGTCTAACCCCACACCGATAGAGCCATCCTACTTGCCAAGGTAGGACCCTTTACTTAACATATAGCTTATGTGGATCCACTAGCTAGTGTCTATCATAGACCATTATCCTATGGTGCCACATAGTTTATAGGACATGGGTAATCGCCACTTGTCCACTCGGTGCTAAGCATAATTCCCACAGTTTAGACATAGTTCAATTATCGTGAGTAGACATGGGTAGTCGCCTCTTGTCTATCATTAGTCATAATTTCATTATTAGTAGACATGGGTGATCTCCTCTTGTCCCTTCATTAGAATAGCTCCTTAATCATAGATTCAAATTTAGTTGAGCAAGTCTCTCAACAAGTTATGAAGCATTACATGTGAGAAAACCTTTCACATTCATAGGTTGAGTAATATATGAGAATACCTTTCACAACTCAACAACAACATCAACACGTCATAAACTTTGATGCTTCAATCTCAAAGCACCCTTACTTCATCATTAGCTTCATAAGAGACATGCATGATTTCATAAACTTCATCTTTACATAGTTCATCATGCTCATAACTTACAAATCATAGAGTTCACATGGATTCATGAGAATTCCTCTTAAATCATGCAATTCAATACAAACTCATGCTAGAAAACCATAAACAAGGCAATTTGACCATAATTGAAGAAACCCACATAATAGAGGAAAATCATAGTTTTTGATTGAACATGCTTACTTTCATAAAATCATCCTTAGGTCATTCATAATCTCATCATGAAAAGCTTAATTTAGAAATCATAATTCATGCATGGATTCATAGAGGTTTCATAACATTCATCACTTTATAATTCAACCCACCAACAAAGCATAGATTTGGAAATTGGGGGAATTTGCATGGGTTCATGGGGATTCATCTAAATTTATGAAATTCAACTCAATTTATACTTCAAAGTTCATAAAACAATCAATTGAAACAACATTGCAAAGAACCCATAACATGGAAGAAAACCCTTAATTCCATTGGGAATTTCTAACTTGAAAATTGGAGATTTTAGGGATTCCATGGAGGAAAGGGCTCCATGGATGAAGACTATCATACCTTAGTGCTCAATTTCCTTAAGCAATTGATGAAGAAAAAAACTTGATTTCTTGAACCCTAGCTTGCCCTCTTCTTCTTCTTCTTCTAACTTTTAGAGAGAGAAATATTTGAGGGAGAAGAGTTTGGGGAAATTTGCAAAGTGATTGGAAAGGGTAGATTTTAGGATTAAAAAGGCTTATATAGTGTTAGGAATAGTTAGGAACCGACCTTAGTTGATAATTAAGTCATTGGGTGAAAAGACCAAAAGCCCCTCTTAAAATTAACTGTCAGACCCCATCGACGGTTTGACCTACGGTTCGTAGGTCCAACCACGAACCGTCCTAGTCAATCGCCATTGGGTTCAGAGACTATCAACTAATACCCTGCAACGACGGGATCCATCTACAGCTCGTACACTATACGACGGGACGTCCTCGCAAACCTTCGTTGGGGTTCTAAAACTTGATACTTTTAAAACAATAGCCTACCACCCATGGTTCCCACCTACTGGCCATAAGTCAACCTACGAACCGTAGGTGGCCTCCGTCGTTAGTGACACTAACCCAGAAATCAGGAATTTTCCACCCTTTCGAATTCGGGGTATTAATTATCTCCCTCTTGGGAATATTCGTCCTCAAATGAGAATCAAGACATCATAAGGATGGTAAGAAACAAGAGCTACCAACCCAACCTAGAATGCAATCACATAAATGCGCATATCCGAGGAGGAAAACGTCAACTCCAAGATAAAGAATGTTCAACACATCATTTCATGAAGACTTTATGCAACTCATACTCAATGCACATAATCATTGATAAATCAATGAAGCTAGCTCAAAATTAGACTCTTCATGAACATGCACAATCAAGGAATCATGGAAATAACTAAGACACATGAAACCAAAAGAATGAACCATGAGGAACTAGATACCTCAAGCTAGAGTAGGATCGGAGGGAAAGAGATGAGAATATCGGGACATCATATCGACCTCGGCCTCTCAAGTAGCACCCTCAACTAATTGATTCCTCAAAAGAACCTTCACGGAAGCAACGTCATTATTTCTTAACTTTCGAACTTGCCGGTCTAAAATCTCAACCGGAACTTCTCCATAGGAAAGATTATCCTTTAGGCCAAGATTCTCTAATGGCACTATAGAGGTCGGATCACCAACACATTTCTTCAATAATGAGACATGGAAAATCGGATGCACCAATGCCAAATCATTAGGCAAATATAGTTCATAAGCAACCTTACCAACACGTCTCAAAATTTGATATGGCCCTACATAGCGGGGACTAAGCTTCCATTCCTTTCCAAACCTCATTACACCCTTCATGGGTGAAATTTTCAAGTAAACCCAATCATCAACATCAAATTCTAAATCTCTCCTTCTAACATCGGCATAGGACTTAGTCGACTTTGAGCCATTTTCAACCTTTCCCTAATAAACCAAACTTTCTCCATAGCCTCATGTACCAACTCGGGACCTATCAAAGCAACTTCACCAACTTCAAACCAACCTATAGGAGATCTACACCTCCTACCATAGAGAGCTTCAAATTGAGCCATACCAATACTAGAATGGTAGCTATTATTATAAGCAAACTCAATGAAAGGAAAATGATCATCCAAATTACCCTTGAAATCAATCACACAAGCTCTCAACATATCTTCCAAAGTTTGGATAGTACGTTCCGCTTGTCTATCGGTTTGAGGATGAAAAGTCGTGCTAAGCTTAACACGAGTACCAAGACCCTTTTGGAAAGACTTCCAAAATTGAGAGGTAAATTATGCACCACGATCGGAGATAATGGATAAAGGAACTCCATGCAACCTAACCATTTCCCTCAAGTACAACTTAGCATACTCCTCCGGCGAATAAGAAACCTTGATGGGAATGAAACGGGCTGATTTCGTCATTCGATCTAAAATAGCCCAAATCGAATCATATTGTCGTCGGGTGTGGAGTAAACCAACAATAAAGTCCATATTCAAATCTTCTCACTTCCAAGTAGGAATACTAATATCTTGGGACAAACCTCCCGGCTTTTGATGCTCAACTTTCACTTGTTGACAATTAGGACGATTAGCCACAAATTCTGCAATATCCTTCTTCATCCCATTCCACCAATAGACCTCCCGCAAATAACGGTACATTTTGGTAGCTCACGGGTGAATGGAATATTGAGAACTATGGGCTTCTAATAAGAAATTTCCTCCTAAGTCATCTACATTGGGAACACACAAACGACCTTGATATCGAAGCACACCATCTCCCCTTTGGGAGAAAGCCTCAACGGACTTCTTTAGCACCACTCCCTTCAATTCAACTAAATTAGGATCAAGATCTTGTTTAACCTTTACATCATGCACAAAAGAAGATTCGGAACCATTATGAACCATAACACTACCTTTAGTCGAATCAACCAACTGAACACCCAATCGGGCCAATCCATGAACATCATGAACTAACTCTTTCTTAGCATCCTCAATATGAGCAACACTACCCATAGACAACCGACTAAGAGCATCTGCCACCACATTAGCCTTACCAGGGTGATAGAGGACGCTCATGTCATGGTGTTTTAACAACTCAAGTCAAGGATACATTTAGAGCAAAGGTGTGATTTTTAGGCCAAGTGGACTTCAAGAATAATCAAAGAAAGACTAAGATCATTTTTTCCAACCCAACTCAATCAAGACCAACCGGGCAAGTTCTAGTTGGCACAAGAAAACACAAGGCATTATTCAACAACTCACCACACATGGCATGCAAATCATTCAAGATGGATCAAAATCTTATTTCCTTTTCAACAAACAAGTGGCAATGAACAATTAAACCGCCAACGAATCAAAATTCACAAAAAGAGTCACAAAAGTTGTCACAAAATCATTCAACATATGCTCAATTTTCAAAACGGAGGGGTATGTTAAAAATATTTTCACATGCAAGACTATATTCTTAGTATCAAACAAGCCACAACCTCCCAAAAAGAAAATGATGAATTTACCCTTAAGAAAGTCATCACCAATCCATCATTGGGAAAACTCATACATCTATTCCAGATCGGCTACTCAAACTTCACCGCACATCAACAATGGCTACTCAGACTTCACCACACAATAACAATGGCTACTCAGACTCTACCATACAACCAACCGATGCTTTACCCTTAAGAAAGTCGTCACTCTATCCATCATAGGGCATCACCAATCAACAACATCTCCAATCAACAACACCATCATAAAATAAAAGCAACAAAATAAAGAAACTATCAAAAGCAATAAAACTAGTAAAAAACTAATAAAATAAAAATGACTAGTCCAACACAATCCATAATTAAGATCCTAAAGAAGAAATACAAGGGAGGCACCCCTAACTAAAGTTCAAACTGTGTCCTCACAATACAAATATCAAAAGAGAATACGAGGGGTATATATTTCAGTTTTAAAATTAAACTACCCTTTGGCATTTTTGACTATTAAAATACCTGACCCTCCGCATTCACGGAGGGTTTGGTGCATTAGTGCCACTAGGAGAATCCTAGACCTCCGCGTTCGTGGTGAAGAGGGCGTGTTCATAGAGGTTCTGTCATTTTGACCTCTGCATTCGTGGACTCCCTTCCTCGTTCGCGGAGAGTATCTAGTCCCTGGACCCTTGGCAGCTTTCTGGAATTTTTGGCGATAGCTGGGTCAAATTTTCGACTCGCCCAATGCATATTGGCGATCTTCAGCTTCCAAAAAGCGTTCCAACCTCTATTTTGAGGGTAGTTCAACCCCAAACTTCAATCCCAAGTAAATTTTTACTTCCAAACCTATTCAAAACACTTCCAAACACGTTGAAATCATGAGGATTAGTCAAAAATAAAATTCTAACTATCCTAAAAACTCAAAATTACTAACAATTAAAATTTTGGATACCGATAGGTTGCCTCCCATCAAGCGCATAATTTAACGTCACGGCGCGACGCAGGTTGCATCACCCTTTATGCTTCCACTTCGAGGTGATGTACCTTCTCCCCAACTTCAAATCATTTTCTCTTCGAAGAATATGGGGACTACCGAAGAGCCTCATACATTTCACTCGATCTCTCCACTTCGAAGACTTGAATTTCTTGCCCAACTTCACATCATTTTTTCATGGAGGGACATTGGGCAATAGTGATAGGGTCACTAGGCCATTCGAACATCGAACCTCATAACTCTTGGCCCTCAAGTGCATAACACCATCACTTTCCAATGAATTAGAGTTGCCATATATGATTTTTTTGGCTTTTTCTTGCAACTTTAATGTCATCGCCTTGATATTGGCATCTTGGAATTTTATTGGGTTGGCTTGGTTGCAAATACCCAAGATTACATCAATATCTAACACAACCCCTTTTTCTTGACACTCCAACTCCCACGCATTACTTTTGACCATTTGACGAGAAGCCTTACTTACTCCAATTGTTGATCTCACATTGGTCTTCAAAGTAGCAATTTCAAACTCAAGTTGGATCATTTCATGGCACCTAGCTAGGTGCAAGTTATGGAATTCATCCCTCATTCGGAACATTAAATCTCTTAGCATTACACCCTTTTCAAGTCGTTGAGATAGGCACAAGAGCCAATCTTGACTCACAACACCTATCTCTTCACCTAAAGAGGCATCCACATAACTATTATCAACATAAGGTCTTCCATAACAACGCCATGGGTCATCAATGTAGGGCTTGCAATCACCAAACCTTGTTCCTTCACAAGAAGCCATAAAGGCAAACAAAAACAAAGCAAAAATAAATATTCACAATTTGGATAGAAACTAGTAAACTATACATTCTAAATAACTTCAATACGCCAAATAGTTCCCCGGCAGCGGTGCCATTTTTTGATAGCGCTCAACCACACCTCTTACGATTCGAAATGTGGGCGGTCGCTAACAAGTATAAACCCAATGAAGAGTTGGGGTCGATCCCACGAGGAACAATGTTCAAGGCAATTGAAGAAATAAAGAATTACAAGCTACTAGTTTGAATCCGAAATGAAAGATACAATTATAAAATGAAGATTTTAAGTAACGAATTTAGGATTGGGGATAGAGGAGAACAAGGAACAAAGCCTTTTCGAACAAGATTACCAAAGGGATTTGGGAATGGGAAATCAATTAAAACCCATATGATCCATTGCAAACTAGCTTCATACAATCTCAATTAATCATGGGTAAAATCATATATGCCTCAGAATCTAAATTACTCACCTATTTCTCTCAAATATAGACAAGTAATTTTCAATCAGCTCTTTCGAACCCAATCAAGTGGCAACACAAGCAATCTAATTAAAGGCAATGCAAGGATTTACTATTACTAGCTAAAATCCAACAAATGAGTTGTTACACCTCAAATAATGCACCAATCAACCTTTCCCAACCTCAATTGACTCTAAGAAGCTCAATCAAAGTAAATGGGCAAGTCCTAGGAGTGATCAATTCCATTGGAAAGCAATTAAAGCATGAGATCAATTGGATAATCAAAAACCCACTTCATATAAGAGAAAGCATTCAACTAATTACAAAAGCACAAGATAGAAATCAACAACCCAAATATTGATTATGTCTAACACGATATCCAAACCACTAATCAACAATTAACACCTAGAATTCAACAATACAAAACAAAGAGTTGAAGAAAGATGAAAAACAGTTAACACCCAAGCTCACAATCTTCACTCTAATGGTGTTTGTTGAGGAATCTTGCTCTCAAAGCTATGCCAAAGCATCAATCCCCAAAGTTCCTCTCTCTATTTTTAGTGTAATCTCTATGATCTGATCTCCCCCAAATTGGTTGTGTTTCAGTGTATATGGTGAATTAGGGTCAAAATGTTTTCTTCTCCGCGTTCGCAGAGGAAGCTCTGCATTCGCGGAGCTCAACATAATTGTACTCCGCGTTCATGGATGATGTCCCATGTTTGCGCTTCACAGGCGACTTGATCTCCATGTTCGCGGATGATATCCCGTGTTTGCACTTCACAGGTGACTTGATCTCAGCGTTCGCACCCATCTCGCCGCGTTCGCGGAGAATACTTCACTGCCAGTTCCAATTTCTCTATTTTTAGCTCCGTTTTGCCCCAATTTCCATCCTTTTTCATCAAAACTCCTTTTTAACCATCATTTACCTGAAACAACCATATTCAAAGGAAAATTAGCCTCTTTCTCTACTTAAATGTCACAAAATCACAAGAAAAGGACTCCAAATTAGTGAAAATCACCCACTCATCAAACACACCAATCCAAAATAGGATAAAACACACATATATTCGTACTAAAACATAATCAAATGTGTTCATTACATAATATGCAAAAACAAATTAAATACTAGACTATGATTCTGTGTGATCACACTAGCCATCTAGCTTCAAGATTCATTGTGAACCTCCATAATGGTTCGTTAGGGCCAAAACATGATAGATGTCTGCTAGTTCCTTCTGCCAATAATCTGGTAAGGAATTATACATAATACCTAACCCAACGTAATCCTCAACATAGATGTAATAGTCATATATTTGATTAATTTTAATCCAAAATGTTTTGAGGAAATTAGGTAATTGATCATTTAAGTCCATTTTGATATTTTTAAACTCTTCAAATAATCTTTTTCTTTCACTTTTACATGCTCTTTTATCTCTGTTAAGATTTTGCAATATCCATGAGTCATTTGTTATGACTTCCGGCTCTGAATCTGAATCATTTTCTATTTTGATCCTTTTGTGTCGCATCCTTCTACCATTTCTCTTTGCTCCTCTATTAGTACCACTCCCACTTGGAGCAATTTGAGCATGTACCCATTCAGCCATATCTGAAATGGGAACAAAAAATCAGAAATATGGTTAAAGACCATTTAATGCGACAACATATGTCCCAAATTTCTGGTAAAAGGCAAAAGGATTTATATTTAAAAAGAGTTTACTCCTAAGAGAATTATTACAGGACCAATTTAATTATTTTTTGAAACCATAATATATTTCACACATATATAAAGATATAGTTATTTATAAAGTACCAACTGTTTCAGTACCATATTAATCCCCTTAAAAATGATATATAAAGAAATGAAGTGACTTGATGTACACGAGATTTTCAAAACAAATAATACTCAAAGTCACATTACATGCTATATTATTATTTTTTTATTAAAAGGAGAAATAACACTTCATATTTCTAAAATGAACTGAACATGTTTTTCAAAATAAATATTTATTGAACAAACATGTCACATCACTCTTTTTGTCCTTTTTTTAAATCTTATTTTTAAAAAATAAAGTTTATGTTGACTCATTCAACAAACACAAAAAAAGTACAAGCTACTTTCTCATAACAAGTACAACAGAATCAATAATTTTTTTTATTACAAGCCCACACGTCTTCTTCTTTTTCAAAAACGAGTTGTACTTCAATATAAAGTAGTACTTAATAAAATAGTACTACAAGCCAACAAAATATAAAATAAAGGAGAATTCTTTTTGTTAATGGACACCTTTTCTTTTTAATGGCTATATTTTTCTTTCTATTCAGCAAAGTCATTCTAGTCTATATGTCATAGAAATTAGGCTATTTCTTTTACTTCTTCTTCTTCACCTTATCTATTCGATTCTTATGACCAGGAAAAAAACTTACGGCTTTTTTTTTCACGTTCAAACAATCAATATATATATATATATATATATAAATATATTGTTAGGATATATACTATTAATCATGTGTTTCGATATAGTATTTATTATAGAATAATTATTTATTCAGTTTTCATAGATCATATAATTGTTTATGGCGTCTATTTACTTATACATTAGATGATTTAGTGTATAGAGTTTTAGCTTATACACAGAGGATTAAATCATCGGTTCTTATAAGTATAAAGTTTTTTGTTCACAATCTAGGATGGAAATTGGACATGCCATCGATACGATTCTAGCACAAGATTATATGTAATTTATCTTGATTATGGAAACGGTGTAGTTCCAACTTCTTGTGCTGGTGCATTTTGTATGTATTGAACGGGATCGAGTAGAGATAGTTTCTTTAGACTGACTAATAAAAGCATATTCTCTAAACTGTTAAGAGGATTAAATCATCGGTTCTTATAAGTATAAAGTTTTTTGTTCACAATCTAGGATGGAAATTGGACATGCCATCGATACGATTGTAGCACAAGATTATATGTAATTTATCTTGATTATGGGAATGGTGTAGCTCCAACTTCTTGTGCTAGTGCATTTTGTATGTATTGAACGGGACCGAGTAGAGATAGTTGCTTTAGATTGACTGACAAAAGCATATTCTCTAAACTGTTAAATGTACTTATATTCTTAATCTTGATATAACTATTATGATCTGTATATATTAATTATCATTTTGATTTATTAAAAGGTGAGATTCTGAGATGGGTCAATATACCTTGTAGATTAGATGATAATAATATATATTGGTGAAATAATAAGTTAATTGATGGAATCCATGTCTCGTTATAGAGATTGATTGATATGTCTTTTTGAGAAGCTTATAAGTTTTCATCATGTCAAACCTTGCAAGTGGATTTATGAATCTGACACATGAAATAAGTTAAGCAGTGCTCTAAAGGAAATTAATCATTGAATTAAATTCGTCAGTAATTTAATTTATTGATTAGTATCTGTAATCTTAACATGGGGAATTACATAAGTGTTTAATGAGGAATTTCAAAATATAAATAGAGAAGTGCAATTACGAATTTTTAGTGAAATGATTTGTAATTTAATATGGTAAGAATAATTCAAATTAATTTTTGGAATTATTTCCATAATAGGAAGCCTCAATAATTAAATCTATGGTCCCTCCAGTACCCATAGTTAACTAGAACTCAGAATCCTATGGGAAAAGGAATTATAAGAAAACTGGTTTTCTTCTCCTTTTTGGATTGGGAGAAAATCTCTATAAAAAGGGATTCTCCTAACCTATATAAAAAATGATAAGGTTTCTATACGATACTTACCCACCCAAGTATTGAGAGAGTTCGAATGTGAACTTGGAATCATTGTAGAAGACTGTGGATTCGCTTGAAGGTCTGTCTAACTTTTTGATTCACTTGAAGATATTTTGTTCACCCTTCAAGAGGTAATTCATGAATTAAATTTCAGCAAGTTTATGTGTTCTAGCATGTTTATACGAGTTCTAGCATAAACGTAATGATTGTCTATTATTCATGTAAGTAGTATGATTCTGGTATGTTTCCGCTATGCATATAGTTTTCCATCAATTGGCATCATGAGTCGCGCTTGCATCTAAATAGATAATTTGGATAAAATACATACATGTGATTTTATGTATAATTTATGAAAAAAGGGAATCGAGGGGTTAGTTCAACGGTGAAGTCGTTGGGAATTCTCAACCAAAATAAAATAAAATTAGGATCTCTTATTTTTTTATAAAAACAATCATGACATTGTCCGATTCTTAGCGGTTGAATTGGTTTTTGAGTTATAGAGGGTTTGTTTACTTTTACCTGGTAGGAAATTGAATCCTACAGATTATTTAAAACTACTACAATAATATATGGCTAAGAAGAGTGGTTTTTTTTAATCAATTTTGGACCAAAGGCCCATTTTATTAATGAAGGTAAATGGACTCAGAATGAGTTCATTAAGTACACCCAATTAAAGCAACAAATAAAAGAGGGGTTGGTCCAACAATGACCAAAACTCAGATGCTAAAAACAGACCCCTAGAAAATAGATTTTCCTAAAAAACTCTCCAGGTGCTCCTTCCTCTTTCTTCTCATTTTTTCGTCACTGAAGATGCTCCCATGGGTCCCTAACTCGAGCTTCCTTTTCAGAATTCGGAGAGGGTTAGAATCGTGTGTTTTCAGCTCTATAGATTCATGTGAGTATGCTTCACCTCGTTCTTTCCTTATAACCTATTTGTCTTCTGATTCAATTTTCCTCTATAGCTGAAGCCAGGATGGATGCCACGGTCCCCTGTTGCTTCGTTTCATTCTATTAGCTATGCACAAGGAATTCCATGTCAATCCGGTTCCAAAGCTCTCAGTTTTTGCTAGTGAGTTCACTTTTTGTTGGCTGACATAGCTTAGACTAGTTAGTTTTCGCATAGCTATTTTACCCCTTGCTTGGCCACAAAAAACTCTGTAAATGTAATAGCTATGTGACTCTGTGGTCTCTGTGGCCTTTTCTTTGCTTATCATGCTAATTACTGCTACTGCTTGTGGATTTCCTTATTCTTATTCTGATTGCCGGTATCTGTTGCTTGTCCATGTTTAGTATCTTTCTTGCCTTGCTAGGTAGCTCTTGAAAACTTTTGTACTGCTGCTTGTCTTCCGAATTAATTGTTATCTTTGTGATGCAATCCGCTAATTGATTAGCTCCTCTAAATATGTGCACCACCCTGATATGAAGTACTGACATAATCTCCTGTATCTCCTCTATTCTTTCTGTTAAGCTCCAAGGTAATCTCCATTCACCATGAATCATATTTGTGAGACTTAGTGAGTCAGTCTCTAGTATTACATGTGTGATCCCATGCATTCCGCTGTAGCTCAATGCTTTCCAAATTGCTGTGATTTCAGCTTCCATGTTTGTTGTGTTGCCTATGCTTTGTGCTTCAGCGTATACTAGATCTCCCCTACTCCCTCTTATACAAAATCCATAAGAACTTTCCCCTGGATTACCTTTTCTACCTCTGTCCGTGTTGCACTTTACCCATCCTTCCTTTGGTATAGACCACTTTACTATGTGATAGTAAAGGTTAGGTTTATACTGCTGCAGAAAATCAAACATTCCCAACCAGTGATAAGGAACATTTCATAACCATGGATATTTGGCTCTTATCAACATATGTACTGTCAATTGACATTGTGTGTACATTTTTTTGAAAGAGATTTCCTTATCATGTCTCTTTGCATTCCTTCTCTTCCAAAGTTCCCACATAATTATTGTAGGGATTGCCTTCATTATGTGTTGCACCTTAGGGTTTGCTTCATATTCCCACCATTGGAAAATCAAATGGCGCAACTGCTTCCCTTCTATGGTTATACCTGCACAAGAAGCAAACTGCTTCCATAGCCTTTGAGCTATGGGAGTTGTTAGTAATAAATGTGTCATGGTTTCCATTTCCCCTTTATCGCAAAAAAAGCATTTTGAGACTATGTTCATCCGCATTCTTTTCAGATTGTCATCAGTGGCAAGTCTTTTCTTCCAAACTCTCCATAAAAAGAATGAAATCTTGAAAGGAAGTCTTTTAATCCACATGCAACTCCATCATTCCATCAGTTCTCTCCTATGCCTCAAAATATTATATGAGAATTTAACCGTGAAATTCCCTGCAGAATTTCCCATCCACCAGGCTTTGTCATTTGTTCCATTAGAGAGGGGCTTAATATTCTCCACAATATGGTATGCCATCTCCTCTGAGATGCACTCCTTCAACTTATCTATCCTCCAAGCTCCATTTGCAATAAACTCTCTTACTTCTATCTCCTCCTCCCTGGCAGAGTCACCTTCTGTGTAATACAATGCCCTTTGTTTGGTCCAGTTGTCAAGCCAGAAGCTGGAATTTCCAGTTTTTACTTGCCACCAAATCTCGTGTTCCACTTTTTCCCTTATGTCCACCATTTTCCTCCAAACATGTGAATACCCCATGCTCTTAGCTAGAACGGGATGGAGCTTTTTACATTACTTATTCCCCATATAAGTGCTCCAAAGTGATGCAGTTGAGACGCTAAATTCCACCAAAGTTTTGCAAATAATGCATCATTTAGTGTATGAAGGGACCTAAACCCCTGCCCTCCCTCTTCTTTAGGTAGACACAATTCCTCCCAAGCTACCCAGTGCCTACCTTTTAGGCTTCCAGTGCTTCCCCAAAAGAATTTTGCAAAACATTGGTGGATTTTGTTTATAACACTTTTATGAGGATTCATAGCAGATAAAAGGTACACCGAAAGTGATTGAAGAGTGGTTTGATTTTTGGTCAAGTTGGTTTTATTGGTTTGTTTAAAAAGTTTATGTAATTTTCTGCCAACGTGTTAAAAATAATTGGATATCAATCTTTTATTTTGAAGTTCACGTGTTAGTGGAACATAATTACGTTATTTTGATGGTTCTATTATATGTTTTTATGATTGGTTCAGTAGAAATCATAAATGTTTTAGTAATCCTTTTCTCTCGGTTGAATAATTGCATGAGCTTTGTATTATTTCACATTAATTTATATAAATTAAGAATTTATGATTAATAAATAGAATTATTAAAATGATCTATTTATTTGGAGTTATAAAAAAATTCTTAAAGCTTTATATATGTGAGCTTATATAAATATATGAATTGAGAGCTATGATTAATAAATAGGTTCCATTAATGTGGTTTATTTATTTGAAATCATTAGAATATCATCAATGTATCATGTATAAACTATCCTAAGTGAATACTGGTGGTGAATATTTATTTACTTGAATGGAGATTTACATTGAGATGCTAGTAATCATAATTAATTAATGAGGAGAGATATTAAAGGTTTTCACCGATCTAAAAAGGAGAAACGTAATATCTTGAATTCTCGGGTAAATTTATTGAGAGGACAATTTATCGTAAGGAGGTTTATTAGTTGTGTGTTTTTGTCAAAGGAAAGACACATAGTATGTCTTATGCTCGTGAGATAATTATTAAAAGAGAAAAAAATCTGAATCAAGTTATTTTAATCTTTAACTATGCCTAAAACAATTATTTTTCAAATTTGGTCATAGTTTAGGTGGTCATGAATTTTTTGATCTCTGATTGACTTGAAATTTGATGATTCCATTTAAAATCGTTTAGATGGATTTTAAGTAGTTTGTCATATTAAAATTTGATTCTAATATGATAAGGTCATTCTTTATGTCAGTTATGTTTATGTTATATTTTGAATATGGTTATGCATGGTGATTTAACATGAATTGGTATGTGATAAGAATGTATGTCATATTGTTTTAATTCCTAAAGATGCTTCAATCACTTGAATTTGAATTTGGTCATAGCATTGGAAATAAAGATTTTTAAAGACTCCAATTGACCTGAAATTTTATAAGTTCATTGAAAATGGCCTAGGAAGAAATACTTACTGCCATGCGGTTATGATTTTGAAATGTGATATAGTATGAATATAATCCTTTATATCGATTTTATTTATGTTGAATGTAGTACATGAGTACTCGTGATGAGTTAATATGAATTGATATATGATAAGGATATAGATTTGATTATTTTTCCTTAAATCATTTGAATTTGATCATAACTTTGGAGATAAATATTATTTTTGAACTTTGATTGATCTGAAATTCGGTAGGTTTATCAGAAATGATCAAATTAAAAATACTCATTGTTATACAATGATTTGGTAATTTGAGGTCATTTAGATTATGTTTTTGGATATTTTTTGTATCTTCAAAATTAATTTTAATGAAAATTACTCGACTATGACATAGTGGTGGTAGAGATTGTTCTCTATGGTCTTCATGACTAAATTTTAGTGAAGTATTAAGTTCATGTGCTTGCTTTAGACCTTCCTCCATATTGGATGAAATTAATATAAGTCATTAAAATTTAATCTATAGTTTTGATGATTTGTATTGACTCTCCTTATCTGAGTAATATTTGATTGGATCAATGGATCTAGAGATAATGATATTCACTTGGCATAAATTAACATATACTCTCCATCTGAGTTAGCTTTTGTTCTAAATTTATTAGAGTGAATATCTGACACCACATATGTATGTTGTATGAGTAGCTACTTTTCATCAAAATTTATTGTTCAAGATGCATGGATATCTATGAGGTGTGTTTTGAATTTTAATATTCAATGTATACATAAACATGCTGAATTTTTGAAAATAGTACTCAGATAATGTAAATAATTTTTACAATTTTGTTCTTTGTTCTTGCTTCGTATATCTATTTGATACTATGTGATAAGAATTATTGAACGAAAAATTTTACATTCTATTATGGCCAAACAACGTTTTCAACCAAATTGATCATAGTGTTGGAATTCAATAAAAAAGGAACTCTGATTGATCTGAAATTTGGTAGAATCATAAGAACGACCTACTAAGAAATATTATCTTTTCAGATTGTTATATGAGTTTTTTGGGTCATATTTGGTTATAGGATTCCCTCCCTTGATTGCCAAGATTAAATAGTAGTGAAGTATTAGTTTCATGTGTTGGCTTAGACCTTCCTCCCTATTGGATGAAATTAATGCAAGTCACTATATATTTAATCGCTAGTTTTGATAATCTGTATTAACTCTCCTAAACTGAGTAATATATGATTGGATCAATGTAACTAGAGGATTTTCACTTGACTTAAATTAACAGTAGACTCTCCATCTGAGTTAGGTCTGTATAAGTTTATGGAGTGAATAATCGGTCATTGTACGTGTGTATTGCATGAGTAGTTCTCCAATCCCATCTATTGGCTATTCAAGATGCATGGATATGTATGTATAAAATGAGCCCTAAATTTTATTATTTGGGATTATTCGATAGATTATTATCTATTTAATATATTATATCTCAAATTCTCAATAGACTTTACAGACCCACTTAGTACTACTCAAGAATTTCTTTCGATAGGGATAAGATATTAATTCAAAGAATGCATTGTACATTCACCTTATGTTGGAAGGAATTATTTTCAGTTTCTAACTTGATAAGAGATGGATACTTAATATATTTTTCTTATAACTCTCCTATTATTGAGTTTGATGAATATTTTATCTCTTGTGGTATATTGATGCGTGAATTTTTTTTATTAGTATTATCTCTCATGAATTGAATTATATTAATCTATCTCATAAGAGAAAATATCTTTTAAATTGAATGAAACTTATATGTACCCTAGTGTCTAAGTTATTTATTCTGGATAGAACTTCTAGGTTGGTTAAAGGATGGACATAACGGTTCATTGAAAGTGAAGTCACTACCAACGTATGAGTCATGTTTAGAAGGAAAAATGACTAAGAGACCTTTCCTCTTAAAAAGGAAATAGAGGTAGTGATAAGTTAGAATTAATCTATTCTGATTTGTGTGGTAAATGAACATTCAGGCAAGAGGTGAGTTTGAGTATTTTGAAATTTTAAGAAGGTTACTCATGATATAAACATATATTTTTGATGTTATGTAAGTTTGAATGTCTTGATAAACTCAAAATATTTACGACAGAAATTAAAATAGAATCATGAAAAATATATGAAGCCACTGCAATCTGATTGTAGTGACGTATACATCTCTGCAGAGCTCATGAGTCACTTATTTGATAGAATAATTGCATTTCAATTGTCTACACCAGATACTCTATAATAGATTGGTATAAAAGAGAAAAGAAAAGGTCTCTTATGAAGATGATAAGATTAATGATTGACTTATTCGTAGTTGTTTTGTTTCTTTTAGGATATGTTCTAAGAACTACATATCACATTCTGAATTTAATTCCTTTCAAATTAGTATCTTGGACAACTATAGAACTAGTTGGATTTGACGTAAGTTTAATCTGTGACATGTTCAGATATAGGATTGTCCAGCACATGTGCTGAGAGGGAGAATAAGCAAATTGGAATTAAGAAAGGAATGTGAGTGTGTTAATTGGATGTCCTAAAGAATGAAAGAAGGTTTATTTTACCACCCTAAAGAAAATAAGGCAATTGTTGATACAACTGTCAGATTTCTAGAAAAGATCATTTAGTAAACCATGTTCCTAGAAGAAAACTAGTTTTATAGGAACATAACAAAGAAATAACAAATGAGTCAGTTGTAAATTCAGACGCTCAAGAACATCTAATTGATATGTCAGAATTGACGTTCCATTGTATTTAAGTAGTGGGAGAAACGTTACTAGACATAAGAAAATCTACTACTTCAAGTAGGGGGAGTGATGTTGAGCAAATTAAAGTACACTACATGAAAAAGTTGTTAATATTTCAATACCGAAAGGTTTTGAAGAAAATATTATGACTCAAGAACATGTAAGTTTGATTATAGTAGTAGTACTTAGTCGTAGTGGGAGAATCATAACGAAGATTGCTTTGTTTGTATGCTTGAGAGGACTAATGATAAAACTCCTGAAAAGAAGTACACTCTCAGAGGGTTTCATGATAATATCTCTCAAGATCTAGTATAAAATTGATTTGTTATGACAAAGCACTACTAGACGAAATTGCATGAGAAAACAACTTGGTAAAAATTCTTTCAATAAGAATTGAAGGAGTGCCTGTGAAAGTTGTAAGTGCATAGTTAAGAGTCTAAGTGGGAGATTTGTAACACCCCAGTTTTTGAAAAGAAAGAAAAATGCAGTTTTAAAAAAAATAAATTCTGGTGCCAGTGACGACGGAGGCCATCTACGGACCGTAGGTGGAGTGACGGGCCGTAGATGGGAACCGTCGATGGCCCTACCAACTTTATGAATTTTGAGTTTCTAAACCTTGACCTACGGAATAGCAGGACGGTTCGTAGTTTGGTTGACGGGCCGTAGATGGGTTCCGTAGATGCCTTTCAGACTTAGCCAAATTTTCTGTCCAAAACGAACTTTCTGAATCAATTGACAGAAGAGCAGGACGGTCCGTCAATTGATGTACGGACCGTAGATCTTGTCCGTCGTTTGGTCCCGACAGTTTTATTTAAGGGCTTTTTGAACTTTTCCCGAAATGTTTATTCCTTATACTAGACGATTTTTCCCCTTAACCTTGGCCCTATTTATATTTCCTAAGCCCTAATCCCTTCATTCCAACTCTCATCTCCCAAAAATATTCCTCTCTCTAGAAGAACAAGAAGGAGAAGAAGAGAGCTAGGGTTCTCATCAAGGTCATCAATCCTCCTTTTATTTCAAGGCATTGGCATTGAGATATGATAGTATTTACCACTTGGAGTCTTTCCTCCAATGGGTCCTCTTTTCCTTAAGGTTTTCAAGGTTTAGTCTTGCCCAAGAGAGCTAGGGTTTTGACAAATTCTTATGGGTTCTTCATTATGCTTTCCATTGTTGATGTTATGATTGATAGTGCACGATCTAGCGTGGTAAAGTAAGCTAGTGCACGATTTAGCGTGGTTTACATGCAACTTGATGAATCCCATGAGCTTATGCTAAGTTTTCCCCAATTTATGATTATGTTTATGATTGTGGGTTGATTGAGAAAAGATGAATTGCATGAACTCTTTGTGAATTGAGTTAAGGATTATGATTATCAAGCTATGAATTTCATGTAAGACTATGAATGATGAAAAGAGGATATTTTATGAAAAGATGCATGTTGAATCAAAATCTATGATTTTCCTCTATTATGTGGGTTCCCTCAATTATGACTAAATTGCCTTGATTTATGGCTTTCTAAGTATTAGCTTGCATTGAATTGCATGTTTTGAGGTGAAGCTTATGAACCCATGATTTATGAGTTAAGAGCATGATGAGCTATGTAAATATGAAGCTAGTAAACTCGTGCATGTTTTATGAAGTTTATGATATGTTAGTGCAATTGTTGAGTTGTGAAAGGGTTTCTCATGTAATGCTCAACCTATGAATGTGAAAGGTTTTCTCACACGTAATGATTCATAACTTGTTGAAAGGTTTGCTCAACTAAGCTTGAATCCATGATTAAGGAGCTATTCTATGAAGGGACAAGAGGCGATTACCCATGTTCCCTAATGTAGACAAGAGGCGATTACCCATGTTTACTAATAATGAAATCACGACTAATAGAAGAACAAGAGGCGATTACCCATGTTCTTAAGGAGCTATTCTAATGAATGAAGGGACAAGAGGTGATTACCCATGTTCCCTAATGTAGACAAAACGGCGATTACCCAAGTCTACCAATAATGAGTTTATGATTAATGTAGACAAGAGGCGACTACCCATGTCTACCTAAGATAAAATGAACTATGATAAATCTGGGGGAAGTATGCTTAGTACCGAGTGGACAAGTGGCGATTACCCATGTCCCATAACCTATGTGCCACCATAGGGTGATGGTCTATGATAGACACTAGCTAGTGGATCCACATAAGCTAAGAAGTTCATGGTCTTACCAAAAGTAGGACACCCCTTTTCGGTGTGGGGCAGACACCGGATTCCATGCTGATAGCTCACATGGTCTTATATGTCGGTTAAGGCTATTTCCCCACAACTAATGAACAAGTGTTATGATGATGATCTAAGGCAAAGTAAAGGAAAGATGAATAGCTTGTCTTGGCCATAGTCTATGCTTCATATTTTCTTATGATCTATCATGTTTTAGCTTGGCCATTACATGTCATGATTATATGTCATTCTAGCATGGTTTATATGCCCTTTGTGCATTGCTATCATACTTGGTACTTGATTGTACTAACGCATACTTTTGCCTACATTGATTCTATTGATGTAGGACTTGGTGGTTCTTCTCATCCCACTCGTGGCTTGTCAGTTCAAGTGATAGTGAAGACTTGGTGAGGCCTCCTATGTCAGAAGACCTAACCTTGTTACATTTTCATGCTTTCCATTATACTTTTGGATATTGTACTGGGCTGCATCCCAAACCTTCATTTCTATTCTATTATGTTAGATGGCTTGAGACATGAGATGTAGACTTCCGCTGATGTTTTCTTAAACTCTGTTGTGATTTTATCTTTTGGACTCTTTAATTTCTACTATCATGTATGAATGTATGCTAAGTGGCTTGTATGAGACCTTTCGGGGTCTTGTACGCCATGTCACGTCTAGGGGGTACCTTGGGTCGTGACAAGATTGTTAGGGTATATACTATTAATCATGTGTTTAGACATAGTATTCTAACAATTTTCAAGATTAAACATCTAAGTGGGAGATTGTTAGGATATATACTATTAACCATGCATTTAGATGTAGTACATTATAACAATTGTGATGGTTAAAAGTCTAAGTGGGAGATTGTTAGGATATATACTATTAACCATGTGTTTAGATATAGTATTTATTATAGAATAATTATTTATTCAGTTTTAATAGATCATATATTCGTATATGGCGTCTATTTACTTATACAATAGATGATTTAGTGTATAGAGTTTTTAGCTTATACACAGATGATTAATCATCGGTTCTTATAAGTATAAAGTTTTTTGTTCTCAATCTAGGATGGAAATTGGACATGCCATTGGTACGATTGTAGCACAAGATTATATGTAATTTATCTTGATTATGGGAACAATGTAGTTCCAACTTCTTGTGCTAGTGCATTTTGTATGTATTGAACGGGACCGAGTAGAGATAGTTGCTTTAGACTGACTGACAAAAGCATATTCTCTAAACTGTTAAATGTACTTATATTCTTAATCTTGGTATAACTATTATATGATCTGTATATATTAATTATCGTTTTGATTTATTAAAAGGTGAGATTCTGAGATGGGTCAATATGCCTGGTAGATTGGATGATAATAATATATATTGGTGAAATAATAAGTTAGTTGATGGAATCCATGTCACGTTATAGAGATTGATTGATGTCTTTTTGAGAAGCTTATAAGTTTCCATCATGTCAAACCTTGCAAGTGGATTTATGAATCCGACACATGAAATAAGTTAAGCAGTGCTCTAAAAGAAATTAATCATTAAATTAAATTCGTCAGTAATTTTATTTATTGATTAGTATCTGTAATCTTAACATGGGGAATTATATAAGTGTTTAATGGGAAATTTCAAAATATAAATAGAGGAGTGCAATTACGAATTTTTAGTGGAATGATTTGTAATTTATTATGGTAAGAATAATTCAAATTAATTTTTGGAATTATTTCCATAATAGGAAGCCTCATTAATTAATTTTATGGTCCCTCCAGTGCCCATATTTAACTGGAACTCATAATCCTATGGGAAAAGGAATTATAAGAAAACTGAGTTTTCTTCTCCTTTTTGGATTGGGAGGAAATCTCTATTAATAGGGATTTTCCTAACCTAGAAAAAAAAGGTTTTTATACGATACTTGCCCACCCAAGTATTGAGAGAGTTCGGATGTAAACTTGGGATCACTGTAGAAGACTGTGGATTCGTTTGAAGGTCTGTCTAACTTGTGGATTCGCTTGAAGATATTTGTTCACGCTTCAAGAGGTAATTCTTGAATTAAATTTTAGCAAGTTTATGTGTTCTAGCATGTTTATACGAGTTCTAGCATAAATGTATTGGTTGTCTATTATTCATGTAAGCAGTATGATTCTGGTATGCTTTTGTTGTGCATATAGTTTTCCATCATATATATATATTTATATATAAATTATTGTGAAAATAATAATTTGCTCACGAAAATTTAATTTTTTTCTAAATAAATATCATATTTGATTCAAAAAGTATTTTTTGTCTGTTATACACACTTTTAATTTTAGACAATTATGTTAAAAGTTTTTTTTATCTATCTGAAACTTTATGCCGAGTTAAACTAAAACATATAAAATAAGATAAATGAAATCTATTTAGACTTTTTTCCATATTTGGCTTTAGGCCACATATTCTGTTGAGCCGCCCCTATTTATACCATGAAGATATGAGATTCCTTGTGTGGTCATAGTATCATTGAACACTAATATCAGAGGCTAAGAAACATGTAAGTATAAAGATTAAGAATAAGTTAAGTGCGCAGATGAGTATAATAACTCAAAGGATATAAGCTTAATAATCTATAAGATGTTATAATAGTATAATCTACTCTATTTACAGTTTTTATGTGCTTCCATCTAGCTTGTCAAGTTTCATGTGTTATTTATATGAGCTTCAGTAGTATCTATGTTGGAAAATATTGAAATTACAATAATTCACATAGCTTGAGGCATTCCCATTGGCACTGTTCTTAAGGATATTTCACTTGTGTATCCATCAAGATTCAACAAAATCTTCTAGTATAAAACTAGGAGCTAGAATCTAACAAAGATTTTAGATTGGTAGAAAACCCAGAAACTCAAACAATAGGATGGAATAATTTTCTTGTTCTACATCGAAGGAAGACTTTGTTGTTTTCTATATCTTTCATAGGAACCTCTTAGGAAAAATTATGGAGAATATATATAGAAAAAGGATTCATACCATAAGAGTGGTTGATTGCTCCAACGGTTAAAAGATTAGAATTCAAGGAAACTAATAACGGAAATAAAGGAGAGTAATTGCTAATCGTGAAGAATAATGTCCACATTAAAAATAATTGTTAGCAATTTTGGTAAAGAAAAAGTGGTCAAACAATGCTATTTAAGGAAAGGATTGGAATCATTTAAAATTTATTAAATATAAATTTATAAAATGATTTGAATTATATTAAATTCATGAATATATTAGTCCAAATAAATATTGTAGATTAATATAATTGGGTTAATTATTTAAATCTAATAAATATGAATTTAATTAAAGTCCAAATTAATTGATTTGGGCTACAATAGATGAACCCAGTTTGCTAAGCCCAAAATCATTTCATCCTAGAGGCTCATTTTGGTGTCACGCGGCAAATGACATGGCATGTCAAGTCAAACAAAGAAGCCAATAGGATCATGACATATGTCAAAATGACAAGTCTGCTCCATAAAGCACATATGTCATGTCACTTAAATCTGATTGGCCGAACGAAATCATGTTCCTATCACAACTTCTCTATTCTAAAACTATAAATAGGGCTCCTCATAATTCATAAAAGGAACCAAGAATTCTAACAAGAAGCTAGAGAAAGCTCATAGATCAAAAGCCGCAGATTTCTCTACAATCTACAAGTTCAAGAATTCAAGCATTCAAGTTCAAGAACAATCAAGATCAAGACCACCGGATTCAAGAACAAACTCGAAGCCCTTGAATTCAAATAAAAGTCAAGATCAAGATAAAGTTCAAGTTCATCCAAGATTCAAGAACAAGCTCCAAAGCCCTTGAATCCAAGATCAAGATCATCAAGTTCAAGTCCATATCAAGTTCATCTAATCGACAAGTTCAAATTCAAGTTCATCGAAGATTCAAGAACAAGCTCGAAGCGCTTGAATCTAAGATCAAGCTCAAGAACAAATTAAAGATCAAGCTCAAGCTCAAGAGCCCTTGAATTATATCTGAAAAGACAAATCAGAGGAATAATAGAGACTGTAACACTCATATTCAAAATCAATAAATACGATTGTTGCGATACTTTTCCATTCTTGATTATTGTTTTCTGACGCGAATTTTATTGTCTACCGGGATATCAATGCTCAATAATTCTGATAAAGGCTGAATAAATTAGAGAAATTTCAAAGATGAATAATATTATATTTTTTGAGATATTCCAATTATTTTTCCAACATCTTATATTATTCAGTCCGCTTTACATACGAGTAGAATATTATATATACTCACATCCATTTTTATCACGTCAAGGACGCTGCACTTACAATGCAGGTGCTCACTAGGCATTTATCTTGCTTCAACTGTTTAGTTTGTGATCTCTACTTGTACGTGGAGCTAGGTTGACTCTAGGACTTTTTTGATGTATTTATGAATAGGAGGAGGGCCCTATCCCAACAAGTATGCCATATATAAAGTTATTAGATTCTAATAGACACTTTATATACCTATGATAAGTAATCATGTGTACAGTTTTATGTCAGGTCATATGTATTAGTTTGGGACTAGTCATGTGTTTTAAGGTTTGTTGGTCGTTACATGTATGTACAACTTCCTTTATCAGATTTTGTGTGCTCTATTATCTGCTTACAGATCATGTCATATGTCGCATGGTTGAGGTGCATAGCCTGTATTATATGCATTTCACACAGACAGGCTTGGAGTATTGACACTAGTTTTTTCGACTATTTCCTAAGGTTATTTCACTTATAGTATCATATTAGACTTTATTATGTTATGGCGTCCTTGTATTATTGTTACTTCAAGATTGCTGGTTAGGTGTCACTTATTATCACGACTTAGTGGGATTTTGGGTTTTGACAAAGGAGTTGAAGAAAATGGTACTGGCAGTGTTGAAGTAGTGCGTTTGCCAAAGAAAGTTTGCTGAAAAAGTAATTTATTCTTCTCAAATGGTCTGAGATAGAGTGCCAAAAAGGTGGTGGAAATTGACAACTTCATTGGAAAAGGGATGAAATTAAGAAAACTAAGAATCAAGAGGCTACCTCAATGTGTGAAGACAATGACTAGAAATTATTGCACAAAACTGCCCCATAATGCCCAGAAAAACGAAAAGAACTGATGTAGGTGCACGAATAACTATGGCACCAAAATTTCTTGCTAGGATCTCACAATGAGTTTCAAGTCTATTAGTATATCTACAGTGTCATAGAGAAGTAATGAAACCTTTGACAAATGTGTATAGGGGACCAAAACTTACATGCTATTAAGATTTATCAGAATAATCAGTGTTTGAAGATAATGACTTAAAAATAGCTCAACTATTGCACATGATAGACCGTAATACCTAGGAAAAATGAGAGTTGTCGTAGGTTAAATGAATCTATGACAGTAAAATCTCTTGCTAGGAATACACGAGGGATTTCGCGTCTATTCGTATATTTCCAGTGCCACAGAGAAGTAAGGAAACCTCAAAAGATGTGTTTAGTTGTCAAAAAATTATACAGTAATAGAATTTCTCATGTCAACTCAACGCTGACTAGCGACTACTTTCTCGCAATACACTAATATCATTCGAAAAATGAGAAAAAGAACAGGATAATTGTGAGAAATTATGAAGTTAAATAGTAATGGTTACGTGTTCTAGAAAAAGTCAATCAAAATTACATGATTTCAAGGAATAAAATCAATTTAATTAGTCATAACTCATACGTATTATATTTACAAGATCGATTCCATGCATACTCATAACAAAGATATTTACAAATTCACAATATGGGTCTGTTGATACAAAGTTCTTTTTTCCCCTGAAACACTACTAACTAATCTATATTTGGAAACAACAGTACACAAAGTGATACTTCCCAACGAAATGAAACCTTCAATATCTAATTATCAGTGAAAAGACAAACTTCCAAAATTATATGTTCCTACTATTTTCTACTTAACAGCCCAATTTCAGTCTAATGGACATTCATCCCGCATTAAAGAAAGGGATAGTTGCCAATATGTACCATTTGGCCATCTAGTTTAACCATTATGGCTGAAGTATACACTAAATATACACTCGGTTATATATTTAGTGTATATTATATGTATAGGTATGTATAATATATGTATAAAGTATATACTACCTGTATGTTGTGCACATATTTTGTAACTAGATGGCCCAAAGATATTGGGCTGTAATTTTCTCTTAAGAATAACAGAACGCAAACAATAGATGTGAAAATTAGTCTTTTTGGAACCTTCAGTTGATCCTTCAGGTAACATTGAATTTATATTAGGTAAAGAATAGAGTAGCTTTTTCCCATAATTTGCCATTCAGTCTCACAGGCAATTTACTGTACTGGAGAACTACATTTTCAGTGCCAGAACGACATTCACATTCAAAGAAATGGACACCAATCACTGATCAAGATGTCACTGGTTTTGTTACTCAAAATCACGATAATTATGCCATTTTTGGTATCTCTGATGACCTGTCAGCACTGGCCTAAGTCGACTTGCGAATGTGCATTGAATACAGCAGCATCCCCTTAAATGTTTCATGCAGCCTGCACAACATCTGCACAAAAGCAATCAAGTATTAGAACGAATCAAGTACTCACTTTCATTTAATGTATGCTTTAGTGATTATACAAATGAAACAAACCACATAGAGCAACCTACGCTATGACTTGAGAAGGAGATTGAAAAGTGAGAAAAGTTTTACAGTAAAGAATCCTTGCCGAGAGACATCAAGTTCTTTCTCCTATTGACCTGGAGGAAAGTTGATACCAATAGCTAAGTCTTTCCAATTCATCATCGAAATTAGGTACTAGTGTAAAGTGGAAATGGGATTAACTGGAGTGTCCCCTGATAAGTGACCTGTGAAAGACGAATGGTGATATCTCAAAGAATCATGTGTTATTGTGAAGTGAGAAAGACCTGAGCTCAACTGGGTTAAAACAAACACAAATGAATGTAGACACACATATGATCACTGGTGGTGTCACCAAGGTATTTCGAGTATGGCAGTATTAACTATGCTGAAGCCAGTGCAGCTTTATTCGGATTGAAGTGGTGCAAGGAGAATGGATTTGATCAGGTTATTCTGGAATGTGATTCATTGATGATCATTGAAATGCTGAAAGGCAACTTAAATTCACCATGGCACTTACAGCAGATAATTGAGGAAGCATGATAGATAATAAGTCAGCTCACAATATTGACTCAGCACTGTTTCAGAGAAGGCATGGAAATTTTAGCTAAGAGAGGACATTTTGTACAGGTTTTGGAGCCTTCTTGTAAGAGAGGAAAAGCTGCATTGTTTTTGTAAAATGGGTAGATAGATGTATGTAAATGAATTTTGTAAATTGAATGGGTATGTCCATCCATCAAAGGGTTGTCAGGGGAGTGGCAGCTTAACTCTTCTTTTTTGTTGTAATATTGTTCTTATTAATATATGGGATAATATTGTTCTTACTAATATATGGTATATGCAAACTTAAAATATCATAACTCTATAACCCAAAATGTCTCTCATTAACTGAATTTAGGAAGGAGAACAAAACATATATCCACTACACAGGCTTAAGAGTACAAATATAAGTGATTAAAGTAGCATCCATCCATATGTTTATTGATGAAATGATTAATCTTACAGGAAAAGTAGGTTGCAATCAAGGTTTGCACAATTGCGGTGCCTCAACTCAGAGATTTGTGAACCACAGATGTAGCATTTCGCAAATGAGTCATCCAGGGAGCCTTCTAGCATTGTGCTTGCTTCGATCTCTACCGCAGGCTTGTAAGTAGAAGGTAGCAGAGAAAGGCGGGCATCAAATACAAATAGATTTCCAACCCATCCTACAGAACCTTCACTCGCAAGATAGTGAGAAACACCCCCCTTCAAGGTGTATAATCGCTTAAAACCTTGCTTTCTGTAGTAAAAACAAAAATATGTTGTCAGCTGCGAACTTACTCGACATTTTCACATAAAATGCAAAGGTAAATGTGAACACCAGATGGTGCAACGCATAAATGAAGAGCCCAACTCTAGTGATGGTGCAGTTATCTGCTCCCATAGATTAAGATAAATAAGTTATGTTGAGCAACTGAATAGCCATTTGATAGTCTTACACAGCTTAGGCACATAATCCTCAATCTAATATAAGTTTTGAGAAGTATATGACAATAGGGTTTAGGTCAAAACAATATTTACATTGCATTTGAGAGATCCTACTGATTTTGCCTACTGAAGAAACTTATTTACCAGTGCAACTAGAATTCGTATCAAGTCAAGGCTTGAACAATTTCCACATAGTGCATGCCAGTATCACCAAGCCAGAGAAGCCTGATTAATAATTTGACTTCCAATGAGGGTGAAGTTGCTCAGTTAACCAACAGATGGTATTTGCAGAAGAGCAGTACGAAAAGTACAAACAACCCCACAGAAGATAGCTGTTCTCTCCACTCAACAGTCTGTCATAGGAAAGAAACTATTGCAGAAGAGCAGTACGAAAAGTACAAACACCCCCACAGAAGATAGCTGTTCTCTCCACTCAACAGTCTGTCATAGGAAAGAAACTATTGGAAGGTAACTGCTTTTTGTGGAGGGTGGATGACGAAATTTTTTATATTCGAAGTAGTTTAACCAGTGTAGAATATTTGCTTTAGCATTGTAAAGTTTTTACTGCAGTAGTTTTATTAAAATAGACCTAGTCAACTGGTTAGCTCTTTTAATTAGGAGTTGAATTCTATTTGAATTTTGAATAAATAATATTTTATTGACTTCAGGAGTTTGGTATTTTCAGGAGATCTTTTTGCTTAATTTTAGGTTTAGAAGTTATTAGTTTTAGGGAAAAGGGTTAAAAATACCCCTCAACTTTGTTTTATTGGTTGACTATGCCCTTGCCGTTAAAATGAAGTTGTTCTTACCCTCGTCGACTAAGTTGCTCGGATTCTCCAAAAATGTTGCCGCACCCGTGTCGTATCTTCCAAAAATGCACTACTTTTGAAGGATCCGACACGCACCCGATGACATTTTTGAAGAGTCCGAGCAACATAGCTCGCCGTTACTATACTTGTCACCCGTACCCCTAAATTGGATGGAAAGCCCCAAATCAACTAAAATTACCCAATTTCGATTAAAATGACCCGATTTCTCTTTTAATTCCAACCCGACCCACTAAACCAAATAAATTCATACCAAATTAAAACCCTAAACCCATCTCTCTAATCTTCTTCATCTCCTTCCACATGGGGCTTTCCATCCAATTAAGGGGTACGGGTGATAAGTATGTAGACGGCGAGGGCAAGAACAACTTCATTTTAACGACAAGGGCATAGTCAACCAATAAAACAAAGTTGAGGGGTATTTTTGACCCTTTTCCCTTAGTTTTATTATAAATTGTATTCTTAGACTGCAGTGAAATTAGATAAATCATTCAATGTTAATTCATAAGCTTTCTTTCTTTTTTATTCTTTTAATATTTTTATTCTTTTATGCAATTTCTTCTCTTAAAACAACAATTGGTATCTAGAGCCATTTTTCTTGAGGGACCTGTGCAGAGATGGATTTTGAAAACAGTTTTTCACAAATGGCTCCATCTATTTTTGATGGTGAAAATTATTAGTTATGGGATGTGAAAATGGAAACTTACTTGGAGGCTCTTGATCTTTGGAAAGCTGTGGATCTGATAATGAAATTAATCCGCTGCCAAATAATCCCACCATAGCTCAAATCAAGAGTCACCAGGAAAAGAAAACCACGAAGTCTAAAGTGAAGGCAACTCTATTTGTTGTTGTTTCAACAACTATTTTTACAAGAATTATGTCTCTCACATCACCTAAAGAAATTTGGGATTATCTAAAGAAAGAATATGCTGGAGATGAAAGAATTCGAGCAATGCAAGTATTGAATTTAATAACAGAGTTTGAGTTGCAGAGACTGAAAGACTCGACTCTGAGACAGTCAAAGAATACTCAGACAGATTGCTTGGCATTGTGATCAAGGTAAGATTATTTAAAGATGCAAGAATTGTTGAAAAAATTCTTGATACAGTGCCCGAAAGATATGAAACATGTATAACTACCTTAGAAAATACACAAGATCTGTCCAAGATTACCTTGGCAGAGTTGTTAAATTCTTTTCAGGCACACGAGCAAAGAAGACTTATGAGGCAAGATGTTATGATTGAAGGAGCCTTAACAGCTAGCCATAAAATTCAAGGGTAAAAATTTGAAAAATTACCCACCTTGTGAGCACTATGGAAAAATGGGTCATCCACCATACAGACGCGAAGTGTAGCAAGTGCAATCAGCTTGGCCATGAAACAGTGATTTGCAAAACTAAATTTGAAGAAGACCATCTTTTTGTTGCAACATGTATCTCAAAGTAAGGTTTCAACAAAATTTTGGTTGATTGATAGTAGTTGCACTAACCACATGACTTATGGCAAGAGTTTGTTTAAAGAATTACAGCCTACTGAAATATCCAAAGTTAGGATAGGAAATGGTGACCAGATTCTTGTTAAAGGAAAAAGAACTGTTGTCATCAAAAAAGATTCGGGTAATAAGGCAATTTTAGATGTTCTTTATGTACCTAATGTTGATCAAAACTTGTTGAGTATTTGTCAATCAATTAGTAGAAAAAGGATACAAAGTATCTTTTGAGGATAAGCATTGCTTTATCAGTGATAGTGCTGAAAAAGAAGTTTTAAATATTAAAATGAGAGGTAAACATTTTTTATTTGATCCAATGGAAGATGTTTATGTAGAACATGAAAAAGATCATAGGCTAGAAAAATTAGAAGATGATCTTCTAATGATAAAAACACAAGCAAAATGTGAACCTGCTAGGTTTAAAAGAGCTTTCAATGTTCCTAAAAGAATTGAAGCAATGGAGGAGTTATCTATGTTTCAGGAAAATAAAATGGGTCAGTTTAAATTCATGATGCAAATGAACCAAGTAGACATGCCAAAAAGATTTAGTACTCAAGAGTTGCATTCAAAACGAGAAGTGAATTTAGTTCACTACAAACCCATAGATAAATCTGCAGATTTATTCGCAAGGTCACTTTCGGTTATCAAGTTTGGAGATCCCAAGATAGAAGACCAAAATTTTGCAATTCCTAAAGCAAGGATGAGTGTTGAATATTTGCTTTAGAATTATAAAGTTTCTACTGCAGTAGTTTTATTAAAATAAACCTAGTCAACTAGTTAGCTCTTTTAATTAGGAGTTGAATTCTATTTGAATTTTGAATAAATAGTATTTTATTGACTTTAAGAATTTGGTATTTTCAGCAGATCATTTTGCTTAATTTTAGGTTTAGAAGTTATTAGTTTTATTATAAATTGTATTCTTAGACTGCAGTGAAATTAGATAAATCATTCAATGTTAATTCATAGGCTTTCTTTCTTTTTATTCTTGTAATATTTTTATTCTTTTCTGCAATTTCTTCTCTTTTAAAACAACAACCAGGAAAAGCTGAAAACTGGATATTCTTATGGTGTTGCTGAAGAGATTGCTCAAAGTTCCAATATCTCACACATTTATGCTCTAGCACATAAGAGAAGAGAACATAACGCATACAAAAAACATACAGCTTACCGTAGTATAGCAGAATATACATCACAGCGGATACCTCCAGTGCAGTACATTAATATATCAGTTCTCTCCTTATCAACGGCTGCTAAAGGATCTGAGGCAATCACCTGCAAAACAGGATAACAAGATATTAGTCATATTTACAGAAAAAACATATTTCTGGATATTGTATTGTGCAGGAGATGACAGTTTTTATGCTTTATGTTAGGCATATCAATGGACATACAACCAAGTAAAATAACAGCATGCAGCAGTGCAAGTATGAATGAGAATACAAAGTGGCACAGTAATACCAGAATATTATCCTGGCAAGTACTAGATTTCATATGGCATCCCAATATGTCAATTTCAGCCAGACAACAACAACATACCAAATATAATCCCACAAAGGGTCTTAGGAGGGTAGAGTGTACGCAGACCTTACCTCTACCTCAGGTAGGGAGGCTGTTTTTGATAGACCCTTGGCTCAAGAGAACAAGTCCAAAACAGTCCAGAAAATGAAGTAACAAAAGTAAAGGAAAAAGTAGATAGTAAAAGGACAATAACTACAACAACATAATATGATAGTCAAAGAACAAGACAATAGATAATAATACAAATTGAAGGACCGGAAACTACAGGAGCAATACTACACCCGCTAGTATGGACAAATAACAAGACAACACACTGCTAACTACTAACCCTCCATCCTAATCCGTGTCCTCCACAATCTCCTATCTAAGGTTATGTCCTTAGTAAGCTGAAATTGTGTCATATCCTGTCTAATAACCTCTATCAATACTTCTTCAGCCTACTTTTATCTCAAACAAGGGATGCAAATAGGGCAAGTTAGGGCTGGGTAGGGCGGAGAAAACTTTGACCTACTAAGATTTTGACAAGCCCTACCCTAACCCGTTTAGCATTTTCTTTAAAAATTGTCCTGCCCTACCCTGCTCTGCCCTGCCCTGTTCAGTTTTTTTCTTTTTCCTTTTTTCTTTCTTTTGCATTTTGTGATATTCTGTTATTTTTTAAAAAGTGAACTGATGAATAATGATGATGTACTAGCTGCAATTGTTACAGTCAAATCCTCTACTGTATGCTTTGCTTTATAACTCCCAAAAACATTTCTGTTAAATAATGATAAATTACATTCATAATTCCATTTTACATGCGAAACACTAATAACATTTTTCTGTTGATTAATATATTTTCAAAAGATAATATATATCTTAAGTATTTAATTCAATATCTTTTATAAAGCCTTTTGTCTAATATAAATTTTTAATTTTACATAACGAAATTTTATTCTTAAAATTTAATATAATCTTATAATTGCAATTGTGAAACCAAACAGTACACTTGTAATTACACTGTGATTACACTGTGGCAAGCAAACATGCCAGCGTAATTACTAGGTTGTGTAATTACTAGGCTTGTAATTACTAGGGTTGTAATTATACCCTAGTAATTACACCAATTCCAATTACTAGTTGGCTTTCCAAACAGACCCTAGTAATTGGAATTTGTGTAATTACTAGGGTAGTTGTAACACCCCAAAAAATATTTCTACGTTAAGATCCGAACTATTCTTCATTTACATGTAAGGTCGTATCGGGTGATTCTTAAATTGCTCATATGTGTAAGGGTCAATTACTTAGTGTGGGAATGGATTTGGATATGAATTAAGGTGACAAGAATCTCCTAGCACAAAGTTGAGTTGAAAGCTTCCTTACCGAGTAAGTTTTGATGTAAGATTCTACTTGGGTCAACTTCAAACGACCATATCTCTCGGAATATACAGAGTTACGTGGCCCATAACCTATCAACTTAATGGTATTTTAATCTTCTTTCCAACGCCACCAATTTTGCATCAATCCGAGTTCCAAGTAAATAGTTATGATCATTTTAATAACCTGATACAGTGTAGTGACAAATTAGCCGACGGGAAAATATTAAAAAGGTCGTTTTTGTCTTTTTACCTCTAAGAAAACTATAAAAAAATTTCTTGACTAATAAAAGTCCCAAAACAATCAGATTTTCTGCTCTTAATTCCTTATTCTCTTCTCTCTCAAACCCTAAGGCAAATCCCTAAGAAAAAATCAAAGCATAGGACTTCCATTCAAGATTCTTTCAATCTTTTTCAAGATTCTTCTTCAAGGTAAGTTCTTCTCCAAGAATTCCATTCTTTCCAACTCAAATTTCTTCATACAATTATGAATCATTAATGAAAATCATAATTCTTGGCCATAGAGTTTTCAAAAAACTAATTCAAGAATCTCAAGAAAGGTTTTCTTGATCGTTCTTCTTCAAGCTAGGGTGTCAAGTCTTCCAATCAAGTTCTTCTTCAAGATTCTTCAAGAACTTTGTTCTTCCAGGTATGTAAGGCTATCATAGTGTTGGACTAGTTCGTCCTCACGGCCTACATTTACTTTCAAATCAGTAAAAGAGTAAATCTAGGGTTCTATCCTTAGATTTGAGAATTCTTGAGATGAGTTTATTGTTGAGTTTTGAGATATATTCCTAATAGTTGAGTTGCTATACGTTATGCAATGAGATTCTTGAGTTGATTCGTTCATGTCTATATTTCAGCATGAATCCCATTAATTGAGTATTCTTGAGATGAGTAGTATCGTTGAGATCTGAGTTCTTGAGTTCTTGATTCTTTTTGAAATTATATTCCTAATTATTAAATTGCTAGATGTTATGCATTGAGATTCTTGAGTTGATTCGTTCAAGTCTATATTTCAGCATGAATCCTATTAATTGAGTATTCTTAAGATGAGTGGTATCGTTGAGTTCTGAGTTTTTGAGTTCTGAGTATTGAGTTTTTTCTATATTGTTATTGAGATCCTTGAGTTGAGTTATTCATGTCTATATTCCAGCATGAATCCTATTTTTGAGTTATAAATTTTGAGAATCTTTTTAAGCAAAACATAATTGTTTTAAATTGAGTTTTAAGAAAGTAAAGAGGAGTTTGAGAAAGAGTTTTAAGCAAGAGTTGAGCAAGAGTATAAGGGAACTAAGTAGTCCCAAATAATGTATCATTTTGTTACATTGAGAAGAGAACTATGATTCATGATTAGTATGACAGTTGAGTATGCCATCAATGTGTGAGCAGTATGACATCTAGATATGCCATAAATGTTTATGCAGTATCACTTCCCGAGTCATCAATGATCAGATCACAATAAACATTTGTTTTAACCTGTTTTTTTAGAAAGTAAGGCAGAGTTTGAGTAGAGTTTAAAGAGAATTTTTTTAGTAAAGTTAAAGGGAACTAATTGTTTCCCAAATGTATTACTTTTACATTGAGAAAGAAGAACTTTGATTTCTAAATGAGTTTATGAGTTCAGAGATATTTCAAAGCATTAACTCTTTTAAGAGGATCTTTTGAGTAATTACCTCAAACTGAGAAAGAGAATGTTTTTAAACATTGAGCATGAGTATATATTTATTGGGAGTAGTATTGAGCACCGATATGGGGATGAGTATATATTTAATGTTCTTCATGTGTTCTTGGTGTTCAAGGAAGAACAAGCAAAAATAGTACATTTGATCCAAAAACTTCAATTGAAAAGTGTTAAACCTTGTTTGGAGAGTAAAAAGTTGTTTTGCAAAATCGGAGTTAAAAAAAATGGCATGTATGAGCCTTTTCTTTAACAGCAATGGTATACATGAGCCAAACTTTTAACGGATGGCATAAATGAGCCTTTTCTGAAAATTCAATGGCATATTTGAGCCTTTTAAATATAATGTCATAAAATTATAAAACATTTGACAAAAAGATAATCTATCAAGTCTAACTTAAAAAAAATAGCTTGCAATGTAAAATATCGAATCAATACTTCTAAAACAAATGAAATTGAAAATATAACATAAGTTCTAAATTCAAAACAAAAAATTTCACATAATTCTCTTATGTCAAATTTCAACATAACATACATAAATATGATTTAAAAGAATAGGAACATGTAAGTTCATAACTTTATTCAACAATGAATTCTACTTTAATTTAAAAATTAGAATTCTCACAAAATTATACTAATGAAATTTTTTTAGATAATACGAAAAATTGCATGGAATCACATGAAGTACAGGTTGAGAATGAGAAGGAAATTAAATATAAATAATAATAATAAAAATATATTTTTAGAAAACATTAGAATGATAAAAATTATAAAGAATTTACAATAATAAAAATAAAAAATACATCAAAACGAAAAAAATAAAAATAGAAATAAAAGGAAAAAATTAAAAAGTAATCAGCTTGTAATTACACCATGTAATTACCAACAATTCACAGCCTTCCCTTGTGAATTAGAGAGTGTAATTATCCCCTGTCAATTGCACCCAATTACCTGACCAGGTAATTCCATGGCAAACCAAACAGGACACACAGTGTAATTACATCCAATTACATCAAATCCAATTACCAGGGTAGCTTTCCAAATGGGCCCTTAATCTTCACAATGTTAATAGCCAAATTTTAGCCAGCAAGCCAAACCCAAACCTGCCCTGCCCTATTAAAAGTATTTTCAAAAATATCTTTTGCCCTACCCTACGGTCTACCCTACCCCGCCCCGCCCCATTTAGAAGCTTCCCTGCCCTGCCCCATTTAGAGTTTCTCAATCCCCGCCCCGCCCCGCCCCGCCATCCACAACCCGCGTCTCACAGCTCCACACTAGGGCATCCATACATCTCCTTTTAACATGCACAATCCATCTTAGACTCGGTTTCCGCATTTTCTCTTCCTCCGACGCCACTTCCACCTTGACCCGAATGTCCTCATTTCAAATAGATAGATAGATAGGAAATCAAAAGCAAATAAGAGTATATTAAACTTCAAAAATCTCAATCGAATTGCCATCCCTACCTGAAACCATCCATCAGTAGATTCGTATCAATTGTCATCCCTACCTGAATCCATCCATAGCCAGCGTCTCACATCTCCACACTGGGGCATCCGTACATCTCTTCACATGCCCGATCCATCTTAGTCTTGCTTTCAACATTTTGTCTTCCTCCAACGCCACTTCCACCTAGACCCAAATGTCCTCACTTCGAATCTTATCTCTCCTAGTATTGATACGAATCGACCTAGGAAAACAAGAACAAAATTCGGAATCGAAAGACAAGAAAGTAAAATTAGATAGATAGATAGGAATCAAAAGCAACTAAATTTTATATTAAGCTCTGAAATCTCAATCAAATTTATCCTAAGAAGCACTGTTACAAAGACCTCGAGGAAATTGGAAGCTAATTGCAACCAATGTTTCTAAGCAAATTGCAACCAAAGCTAACCTAGCTCTCAAACTCACGCAAGGTCTATTGTTCATCAATATTCAGGATAATCTGTCTCAGAATGAAGACTAAACTAGTTATTTATAGTGTTTAGCTAGTTATTTAACAAATGGCCCAAAAGTAGCCTCAAGGACTTCACGAAAATGACCATTTTTGGCCGTTGGGCAAGTGACACCCAAAGAGATGGCTCGTCATTACCACCGTCACCTTGAGGCAGTGAGCTTCCTTCATGGCCACCAAGCGACGCCCAAGGTGACGATTGTCACTCCTAAGCAGTGTGCTCTCTTTCCTTGTCTCAACCTCTAATTCAACCATCACGATATGTGTGAGAAATAATGGAAAAGAATATTATTGAATTGTTGTATCTTCATTATTACATAGAGACCCTATTTATAGACACTACAATACAATCCTTTAACAAGTAGGATACTATTTACTATTCCTATTTCTATTACTATTCCTATTCCTATTCCTATTCTAAACAGGACTGTATAAACCTATTCTTATTCTAACACTCCCCCTCAAGCTAGTGCATACAAGTCATGTACCTAGCTTATTACAAATGTAATTAATACGAGAACCGATGAGGGGCTTGGTGAGATATCTACAAGTTGATCACTCGACTTCATAAAATTGATAGTCAATCTCAATGTGTTTCTCTTCTCATGAAACACTGGATTTGATACATAATGCCAACCAATCTCTATGTGGTTGGTCTTCTCATGAAATGCTGAATTTGATGCATAATGTTGATAAAACACAGAGTAATAAAATTACAGTGAAGAGCTTCTCAAACCAAGCTTGAGAAGACTGTTCCAGACCATCAGACTTGAGCAACAAAAATAGGTGGTTGCTCCATATAAACTTTTTACTTGAGATCACCTTTTTTTTTTTTTTGCAAAAGCAAATATGAAATAGGAAGTGCTCGAAATCTGATATAAAATATATGAATCATCAAGAAATCAAGGGATGAGTATATCTTAAACAAGAAAGTGAAAACTGGCCAAAACATGCTCATGCGCCGGATTATTAGATTTGATGGCCTAAAGTGGTTACAATCTGAAGAATAAAATTAAATGGGTAGGGTCGAAATGATGGCACGACCCTACGGCTAAAGAGAATTATATGGGTAGGGTCGAATTGACAACACGACCCCACTAAAAAGGAGAAATTATATGGGTAGGGTTGGAATGATGACACAACCCTACGCAAATCAGATTTGAGGAGTTACTAGAAAGACGAATGGAACTACACAAATCAAATCTAAGGATTCACTGAAAAGACACTATGCTATGTAACTTAGATATGAGAAAGTAGTTCGAAAAAAATCCACGGTACTACGCAAATTAAATATGAGAAGTTCGGAGAGATGCACGAAGCTACGCAAATCAGATCTGAAAAATAATAGTCACCGAAAGATGGCACAGTGCTACACAAATTAAATATGAAAAAGTAGTTACCGAAAAGATGTCACGATGCTACACAAATTAAATATGAAAAAGTAGTCACCGGAAAGATGGCATGGTGCTACACAAATTAGATAAAAGAAAGTAGCTACTGAAATGATGGCACAGTGCTACACAAATTAGATATGAGAAAATAGTCACCGAAAAGATACACGGTGACCCAATTGTTGCTAACATAATCGTTGACCAGACGAATGACCCGCCGGCAGCGAAAGCTCTTTTATTGTTTACCAAGATGGTAGAGGCTCTCATACCATATGAGAAATATTGGAAATTGTTGTATCTACATTATTACATAGAGAGCCTATTTATAGACACTAAAATACAATCATTTACCAAGTAGGATACTATTTATTATTCCTATTTCTATTACTATTCTTGTTTCTATTACTATTTCTTATTCCTATTCTTATTCCTATTCTAAATAGGATTGTATAAACCTATTCCTATTCTAACAATATGGAATCCTTTGGATGGCCTCAAGATGTGCCCAAACACTTTGATATTCGTGAATAAACTTTGAAGGGTTTGCAACTCCCGTGCTTGGCTTTTTGTAAATGATTTGGAGGCGACTTGGGTCACATCATTCTCTTCTTCGTGAAGGGAATTTGTCCTCAAATTTGGATCATCACCACCATGGACAACAAATAGAGAAAGGTCACTCACATTGAAAGTATTGTAGACTTGATATTGGGGTAGAGCAACGTTATGTTGTACGCCCCTAATCTCAATCTAGACTCTCCCTGGACCCACTTATTGCTTACTTTACGTTCAGCTAGCACTAAAAAGGCTACTCCTAGTAGAAGTGGTAGAATTATTCCAAGTATTTCAGCTGGAACAACTATGTACATTGTTTTTCTAAACCATCGCCTCCGTCCCCAACCAGCAACATGACCGTAGTCTACCATCGCCAACCAAAGCCATTAAAGTAGAAGGAACTAAACAAGGAAATAATACATGCAATGAGAGACTACGGGCAAGAATCAAGATGATAATACACATAGGCAGACAAGCAAACAATTATCAACAAGAAGAGAGAGAAACAAGAAAGGGGAGAGAAGAAAAGTATTTTCCAGCATTGTACTATGATCGACATGCAAAACTAAGATATACAATTAAGACAAACATATGGTAGTAATTTTATCCCACATGTTTTAGAGAAACTTGTCACACGGTTAGAATTATGTTTTTGAGCTGCTGTAACTTAATTTTACAGCTTTAGTTTTTTGAATAAACCCTAGTTAATAGTTGGTTATCTAGTTTTTTTCCTATTTATTAGTATTAGTTTGTTAAGATATATTTTGCGGAGATATTCTTGGCTAGTTTATCATATCTTTTTACAGCTTTTGTCTGATAAATGTAGAGTTCAACAAAGTAAAATAAAACAATTCTCGTTGACCTCATTGCAGTATATTTCTCTCATTATTCTTTTTATTATTTTTCAATTTCTTTGCTAAAACCCAACAGATACTTAAAGATTTTGGTCAAGTAATGGGATCAGAAAGAAAGTAAACACTTCAAATTATGTAAAAATTACAAAAGTAACATTTACTAGATTAGCTTGGACGAGAAGATAGAAAATTGAGTAATAAACTGCTAAAACCTCTGACTCAGATTGTCCAAATGAAGTGGCCCGGAAACAATCAACATCCGGCCGTTGAGCGCCTTGAAAATGCCCAACATCCCATTCATAACCTTCCAAAAGATCAAACTACACTACATTAGCAGAAAAGGCAATTGAAATACTCAATTATGAAAAAAGAAATAGCAAGGCAAAAGCTGCCATTTACAGAGAGTATAATAATATGTTTCACCTTAAGCGGCTGTCTGGTTTATAGGCAAGACAGGAAATGTATACTTGGTCAACAGGTCAAGAAACAGTTCCAACTCTAGGATTGACAGATTCTTGTGTTCTTCAGAGTGGAACAACCTATTTGGTGCAATCAAACAATCCAAGCACCATGTATCATCTGGATCACTGTCCACTAATCCTAGAGTGCGGCCGTTGTTCTAGAAAGGCCACTTTTCTAATTTGAAAATACATGGTTGGAGCACCTGACTTTGAGGAATTGGACAGAAATTGGTGGACAACTTTCAGTAGTTTGGGCGGTCCACATTTATTTTTGCTAAAAAACTTACGATTAAAGAATGGAACAAGTCCTGTTTTGGTGATACGGAGAGTGTTGAGCTGGCTTCTTGCTAACTTAAGGATGTTGCAAGGATATGGTTTGATCAGTGGAAGAAGACTAGGGATGAAAATGCATCACCTCTAGGTTGGGTTATCTTTGAGAATGCCTTCTTGGGACGTTTCTTTCCTCGAGAGTTAAGGGAGGCTAAGACCATAGAGTTCCTCAACCTGAAGAAGGATTCTATGAGCATATAGAAGTGCAACCTTAAGTTCACTCAGTTGTCTCACTATGCACCGAAGATGGTGGCTAATATAAGGAACAGGATGAGCTTGTTTGAATTTGGACTCTCCCATCTCTCGAACAACGATGGTAACGCAGCGATGTTGATTGGGGATATGGACATAGCCAAGCTAATGATTCATGTGCAATAGGTGGAGGAGGATAAGTTGAAGGATAGAGAAGAGTTTCGCCATAAGAGGGTCAGAACATCAAACCATGAGTCAAGTCAGCAGAGGACCAGAAATGGGAATCGAGCATCCTTTCAAGAGAAGTCAACTAGACCAGCTCCATCTTCAGCTAGAGCACCAGCACCCAGACCTACAAATGAGCAGAGGGGAAAAGAGTTTGGCTCTCCATCTCAGGGCAGTGCTGCCAAGGGGTACTCACCTTACCCTGTTTGCAAAAGTGTGGTAAAAACCATTCTGGTGAGCATCTTTATGGTAGGTATGGGTGCTACAGATGTGGTCAGGCAAGGCATGTGCTCAAGGATTATCCCTTTAGGAGGCAAGACAATGGGGGTGATAAAACTCAGTCCACTACATCATTAGCTCTAGCAGACCGAAATACTCATAAGAGCACCAATTCTGGTGCAAATGGTAGTCAAAATTGATTCTATGCCTTGTCTACTCATTAGGACCAGGAGAACTCCCCTAATGACGTTACCGGTATGTCAAAAGTTCTCTCTTGATGTCTATGCTTTGTTAGACCCCAGTGCTACCTTGTCCTTTGTAACCCCTTATATTGTCGTAAAGTTTGGATTCAGTCCCCAACAACTCCTAGAACCCTTTTCTATCTTTACTCCCATCGGAGAGTCAATTTTGGCTAAATGAATTTATAGGGATTGCATTGTCTTAGTCATTCATACGGATACCACAGCTGATCTAGTAGACTTAGATATGGTAGACTTTGATATCATTCTAGGCATGGACAGGTTGTATTTTTCCAATGCCTTAGTTGACTGCAGAACCAGAGTTGTAAAGTTTCAGTTTCCTAATGAGCCAGTCTTAGAGTGGAAGGGTAGTTCTACCATGCCAAAGGGTCATTTTATTTCATATCTTAAGGCCAGAAAGATGATCTCTAAGGATTATTTCTACCATCTAGTTCAGGTTAAGGATTCCAGCCTTGAGAACCCACCTCTTAGTCAGTTCCTGTAGTCTGTGAGTTTTCAGAAGTCTTTTCCGACGATCTTCTCGGAGTCCCTCCTGATAGGGAGATAGACTTTGGAATAGACACACTTCCTAATACGCAGCCTATCTCTATTCTTCCATATAGAATGGCTCTAGACAAGTTAAAAGAGTTGAAAAACCTTTTAGATAAGGAATTCATCAGATTTCCCCATGGGGCTCTCTAGTCCTTGTCGTGCATAAGAGAGATGGTTCCCTAAGAATGTGTATTGACTACCGCTAGTTGAACAAGATCACAATTAAGAACAAGTATCCCCTGCCAAGAATTGATGACCTGTTCAGCCAGAGTGCCACTTGTTTCTCTAAGATTGATCTTAGATTCGGATACCACCAGTTAAAGATTAGAGAGTGTGACATTCCGAACTCGGTATGGTCACATCATTTGAAGTTTGTCATGAAAGTATTAAGTCTAACTTGTAGCTCATCCGGATGTGACCAAAATTGGAGCATGTTTGAACATGTGAGAAGAGCATATATTATATCATAATTTACATATTATATTATTTGTAGCATCTATTGATTATCTATTGGCTTTTTAAAAAAACGGGGCCGCAAAAAATGGTTGAAAATGTCTTTATTTGGATTGAAATGGCTTTCAATTGATTTCAATAATTTTATTTAGCATTGAGGGACATTAAACAGCCAACATATAATACATAATATGCATAATTTAAAATTCAAAAATCCTAAAATATCTCAGCAACTAAAACAACCTAACTAAAATTCAAATTTCAAATTTATTTTAAACTAAACAACTTATTTTTCTAAAAACTATTGCAATAACTAAAAGCAAATTTCAACACTCCTCCTTTGCTTTAGTTACTACAATTTTAAAATTTTCTCCTCAATTTTTGCTCTAGCAGTTGATGCTGAACTTTTCTTGGTTATTTTTGAACTTGCACCTTTTTTGGATATTGGTCTTTCTCTTTTTCTTTCTTTTTCTTCTTTTGATTTTGTGCTTCAAAAACACCTTCCATGACATTGTCTTGTGTAGAAGTTCTTTTGAAAGTGCTTTTATTTGGACAATTGTAGGATTTGCAAAGTGTTGTTGTAAATATTTTTCTTCCATCACAACAATACATATGACATAGGTTATAAAATATAATTTCATTTTCACCAACTAGATCTGATAGTTTTTGCCAGTGAATTTTTTTGGAGAATTCAAGGAGAGACGGTTGCTTGCCATTCTTTTAGGTTATTAATTGGTTGAAATAGCATGTGCATTGAAAAAAGCACGAGTTGAAAATAGCCCTGACGGGTTAAAATGGATTGAAAAATAGCTCTTGCGAATTAAAAATAGCCTTGACGAGTTAAAAATGGATTGAAAATGGTTCTTTAGAAAAACGCACAGATCCCGTAAGATCAATGAAGCGCTGATACGACTGTTGGTTTTTTTAAAGACGGGGCAGCGAAAAATGGTTGAAAATGTCTCTCTTTGGATTGAAATGGCTTTCAATTGATTTCAATAATTTTATCAAGCATTGAGGGCTTTTAAATAGACAAAATAAAATACATAATTTGCATAATTTAAAATTAAGAAATCCTAAAACATCTCAACAACTAAAACAACCTAACTAAAATTCAAATTTTAAATTTATCTTAAATTGAACAACTTATTTTGCTAAAAACTAATGTAGTAACTACAAACAAATTTCAACATTTTGTTTCACTGACCCGTTCAAAGTTTAAATTTATCTTAAATTGAACAACTTATTTTGCTAAAAACTAATGTAGTAACTACAAACAAATTTCAACATTTTGTTTCACTGACCCGTCTTTTAAAAAAACCAACAGTGGTATCAAAAGTCATTTCAATCCAAAAAAAAAAAGTTTCACTGACCCGTCTTTAAAAAAACCAACAATATCTCTACACATTGTGTGTAGATTCATTCCAAAAAGAGGAATAGGCTTGCGTTATTGCGTCTCAATGATCTAGCATACTAAGTACAATAAAACATTGAAACGACGTTATGATACTCGTGATACCATTGATGAAATTGCATTGGATAATATTGATGAGGCAAATTAATGGTTAGTTGGATGCTCTGAAGATCAAGAAAATGAACTACTATATGAGGGAGGTGATCTTGATTGGGGAACAATTGCTACGACAGATGGAGATGACGAAAATATCTATGGTCTAAGGAGAAGTTCTTCAAGTTCAAGGTCACTTGACAAAGGCAAAGGAGTACATACTACAAGCTCAAGTCAAACTCGAACCCTAATTGATGAAGAATTTGAGGAGGAAGAAGATTAGGAGTTATATAATGAAATGGATCTTGGACTTCAAGAATTTGAAAATCTTGACGAATAGACTTTTAGAGTTTTAGTATTGTTCCTTTTATGAATTATTGAGTCATTCAAATTCTAGACTTTTAGTATCTACTATCTACATTTAGTTTTTGAATTAAAATATTTGCTAATACATGTTATTGCTATTGAGATTGAGATTGAGATTTTTGTTATTTATATATGCAATTAATATTTTAAGTTTTTGTTAATAATTGACGCCTCACTTCAAAAAGGTGAGCGCATCGCCGCAAGTAGTTGCTTTTCGCCAGCTTTTCGCCGTCCAAAACACTGGACTTTCAAGTATATATTGAATAGAATTGGGGTTTTTGAGTTGTTTCACCATTTTTAGGACTTATGAGTTCAACAGAACTTGCATCTAAGTGTGGGATTCATCAACAAACAATGGAAAAGTGACTTTATCACGTTACTAATTGATTAGCATGATTAACCACTTGTTTTTAAGCTTAAATGATGAGACTTTAGGTGTGAAATTAAGGATTTTCACTCTAGGTTTTAGAGAGGGATAAATATTGATTTGAAGGTCGATTTGATATCAGATTTGAAATTTGAAAATAGTATTGAACTCATGGGATTATGGATGAAGTGAAATTGTGATCATGTTCAGATTTGACCCTAGAGCTCAAGTTTGACTTTCTTATTGACTTTGACTTCAAATTTGTTTAATATTAAAATATGGGCATTATTGAACTCGTTTAACCTAGTAGAGTAATCTTTTGAATAGATTGGGAGTATTCAGAGGCTTTAAGAAGGGAAGGCTATTCTTGGAGACTAGGGAGCTTTGGAACAAGGTAAGTCAAGGCTTAAATTTCAACGAGAGAATTATTCCCAAATTAACTTAACTGATATATTATGTATATGGGGTGACATATAGGCAAGGTGACAAGCACTTATGCGGTCGCTGGGTTATTTGTGGGGATATTATGTCATTTCATGCCTACTTCCATGTCTTATTTATTGCATGACTATTTGATCACACTCCATGCTAGTGATGACGTTATAGACATTGTTTACATGCTAAATTACCTGTTATGAGTTATGTGCACATTGATTTGGATATGATATGTGAGTTGTCCGTATGAGATATGATTAGCATGTGAGTTGTTTGGGCAGCATGTGGGTATGGATTAGTTCCTCATGAGTCACGTGTCACTAGGTCATCCGGAATAGTGTACATACAAGTTTTTAGTATTGGGAGCGCCGGTGTTAGTAAAGGTTGAGTCATTATCATACCTTCCCTAATTAATGACTCTTATCGTTGTATATCTTTATATGTTGTATCTGTTGCATACCTCTTATGTTGTATTTGATGTTGTGAGAAGACAAGAGTTTGAGAGAGAACTCAGCTTGTTTATTCCCACAAGCTATTGGGGTTTAAATAGCTAAGTATACATGTCCTAAAAAGGAAAGGAAATCAATACCTAATCAATACAAATCAATATCAAATCAAGCTAGAGTAAATCTAGGAGTAAATCAAGCTACCTACTATATTTACACATATGCTATAGAATATTCCTAGGATTCTAACATTCCCCCTCAAGCTGGTGCATACAAATTATATGTACCAAGTTTGTTACATATATAACTTGTTTTGGGACCAGCTAGGGACTTGGTGAATATGTCTGCAAACTAATCACTTGACCCCACGAACCTTGTGACTATGTCTCTGGAAAGTACCTTTTCTCTAACAAAATGACAATCAATCTCACTGTGTTTAGTCCTCTCGTGAAATACTCGATTCGATGCGATGTGAAGTGCAGCTTGATTATCACCCACAAGTTTCATTCCTTTAGTATCTCCAAATTTCAACTCCTTCAGTGGTTGCTTGATCCATGAGTTCACATGTTGCCACTGCCATAGCTCGATATTCTGCTTTTGCACTAGATCTAGCAACCACATTTTGTTTCTTACTTTTCCAATACATCAAATTTCCCCCAACTAGAACACAATATCCAAAAATGGATCGTCTATCAGAGGGTGAACCTGCCCAATCTGTATTTGAATATCCAACAATTTTCTCATGTCCTCGGTCTTCATAAAGAAGTCCTTTCCCGATTTTATGTATTGAAAAATGCAAATAACTGCATTCCAATGACCATCACAAGGAGAATTCAAGAACTAACTTACGACATTAATCGGGAAGGTAATATCAGGTCGAGTCACTATGAGATAATTCAACTTTCCTACCAGCCTTCTATATCTTCCTGGTTCGCTGAGAGGCTTCCCTGACCTGGTAGGAGCTTAACATTTGAATCCATTAGAGAATCAATAGGCCTACAATCTATCATCCCTGTCTCTTCAAGAATATCAAGTGCATACTTCCTTTGTGAAATGGCAATTCCTGATTTGGATTGAGCAACCTCAATGCCCAAGAAGTACCTCAATCGACCAAGATCCTTAGTATGAAAGTGCTGGAAAAGGTGATGTTTCAATTTGGTAATTCCCTCATCATCATTGCCTGTGATAACTGTCATTAACATACACTACCAAATACATGCACAAACCTGGAGCAAATGCCAAACTCCTGAATAATCATGCTAAACTTCCCAAACCATGCTCGAGGAGACTGCTTCATGCCATAAATTGCTCGTCGTAATCTGCACACCATGTTACTAGACTTCCCCTGAGCAACAAAACCAGATGGTTGCTCTATATATACCTCATCTTCGAGATCTCCATGAAGAAAGGCATTTTTAATATCCAACTGGTAGAGAGGCCAATGACAAACCGCAGCCATGGATAAAAAGAGACGGACTGGAGCAATCTTGGCCACAGGAGAGAAAGTATCACCATAGTCAAGACCAAAAATCTTTGTATAACCCTTGGCCACTAGTCGAGCTTTTAGACGATCAATTTGTCCATCGGGGCAAACCTTCACTGTATATACCCACCGACAACCAACTGTAGATTTATCTGGAGGTAGAGGAACAAGCTCCCAAGTACCACTAGAGTGTAAGGCAGACATCTCTTCAATTATAGCTTGTTGTCAGGATGAGAAAGAGCTTCACCTGTAGCCTTAGGAATAGACATACATGATAGTGATGATACAAAGGCAGAATGGGCTAGTGACAAACGATGATAGCTCAAACAAGTATAAATAGGATGAGGGTTACGAGTAGAGCGATTACTTTTTCGAGTGGCGATGGAAGGATTTTGTGTAGACAAGTCCTGAGCAGGCAAGGATTCTGGCGGAGGGCGTGAATCATCTAGGCGCAGACGACGATGATAGGTTAATAGTGGTGGAGGTGCGGAGGAGGAAGATGGAGTCATAGGAGATGATGTGGAAGGATAAACTATGGCGGGATCCCCAAAAGATGGAACTGGTAGAACCTCAGAAATGTCTAATTGTTCAGCAGAAGAGGATGTAAAGTAGGTCTGACCTTCAAACAAAGTAACATCAACTGACATAAGGTATCGCTGGAGGTCAAGTGAGAAGCATCGATCGATATCCCTTCTGTACCCTTGAATAACTGAGAAAGACACATTTAAGAGCACGAGGAGCGAATTTGTCGTTTCCTAGAGTGAGTACATGGACAAAGCATGTGCTCCCAAAGACGCGTGGTGGAAGAGAGAATAAGATTGCCTTGTATGACAAGAGTGCGTGCAGTCTCAACAATATGCCTATTTTTTTCTCTCTACAATCCCATTTTGTTGTGCAGTGTAAGGACAGGATGTCTGATGAAGAATTCCATGGAAGACATAAATTGTTTAAATTGAGATGATAAATATTCACGTGCATTATCACTATGAAAAATGCGAATAGAAACACCAAGCTGGTCTTTTATTTCAGCACAGAAAGTTTGAAATATGGAAAATAATTTAGAACGATCTTTCATTAGGAACATCTAAGTGCACCTTGAGTAATCATCAATGAAAGTAACAAAATACTTAAAACCCAATGTAGAACTGATTCTGCTAGGACCCCAAATATCAGAATGAACTAAATGAAAAAGAGACTCTGCACGATTATTAGGACTACGTGGAAAAGTAGCTCAGATGTGCTTCCCTAACTGACATGACTCACAACCTAACTTAGACAATTTGGACAAGCTAGGTACCATCTTTTGAAGTTTGGATAAACTAGGGTTTCCCAATCGTATGCGGATTAAATCTGGAGAGTCTGAGATTGAACAAACTGGAGTGGATTTGTGAGAATTGCGATAAGCCAATCATCCTTCCCGTACTGAGGTCATGTATGACAAAGAAGTCACTAAAAAATGAGACAAAACAATTTAAAGCCTTAGCCAAACGACTTATTGACAAGATGCTAAAGGGGCAACCAAGGACAAAAAGAACATTATTTAGAGTCAAGGAAGGTAAGGGATTGGCTTGACCAACTCCGGCTGCCATGGTTTGAGAACCATTAGCTAATGTAACAGTGGGAAGGGGCTGAGAGTAAGTAATATTAGACAATAAAAATTTGTTACCAGAAATGTGGTCAAAAGTACCTGAGTCTAGAACCCAAGGACCAAGTGTGGTGGACTGTGAGTTACAAGCAACAGGATTAACAGGATTACCAACTTGGGCAACGGAAGCTATTGATGAAGATGTCTGCTTACTCGCCTGATACTGAAGAAAGTCATTGTATTCTACCTCGGACAAAGAGAACGATTGATTGGTGGGATTACCAGTGTATTTAATTTGAGCAACATGGGCATTCTTTGGTTTACCATGTAGAGAGTAGCACACATCACGGGTATGACCCAATTTGTTACAATAACCACATCTTGGTCGTTGTTTCCCATGCCGGCCTCCATGCCGATTTCCGATCTAAAATGCAGTCTGAGATGCTAGGACAAAATAATCTGCACGTGGTACTGGATGACTAGACGACATAGGTGGTGCAGCTAGTCGTAACAATCAAGCAAATAGGTCATCCACAACCGGAATAGTAGAGCTAGCCAAAATTTGATCTCGCACTGAATCAAGATCAGATGGAAGTCCAGCAAGTGTAACAACTAGAAACATCTTCTGACGCTGCTCTAATTGTTTTTCAACATTTGGAGTTGCGGGCATTAACTCATTAAATTCTTCCATAACAGCCTGAACCTGTCCAAGATAAGTTGACATATCCGAGCCCTGCTTTTTAAGGTTAGTCAACCGAGAAATCACATTATAAAAGCGGGATATGTCATTCGTGTATAACCCACGAGCCTTTTCCCAAACTAAGAAGCAAGTTTGGAATGGTCAAAACAATGGCATCAACTTTGAATCAATAGATTTCCATAATAGACTACACAATTGAGCATCAATTTTCTCCCATTCGCCCCTATTTTTTTCAGTAATATCCTCTGTTTAACCAAGTGATCTTGAACACCTTGTCCCTTGCACCATAATTGAACAGAGGAGGACCAATTTAAATAGTTAGCACTACCTGTCTAAGGTTCTGTGGTGATGCCATGGTTTGGGTTGGTGGAACTCAAAGATTTAGTGCTAAACATATCGGATCCGAGAGACATGAAAAACATATCTATTAGTGTTCAAAAATAAAGAAAATTCTGGGGAAAAGAAACTGAAGAATAGATCTGGAAAACTGGAGAACTGCTTGCTGTCTTGCCGGAAAAGTTATTGGAAAAAAAAACTGCCAGAGAAGTGGCTGAAAAACACCACAAACTGCGAGGATTCCGATCGTAATGGTGGTACTGGTATATGCACAATACCCCTGGAGGATGTCCAAGTCGCAGAACAATGGATGTTTTGCTGGAAAAAAAAATTCTCAGCAAGTTTGTTTTCTTAATATTCTTGTTTTCTCACTAAAGAAAGCTCTGATACCATGTGATAAGACAAGAGTTTGAGAGAGAACTCAGTTTGTTTATTCCCACAATCTATTGGGGATTAAATAGTTACGTATACATGTCCTAAAAAGGAAAGAAAATCAATACCTAATCATATCAAATCAAACTAAAGTAAATCAAGCTACCTACTATATTTACACATATGCTATAGAATACTCCTAGGATTCTAATAGATGCATATATCATTATGCCTCATTTGTACATATTTGTTTGTCATATTGCGTTTCCTTTTGTTGAGTTATCTATCTATTGACTGCACGCATTATAATGGGTATTTTGAAGCAACCCTCACCACTACCTTATTGAAGTTAGTTGATGATACTTATTGAGTACACATGGTTTATTGTACTCATGCTACATTTATTGCACGTTTTGTGCAGGTGTTAATCCCAGCGCTAGCGGAGAGCATGGTCAGCATTAGAAGCAGACTTGGAGATTTCAGAGTGAGATGCTCGGTTAGTTCGTAGCACCGTGTACTCCTTCCTATCTCATTTACTATTGTTCTATTTCAATTCAGACAGTGTATTTACTTTGAGACTATTACAGAATATGGTAACAAATCACAGAGTGATTGTAGAATATTATGGAATAATAAGAGTGATTGTAGAATATTTTCTTTCATTTGTTTTGATTGATTTCCTTTTATAGGATTCCTTGTAAATAAATACCTTGTATATTCATGAATAGAAGAACAACTTGGTCCATCCACGTTTGGACTCCCGATCCACGCTTCAGTCGGGTCTAGGCGTGAAGGGGGGTGTTAGAGTGGGTAAAAGTCCTACATTGGTTGGGGAATGGACTAGTGGTCTCCTTATATGGACTTGGACAAGCCTCCCCTCATAAGCTAGTTTTTGGGGTTGAGTTCGGCCCAGGTGTCATATCTTTACATGGTATCAGAACCTAGGGCTCAAATTTTTTAGAAGTTCGACTATTTTCCTAACAGCCTAAGAAAGGTTTGGGTCACTCATTAGGAGTGACAAATCACCATTAGAAGAGACTAGGAGATTTCTGGCCGGAAAGGACATCTCTAGTCTAGGTGGCAGCGAGTGAACCTCACACACCACCTGCACCTCGTTTCTGTCTTCCACTCGCTGGTGTGTGGTCCAGCATATCTGTTTTATTTTTGGCTTACAGCTCCGGCATCTTCTCGTCAATCGCGACACATTCTGGTATCCCTCTAGTGTTGAATCTCTATTTTAAGGTCTATACTACATTTTTCTCTTCTAGTATTCATCTTTTGTTTCTGCTGAGACTCAAAAATTTGGGTTCGAGAATTGGAGACACGACACAGGAGTAGGCACCAAATCGAGGCTCCCATTCATCAAGAATATAGAGATCATCAGATATATGTCCGTTACCAATTACCTAATTTATCGTAAGATCACGAAACAAACAATGATCAGGAAAGAATGAGATATAACACGGTATTCTCCATCAGTCTTAGTGTGTTGACAGACCCTCTCAAAATGGAGTTGCGGAAAGGAAGAATAGGCATTTACTTGAGACAGCTCGAGCACTTTTGTTCCAAATGAAGGTTCCTAAACAGTTCTGGGCAGATGCAGACTTGTTTTTTGATTAATCAGATGCCATCTAGTGTGCTTGTTGGTAACATGCCTTATAGTGTTCTTTTCCCAAACAAGTCTCTCTTTCTAGTGGAACCTAAGGTATTTGGAAGTACATGCTATGCTCGAGATGTTCGACCATCTATTACCAAGTTGGATCCTAAGGCATTGAAATGTGTTTTCCTTGGCTATTCTCGACTTCAGAAGGGATATCGGTGTTATTCTACTGAGCTTGGAAACCATTTTTCTATGCACCTCCTGTTTCTTCTAGTCAGGAGGAGGAAGATGAGTGGTTAGTCTATCAAGTTACCCATGCTTTGAAAGAACAATTAAATGATGTTCCTCCATCTCTCGGTTCTTCTATTGAGCACCAATCGACCATTGTGCCTTCAGAACCTACTCCGTCTGTGCTAGCAAAACCTCCAATTGTTCAAGTTTACTCGAGGAGGAGAGAGACCAATGAAACATGTCCTATGCCAGTTCCTTCACCATCATATCTTCTGCCATCTGATCCTTCAGAAAACCTTGACCTCCCTATTGCTCTTTGCAAAGGTACACGTACTTGCAAATCCACATATCCCATTGCTAATATTTTTTCCTATGACCACTTATCCTCTGTGTCTAGATCTTTGATTGTCTCTCTAGACTCTATTTCTGTACCCAAAACAGTCAAGGAGGCTTTGCATCATCCTGGATGGTCTGAGGCAATGCTCGAGGAAATACATGCCTCAAAGGAAAATCACACGTGGGATTTGGTGGATTTACCGAAGGGAGAGAAATCAGTGGGATGTAAGTGGGTCTTCACAGTTAAAGTCAATCCATATGGTTCTGTGGCCAGACTTGTGGCTAAAGGCTATGCTCAGACTTATGGGATTATTTAGACACTTTCTCTCCGGTGGCCAAACTCACTTATGTCCGGCTATTTATTTCCCTAGCTGCTTTTGAGAATTGGCATTTACATCAGTTGGATATCAAAAATGCATTTCTTCATGGTGATCTTCAAGAAGAAGTGTATATGGAGCAACCACCCGGTTTTGTTGCTCAGGGGGGTATAGAAAAGTCTGTCACTTGAAGAAGTCCTTGTATGGCTTGAAGTAGAGTCCCAGAGCTTGGTTTGGCAAGTTCAGTGAGGTAGTTCAAAAGTTTGGACTAAAAATGAGCAAATGTGATCATTCTATATTCCACCGGCAATCCGTAGCTGGCACTATCCTACTTGTTGTATATGTTGATAACATTGTCATCACAGGAAGTGATTATGCGGAGATCTCTTCTCTCAAGTCTTTCCTGCATACTAAGGTTCGTACAAAGGACTTGGGTCAGTTGAAGTGCTTCTTAGGAGTAGAAGTAAATAGAAGCAAGAAGGGAATTTTTCTGTCTCAGAGAAAGTATATTCTTGACATGCTTGCAGATACTGGAAAGTTGGCTGCCAAACCTTGCAGTACTCCAATGGTCCCTAATGTGCATCTTATGAAAGATGATGGTGATCCTTTTGATGATCCTGAGAGATACAGGAGGTTAGTTAGGAAGTTAAACTACCTCACTGTGACTCGTCCAAATATTGCCTTTGCAGTAAGTATTGTTAGCCAATTTATGTCAATGCCTACGATCAAACATTGGGAAACTTTAGAACAAATTCTTTGTTACTTGAAAAGAGCTCCTGGACGTGGCATATTGTATGGCAATCACGGTCATACTTGTGTTGAGTGTTTTGTTGATGCTGATTGGGCTCCAAAATTAATAGAAGATCTACAACAGGCGATTGTGTTTTTGTTGGAGGGAACCTAGTATCATGGAGGAGTAAGAAACAAAGTTTTGTATCTCGATCTAGTGCAGAATCTGAATATAGAGCTATGTCACAGTCTACGTGTGAGATTATGTGGATACATCATCTGTTATTTGAAATTGGAGTGAAGCACTATGCACCAGCAAAACTTTGGTGTGACAATCAGGCTGCTCTTCATGTAGTGTATCATGAAAGGACTAAACACATTGAGGTTGACTGTCATTTTATTCGAGAGAAGATTCTTGAAAATTTGATTTCCACTGGCTACGTGAAGACGGGAGAGCAATTAGCTGATTTTTTCACCAAGGCATTGAATGGAACTCGAGTTAGTTATCTTTGTGACAAGCTGGGCATGATCAATATCTATGCTTCAATTTGAGGGGGAGTGTTACAGAATATGGTAACAAATCACAAAGTGATTGTAGAATATTACACAATAGTAAGAGTGATTGTAGAATATTTTCTTTTATTTGTCTTGATTGATTTCCTTTTATAGGATTATAAATACCTTGTATATTCATGAATAGAAGAACAACTTCTTCCATTAGATTACAGAGACTTATGTATTTATTCTTTCTTTTTTTTCGACAACCATGGTGTTCGAACCAGCTTTCGTGCACCTCAACTCATTCCACGGGATACCTACCAATACCATTTCCCACCAGCAACAGGTACCAAGTAACTCTGTCCCACAAGGCTAGGACAGAAGGGATGAATCACCTAGTGTTTTTGTCTCCGCTGGGATTAGAAGCTCTTGGTTATTTATTCTGCTTTTTTCGCAATGTCAAAATTATGATTTCATTTTATGATTTAAAGACTATCATTTTTGTTAAAGAAATGGACATTGGGCCTAACTCAATCCCGAAAGCTAGCCCATGAGGGAAGGATTGTCCAAGACCATATAAAGAGGCCAACTGCAACTTATCCCACAGATGTGGGACTCCAATCCCTACAAGTCCAGGACTAGACATCTAGAGCATGGACAATATAAGACGGGAGGTCCATACAATAAATTGAGATTGGTCTGGCTCTAGTACCATGTTAAAGAATGGACAATTTTGAAAGCTTATTACTGTTTCTTAATAGTGGAATGGGTTTATGTATGCAATTGGTTCGCCTACGGGGTTGGGGTTAGGTGTCATCGTGGCTTAGGTAAATTGGGTAGTGACAACCCATCTACAATTTTCGCTTTCTGTAATTTTTGTTCTTTCCTCTCTTTTTTTATGAGGTGAAGTTTTTTTCTAATTATTTCCTCTTTTAGATGATTATTATAGTAGCACACGCTTATATCCAAAAACTCTTATGGTGACGCTGCGGCTGTTTCGGGCGACAACTCTAGGGACAGGACATCTGTTTCCAGTGACTATTTGGACCGCATCACACCTCTTTTCCTCTTTTCGGTGACTGTTATGACAACACAACACAACTTCCAGTGACCATATTAACTACACAGCCTCTTTTCAACCACTATGCATACCATTATTTTGACAGCAATTTTTATGATAAGAGTCCAGTGATTTCCCTTCAAGTTACAGAAACTATTAATTTATCTATGTTTTCAAATAAGAAAACTTAGGGTGGTTTTCCCACATTGCATCTGAGGAGACATGTCTGATGTAAAATTAGTACATTAGGCTGTTAGAGTTAAATGTTGTATAATTAGGTCCCCATTGGTTAAATATAAGAAGTTGCTTGAGTCTCACACCTATTATAGGTGTGTTTTGCATTCCATGTCCTTCAAACATCTCTCCTCTTCTCTTATCTCACACAGTCCCTTCTCCCCAAAAGAATATCCCTCACCAGTGGAATAAACAATCCCATGGGGGAGGGTGGGAGTATTTGTAATTTTTACAAGAAAAAACAGATTTATTTACTTTGAGCAGGGTGAAACTTTGAACGAGCAGCATCAAGAGTTGGCCACATTGCTTAATCAGGACAACCCCAAAAATAAGACCAGAAATGTAACAGGAAACTGAAAGAAGGATACTTACCGTTTCTCACATCAAGAAGTATACAACTGGGATTGAAATTTCCATGTGATGAATTATTAGTGTTATTTACAGCTCCCAATCTCTTCCTCCATTCAGATGGTGCCAAAGGAGCTGCTCTCATTGATGGATCAAGCAAAGGAAGGTGAGAAATCCCTCCTTCCAACTGTTGACCAAATGTTAAAATATCATTCTAAGCTTTAAAAGCGAGAAAAAAAAATATTCATTAGCTATATTTGCTGGTTCTCTGTAAGTGGATAAACTTTCTTCAACTCCAAAGATATAGTGAAAAATTCCTGAAATCTCATCAAACCACTACTTAAAAGATGCTACAACATGCCCATATGAACCATCAACCCCAACTAATTTCGTTTCAATACGTACCTTTGCTGACCTTCAAGTTTCATTTAACATCTAAGATTCTCCAAAAATTAAGAAAGATGTGTAAATAATTTGAAGATACGAATGCATAGGTTTTAAGAACAATTGAATTACTAATTGCCCATGCAAACCTCTCAGAAACCAATCTTAATATATACTGTGTCCAACATCTACCCCCTCTACCGTTAATCTTAAAATGAAATACTCTGCCGAGCTTACCTCCTATATGATCAGCCTTAAAGTGGGTTACTCCGCTGAGCTACTTCAAGTTTGTAATGATCACTTGAGAAAACAACATCTTGGGAAAGCTTAGCAGATATACTACTAAGTTCATCACTTCACTTTGCACTTTTTTCAAAAAAAAAAATATTTCCTTTAGCTGGCCTAAGGGTATAAAATCATATGAATTTTACTAACCAAAAGATGTTGCTAAAATTTCCAAGCACATAATTCCATTCATGAAGCCCTGAGGACTCATTTAAATCCAGAAAACCAAACTAAAATCCAACTAATGTGGCACATTTGACCAAGGTTTGAACTATCTATAACTAATGAAGCCCTCAAAGGAACATCAAACTAGGAGACTTTTGAGGCGATATGCTTCCTAGTGTAAATTTATTTATATTTTTTGTAGGGTAACATTTTGTATGTATTAAGCACAAAACAGTACATGAGCAGTACTGAAACCTTATATACAAGTGACCAAAAGTAAGCAAAAATCTACCTTCCTCACAAGAAACTAACATATCAAGGATAGATATTTATCTCAGATTTTATATTTTATTTTTTGAGAACGGTAAACTTATCTTCCGGGTTGATTTGGTTGCACCAAAAACAGAAAAGTATAATACAGTTGAGTTTGATCTGATGTCTTGTATTGCTGCTGTTTACAAAACACCTAGAATTCCTTTCTCTCTAAATTGTACACCAAATGCATGCAGGGACCATCCTCCATCTGCCTATATCATCTGCTCCAGCTCCAGTTACTTCCCAACTAAAGAGAGCTTCAGTAATCTTTCTACGGATTGTCTATGCTATGCCTGTGAGATTAATGAAGATCTTCCATAACTGATCAGTTACATTACAGTGCAAAAATAGATGTCCCACTGTCTCCACCTCCTTTTCACATAAAAAGCATCGTGAGCAGAGAGTCCACTTCCTCTTGATTAAATTTTCATGTGTGAACACAACTTCCTATGCCGGTAACCATGTGAAGCTTGCCCCTTATATGGTATTTTGGAAGCATGCCACCTTATATGGTATTTTGGTCTTCCAAATATGTTTCCAGGGCCAATTGATGACTTGAGGTAGAGGTTGATTCATCATTTTGTAAGCTGCATTAACACTGAATTTTCCACTGCTATGTCCCTGCCATTTCAGTGTATCATCTCCATCTAGAAATCCTGAGAAATTTTCCATCTGCTTGAAAAACTCGAATCATTCTATTCATCTCCCAATCATTCAGGTCTTTTCTCAGTATCAGTTCCCAACATTGAGGAGACTACATTTCAGCTATAGATCTCTGTTGATGTTGAGAAGGGAGGAGACTGCATTTCAGCTATAGATCTCTGTTGTTGTTGAGCTAGAACAAATATATCAGAAAATAAATCCTTCGAAGCTTCATTCCCCAGCCAATTATCATTCCAGAATGCTGTCCTGCTATCATTTTGTACTCTTATGGAGACTTGATTCTTAAGAGTAGGACATAATACCCTGATAGATCTCCGAAGAGTAACACCATAAACTGAATTAACTTGTTTAGTCATCCAGTTGTCTTTTGCTTCATATTTAGATTTGATCACCTTGCCCCATAAGCTCTGAGGGCCTTGAGAGTACCTACATGACCACTTCAAGATGTGTTTCACTGTGATTGTTCAAGTTTCTAATTCCCAATCTACCTTGAGCCTTGTCAAGAATTACCTCTTTCCACTTTATCAGATGGTACACCTTATTTTCTTTATTGCCTTGCCACATAAACTTCCTTCTTATGTTGTCCAACCTTTGAATGACTCCCATAGGGGTGGGAAAAAGGGACATCATATAGGTTGGCAAAGAATCTATTATTGAATTTATCAGAATGAGCCTTCCTCTCACGGACAAGTATTGACACTTCCATCTTGAAAGTTTTCTCACATTTATCCAATACATTTGTTCCAGATTCCTACAGATTTTGATTTGGCCCCTAATGGCATGCCAAGATAAAAAGTGGGCAGGGGCCCCACTTCTCTCCCCAGGATCATTGCCAAGGCCTCCATATTTGTAACTTCATTAATTGGGAAAATATCGCACCAAATTGGGGTTTTGGTATATGAATCCATCACATTCCAACTCTTATCTCTTGTGGTACAGCTCTTCCATCTCCTTTAATCTTAATTCTTGCCCAGTGGAGATGGTTTTTGAGTTTTGTTTCTTCTTCAGTTTCAATCCAGCCACCTCACATGTCGTTGACTTGTTTGAATGTGGTTTGAGACAATCGATTCACAGGCAACCCTAGAGACGAATCCAGACCCAATTTCTGGGAATTTCGTTCGGCCAGCATCCTGAAGGAAACCACCATTGTAGAGTCATTTTGAGCTTGTTCCAACTTCTAACTCCACTCCCCCTGTAGAACGTGCGTGTTTTGCCTCTTTCCTGGACAGCATCTCGAAGAGGAAATGAGAGTCGTTCATTCCATGAACATTAACTCCATGGGAGGATCTCCAGTTGCTGCTTGCCCATCTTCAAATGTCGTTCAAAGTCGGTGTTTCATTGTTTGGGGCCAAGAAACTTCCGACTATGCATCTTCCGAGTACATCCTCTTCTGAAGGCACCAAACTTCCAAAAATAATGATTCTGGTATCGATGCTTTGATCATTGGCTCATTTATTCCTTCCGTCGCCCATCTGGTGGTTTTGAAGGCTTCTATGTATGAAGTTTCATGTCATGGATACCTAGCTACTGTATTAACTTCCTTTCTTCTGGAGCATTGATGAATCTAATGATTTTCTGTTCTATATACCCCAAACCAGCTTTTAGTGTAACTTCAGGTGTGATAATAACTGACCTGTTGCCCCTTTGTAAAGCAACAAAACTGATGTACCTACCATGTCTATTGAATTTAAGAGTACAAAAGAATTCTATGTAATGGCCTTTTAATTTCCATCTCCTAACTGTCTGTTTTTGCTCCTTGGAGTAAATACCTGGACTATCCATTTCAAGACTTTAATGCTTATAGTAGCTTTCCTCATCAAATGCCTGCTGCGCACTGTCCATTCAAACCAAGTTTCTGACCTTGAACTGTACTTAGATGTCGTAGGATTTAAAACCAGCATGATAGTAAATCCTTTTTCCCCCATAAGAAAGAAGAGAAAGGTAAAAAGTGCGAAAAGGGAGGTTACAATTGGGTTGAGAAGAACAAAGAAAAATTTCCAGAACAAAGAAAGAATCTCCTACAATCCTAGGAAGTAGGAGAGCGAAATCCTTGGAGACTCTGCCTGCGAGCATTTACCAACTTTTTCTTTTCTCTATTTTTGTGGGAAGCGAGGTTGATATGGTTCGGACATGTGAGGAGAAGATGCATGGATGCCCCAGTGCGGAGGTGTGGGAGGTTGGTTATGGATGAATTTAGGAGAGGTAGAGGTAGACCAAAGAAATATTGGGGAGAGGTGATTAGACAGGATATGGCGCAGTTACAGCTTACCGAGGACATGACCTTAGATAGGAAGGTGTGGAGGACACGAACTAGGGTAGAAGGTTAGTATGTAGGAGTGTGCCATTTCTAGTAGGTAGGAGTCTTGTGCCCTTACTAGTAGTCGTAGGATTACTCTTGTAGTTTCTTTTTCTTTGATTTCTGTGACTATCTATTATTTCATGCAGTTTGTTTATAGTAGTATTTTGTCATAGTACAGTTATGTTGCAATCTGTTGTTTTGTACTTTTGTTACTATCTATTGTCTATTGTACTTTCATTATGTCTTTTACTAGACTGTTTTTGTCTTGAGCCGGGGGTCTATTGGAAACAGCCTCTTTACATCACCTTTGAGGTAGAGGTAAGGTCTGCTTACATACTACCCTCCCCAGACCCCAATGTGTGGGACTACACTAGGTATGTTGTTGTTGTTGTTGCTCTAGTATTTAAGCAATTGAAAAAGACCTAGTGTAAATTTTAGGGAGAAGTAACCAAGAAGCAGTGAATAAACAGGAAGTGGTTTTGACCAAATACTCATATTTGCATTAGCCTTGTAATTGTCATGAAAAAGCATCCAAAAAAGCCAATGAGTTTCATGCCTGAAGGCATAATCCTGGGCCTAAGAGGCTGCTATATCAAAGCGCAAAGTTCAAACCTAAAGTAATAAGCATGTCCTTACTATACATAATATGACAATTTTGATTATTGGTTGGGAGTAATAAAATGAAAAAAAAAAAAACACGATAAATTCACATGTCCTGAAGAAAATATATCCCTTGAGTAACTATCCATGAAATAGCTGGTGAGCCAGACAAGCACGCAACAGAATGCATGATGGACATAACTTGCCTGAACAAGAGAGGGCTTATAACGCAGCTTCAATCTTGGAAAGGCATGCCCATTGGATGCTGGTGAGATCTGGACAAGTACATCAGAAAATCTGCAGTCCTCCCTTACCCACTTAACATAAGCAAGGGCATCTTTGTTTGGTCCACTGTACTGCACCAACAGGAAGTATCAGAAGAGAGAATAACTTTGTTTATTTTATAGCTGGCAGGGATTATTTACTATGGCATATAGCAACACTGAGCTGGTGATCTAAAGAAATTATAGATTAGGTCCACTGGAATATGTTATCTTAAGAAAAGATATACATTGAGGACCATGAGGCATGCTAATCATTAACCTGTCCTTTCTGTGCTCATTTAAGGAAAAAAAGCACTAACTTTTGGGTGGATTACATGGTAGCTGCGTAATATTTCTTTACCACAGGTATGTATTATCTTGTTTCATATCACTCTCTCTATCCTAAATTGAATGTCTAGGTTTCCTTTTCTGTCTGCACCTAAAATTATAACTCGAAGAAAGAAATTTAAAATATAAGTACATCATTTTTTACTACTCAAACAAAAACTCAAAAACTAACTAATGGCCTCCACATGTTCCCTCCCACCAAACATTAAACAACCAACATTTTGAACTCTCAACTGAATAGTAATACCAAGTAGAACCATGAAACTCAAATTCGTGATTAAACAATGGAAATGCCCAAAGCACAAAATACAAGGGTACGAACAATAGGATAGTAAAAAAAAACAGTCTTACCTGTGCATTAATTCCCTGTTTGTTTAAATATATGCGGCCATGTATATCTTGTCCCTGCAATCAAAGGGCAATATCTGTTATAATAATCTGACTGAAAGAGCACTTAGACATATATTCAGGCATCTCACTGATATACATGCTACAGTGTGTAGTTAAAAACCTTCAGAACTGGAAAGCCATCAAAGAGTTGGAGCCAAATAATTTTTACGGGGGCATTATGATCTGAAGTAAAATGATATAAATAGAAAAGAACAAGTTGCCTTTAACCAGTGTTTGAAATCAAAACCAGTAATAGTTGATTTCTGTTTGCAGCATAATCCATGATCCCTTAAATTGTTTTTTTGAGGTTTAAAAAAACAACTATAATGCTTGTTTTGGAATTCATAAGACAGGATCAAAATTCAAAGCATCAAACATTTAAAATAAAATAACGGGGAAAATAAGTCAATATCTTTTATTCCACAAGGTGAATGAAATTGTAACTATGTCCACCACCAAAATTGTCCCAGCTAATGCTAAACTCCACCGAAATTGGATGACATATTAAATGAACACCAAATTTATCCTCATTGACCCAGTGTTGTCAAAGGCCAAAAGTTTTAAACAGCACTCCAGATTTATTAGGCTTTAAGTGCAATTAAATTTTGGGCTTTAGTAAACAAAGGTGCATTGAAGAACAAAGTAAAAAACATGTGTGTACAACAACAACAATCCAGTATAGCTCCAAAAGCAGAGTTTGGGGAGGTTAGAGTGTACACAGACCTTACCACTACCTCAAGGAGGTAGAGAGGCTATTTCCGGAAGACTCTCGGCTCGAACAACGAACATTAGAGAAGCTAACAGAACAATACAGAAGTAAAGAGGACATAGAAAATAACAAGGAAAACATAACATAACATATCAAAGAGGAGCAACAACCATAACCAACTAATGTGATAATTGGAGCATAGTAAATAACGAGGACTAACAAAAGTCGTAAGATAGGCCAACTACGAGACAAATGCTACTACTACTGTTAAAAAATAAAACTCGGGAAACAGATACACTGCACCAACCTATCCAGTTAGGAAATGAGACAACGCTCAACTATCTACTAACCTTCTACCCTAATCCACGACCTACATAACTTTCTATCTAAGGTCATGTCCTTGGAAAGTTGGAGTTGTGCCATATCTGGTATAATCACCTCTCCCTAATTCTTCTTCGACCTACCTCTAACTCTTTTAAAACCCATTGTGGCCAACCTTTCACACCTCCGCACTAGGGCCTCTGCGCACCTCCTCTTCACATGTCTAGACCATCTCAGTCTCACTTCCCTCATCTTGTCTATGGAGGCCACTCCCATCTTGTCCCGGATATCTTCATTCTGAATCTTATCTTTCCTAGTATGACCACATATCCACCTCAACATCCTCATTTCTGCCACTCACATCTTTTGGACATGCGAGTTTTTAACTTGCCAAACACTCTGCTCTATACAACATAGTCAGCCTAACCACCATTCTATAGAACTTTCCTTTTTAAGTTTTGGTGTTACAGTCTTATCACACAGGACTCCCGAGGCAAGCCTCCATTTTACCCACCCTGCACTAATACGATGTGTGACATCACCATGGATCTCTCCATTGCCCTGAATTAGAGATCCAAGATATTTGAAATTGTCTCTCTTGGGGACGGCCTATGTATCTAGTCAAAGTATAAACATGTATTTAATGCAAAAAAAGAATTAACAAATTCATTTATAACATTTTCCTTAACAACTAATATATCTCTTTTGCTGATTATATTTATTATTTAGTGACACTTCATTTAAGATAAAATCCATACGCAATGAGGCACATGCATAGTGCTTTGTCTTCACTGAAGCGCAGCTTAAGGTAGGGCAAGTGTCATCCCTGAGCTTTTCTGAGCTTCAAGGCTTAAGTGCACTTTAAATTAGCTTTTGACAACACTGATTGACCAGTTCTATAGAATTCAAGCCAACATAAAATGAAAAGTGTATCTTAGAGAAATCACGTGAGTTGGAGTACTCTGCAATCAAGGTACATTTAAATTAATTTCTAGCACTAAACCTCTTCTTGTTCAAGAAAGATTGACTACATTCCAAGAGTAGAGCATGCAGATTTTATGATTCCCTAACCTGAAATTTATCAACCAGGATTTTGCCTATACTGTGTAATTCATATAAGCATATATATACAGACAACTGCTTGTGCTGGAAGCTGGAACTCACAAGAAGGTTGAGCATTGAGCATGGTATGATACAGAGGCATTAGATGAAACATACAAGAACTGAATCCCCTTGTTGGACGCGAACCATTCTCTGTGTTTCTGACGATTGAACTATTATTAAGTTATTTCATTGTGTTGCAGATCCAAAAAGAATGAGTAAATGTGTCTCCTCTGTAATTAGTTCAGCCCTTTTGATGAGTCGGTTCACCCCTCTAAATATAGTATTATACCAGCAAAGGTCCTAGGTTCAAGTCTCTACTACCATCCATCAACAAAAATATTATGTACTTGACCCAATAAAAAGAATTAGGACCAGCATCAAAGGGTGTGGCCTAAAGGCCAATGAAGTGGGATGCAAATCACGGAGACCAAAGTTCAAATTCTAGCAAAGGCAAAAAAGACAAAATGATTTTTTTTTTCATCTTCCTAGACCTTGGAATGTTATCCAGTGCATATGCTGGTGAGAGATAGTACATACCCTGTCAACTAGTTGAGGTGCGCATAAGCTGACCCGAATATTACCATTATTAAAACTAAATAAAATAAAACTCACACGTGAAATGACTTATTGCAGACGAATGAATAAATAAAGGTCAACCCCCCCCCTCCCCCCCTCCCCATCAGCTTAAACTTTTGAATGAGAAATTTTAAACTGTCTAAATCATGAATTTAAATTGAAGGACTTAGATAAGCAGTGTTATGCATATAAAATGCATAACTCTTAAGAAATCTCCTAGTAAAGCTATCCAGGCTTAAACTACATTCTATTGGATTTGAAGACTTCACTGACTATAGAAATGACAAATGGACTTGTTTAAAGTATGGTGTGAATAAGCACAGTGTATAGCAAGCTGTAGTTTCAATACTAATTTTACATCTCTTTGTCCCAAGACTAAAAGCTTTCATAGCTCTCTTCTTCTTTTTGTCATGCATTTTTTCTTGCTTAGCTATTGGACATTTTTTAAAAAAGGAATATTACTATACTCACCATGACTAACTTGTAAATAAACAGCTACCTGGATCCTTTGGAGTTGATTGGTTTTGGTTTGAAGGAATTGGAAATAAAGGAAAAAAAGAGAATCTAAGTAGCTCAGTTGATCAACTACCTGAACTTCGTCCCCTCACTCATTTCCACTCCCCCTTGAATGGATATGAAAGACACATATTATAAAGTGAAAAGGCACTATCTTATTCATTGTTCCGCTCCACTCCCTTCCTTTCCATCCATCATAGCTAAACCTTAGTGAATTATGGGAATTTGTCATAAAAGCATATTCCTTTTAAAATTTTCAAGTTACAAAGACAAAAACAAGTGGGATATATAATCATGAGAAACCTAAAATGTGAACTCAAGAGCACAAGTATAAACAATTACCTCCAAAAAGGAAAGGTGTTTGCTGACCTCCTCTTCTGGGTCTTTAATGAAAACAAAGCAGTAGAAATTTACCACTATAAACTCTTCCTCATTGTCAATTTCTTTAGGAACTTCCAACCAATTCCCTTTTGAAGACAAGGAGAAACTTTTACACTTTAACGGCAAAACCCTGTTCCTATTATTCAAAGTAGTAGAAGCAATTTTCGGAAACTTGGAAAAACATGTACTTGGTTCGTTACAAGCTAGTAGAAATGGCTTTGCCACGTTCATGAATGTAAACGACCACATCGCATCACCAAATTCCAACTTTACTCAATCCTACTTGAATTCAATTTGAAATTGGGAGAGAAGAACTAAGGAGACACCATGAAATGGAACATTTTAATGGATAACACTTGCACTTTTTTCTTCCTTTTTTTTTGGAAAATGTTTTCCTATAAAATGTTTTCTAGGAAAATAAGTGGATTTTTAACTTATTTAAAATGTTTTCTGAAAAATATTTTATAATTTTTGGTTGGTGAATGAAAACATTTTTCAGAAAATATTTTTTATTTTTGGCTTGAAACTAGAAAATACTCTTTAGAAAAATAATTTATGACCTGAAAATCAACGCCAATAATCGATCTAAAATATGAAACTTTTAAAATTTGAAATATTTTTCAAAAATAATTTTAAAAAAAAATTGTGACGAGGTGGAGGGGGGGGGGGGGATCTGGGGTAAAGGGATGGAGGATAGCGTAAAAAATGAAAATTTTAAATTTTGAAAAAAAAATTTTAAAAAATTGACGGGGTTGGTGGGGGGTGGGGGTGTTGGTGGGGGGCGGGGGTAGTGTCACGACCCAGGGTAGCCCCTAGATGTAACACGGCGTACAAGACCCCGAGAGGCCTCATACAAGCCCTTAGCATACATAACATACAAGATAATAGAGAAGCAAGAGTTCAGAAGAGCATTTTATATCAAAGCTTTAATCAAAACAGCAGAAGTCTACATCTCATGTCTCAAAGCCTTCTAACATCATAGAATACGAATAAAAGTGATAGGGACGCAACCCAATACAATATCCAACATAAGGAAAGACATCAAAGTAAAATCCAACAAGGCTATGTCCTCACATGGATGAGGACTCACCAAGTCTTCTTCTCAACTCTAAGTCAATGCTCTAGCCACGAGTAGGAGAACTGCCACGTCCTACACCAAAGAAGTTGATGCAGGCAAGAGTATGCGTTAGCACAATTAAGTACTAAGTATGATAGCCATGCACATAAATTCATAAAACATGCTAGAAACTAAGATATAAACATGACATGCAATTGGCCAAGCTAAACATGATAAGGCATATAAGCAAATAACATAAAGCATAAATCATGGCCAAAGCAAGCTAAATCATCTTTCTTTTACTCTTCTTTTATTTACTATTCTTTTAGTAACCCATGCACCCATTGTGCAAGCTGAAGTGTGGGAAAAGCCTTAAACCGATCTGTAGACCATGGAATAACTCAACATGGAATCCGGTGTCTGCCCTACACCAAAAAAGGGCCATTCTACTTGCCAAGGTAGAATCCTGAACCATAGCCTACGTGGATCCACTAGCTAAGCTGATATAATATGGGCCTGTTAAAGACCACCTATGGGGGCACATAGGCATAGGACATATTTGGACTTGTCACCCGTCCACTCGGTTCTATGCATAATTCCCACTATACAATCATAAATATTGATATCCATGGAAAGGCACAACTGGGTTTGCCAATCCAAGTTAAACATGACTCCACATACCATGGACTAGTCCAAGCTTACTTCATTGAGTGTTTCTTCTTTCATGGACTTGTCCAAGCTTACACCCCTAGAATAGCTTCTTTAAGCTCTTGATTCAATTTTAGTTAAGCAAACCTTTTAACAAGTTATGAATCCTTTACATGTGAGAAAACCTTTCACAAGCTGTGGTTGAGCATTATATGAAAAAACCCTTTCAAGACTCAACATCATCATATCATAGATTTCATATAAAAACATGCTTGATTCTATAAACCTCTTTCTTCATGATTCTATTATGCTTTTCTTCTTAGCTAATGGGTTCATGTTGCCTTTATTTTAAACCATGCAATTCAATGCAAGCTAGCTCTTAAAAGTCATAATCAAGGCAATTTAGTCATACTTGAAGTAACCCACATAAAAGAGGAAAATCATGCTTTTTACTTGAACATGCTAAATTCATGCACTTAACCCCAATTCATGCTCAATTTCATAGATGATCCCTCAATTTCATCAATTCATATCTCAACCCAACAATCAAGGCATAGATTATCAAATTGGGGAGAATTTACTTGGGATCATGGGAGTTCATGCAAAAATTACAATTAGACATGAAATTCACGCTAGATCGTGCACTAAATTACTTTACCCACGCAAGATCGTGCACTAAATTACTTTACCCACGCTAGATCGTGCACTACCAAGCATTAAGTCAGTAATTGAACTCATACTAGAAGAACCCATAACAATTGATCAAACCCTAACTTACTTTAAGGGAATTGATCCTTGAAATTCATGAAGAAAAGGGAGGGTCCAATGGAGGAAGCAACTCCATTGGTCAATACGATCATACCTTAACAAAGCCCACTAGAAATTGGAGGAAATCGGGTGATCTTCAATGGAGGACTTAGCTTCTTCTTCTTCCTTGAGCTAGAGAGGATTTCTTTTAGAGAGAGAAATATTTGAGAGGTGAATTTAGGGAATGAGTTAGAACGAAGTGATTTAGGTATAGAAAACTATATAAAGGACCTTCATTAAGGTAAAACCGACTTAGTTAATTAGGGACTTAACCAGGGAAAAGACCAAAAAGCCCTTAATTAAAAACTGTCGGGGCCCATCTATGGTCAGGACCTACGGTCCGTACATCCATTGACGGACCGTCCTGTTGAACCGTCAAAAGATTCAGAGAATTGGTATCGGGGACCCAGCAACGACGCTTTCAATCTACGGTTGGTAGGTCCATCTACGGACCGTACACCTCAACCGTAGATCATAGCTTGAGGTTCAAGAATTTAACCAAGTCTGGGGGACATCTACGGTTACTTCCTACGGACCGTCAACTGATTCACGGTCCGTCCTGCTACTCCGTAGATCACACTTCAGAGACTGAGAATTACTGAAATTGAAAGAGCCATTGACGGCTCCTCACCTACGGCCCATCAATCGGATTACGGCCCGTAAGTGGCCTCCGTAGGTCACTGCCTACTAAATTCTACATCTTCATTCCTTGAAAAGCTGGGTTATTACAGGTAGCGTAAAAAATGATTTTTTAAAAAATTTAAAATATTTTTCAAAAATAATTTTTTTTTAAAAAAAATTTGACGAGGGATGGCTTGGGGTAAGGCGGTGGGGATAGTTTAAAAATGAAAATTTTGAAATTTGAAATATTTTATAAAAAGAAGGAGGGGTGTGGGGGGTGTGAGGGGGGGGTTGGGGGCAGGAGTGGCATAACAATGAGCTTTTTAAAATTTGGAATGTTTTTTTTAAAAAAAATTGACAGGTGTGGCCCTGGGCGGGGGTAGTGGGGAGGGGGTAGGGTTGGTTTGGGGGTAGGGTTAAAAAATATTTGAATTTTAAAAATTAGAAAATTTAAAATCTTAAACTTTTCTTTTTAGATGGAGAGGGTCGGGTAAGAAAAAAATATTGTAATTTAAGGATGAAGTAGAGTTTTGGAAAATATTTTCCTTAATTTTTGAAAGAAAGTCATTTTCCTTAAATTTGAGGAAAATGAGTTGATTTGAAAAACATTTTCCAAAACATTTAAGTCAACCAAACATGAGAAAATTGGAAAACATTTTTCTGGAAAATGTTTTCCTTCATACCAAACACACCCTAATTTTTTATTTTTTCTTTAGCAAAATCAAGAACACATTCAAGAGCTAAGAACAATCACAATGGTTTCAAGTTCTATAAATCTTTCTTATGATAGAGCTAAGCGTTCATCTAGTAGTAATAGTGGATAAAATTGTGGTGAGTTAATACCTTTGAATCCTAGATTTATTGTAGTGGTATTAGCTTGTTGTAGATTCTTCTGCAGAGGTTGAAAACTCAAGGTGTATGAACTCATTACAATGGCCCTCTTGTTTTCGATTAGAATTGGGATAGTAGCACTCATGTTGAGTTCATGTCCGTCTTTTGAGCCGAAGAAGTCTCCACAGAGTCGACTCCATGGAATTTGTGAGACCTATAAATGCTTGGTATGGAGGTCGCTCAAGCTCTAAAGGTCTTGACATAGCTTGACAGTGGCGGAGAAGCTCCATCGGCGTCGTTGTTCTTCTGAGAAGTTGAAGATGATCTGTCGCCCCTTCTAGGTCTTTTGTTTAAACACACCCTAAATGATATCTAAAATATAATATTTTTAAAAATTTAAACTTTTACAAAATACAAATAAATCAACCCATATCTTTTAAGCAAAAAGCTCTATTTCAAAATGAAACAATTCATATTCTTCTTCATTTTCTTCTTTACTTTCTCAATGTTATTACTGTTTTTAGGAAAAATACTACAATATTGATATTGGACTGAAATTACAAAGCAGTAAATAACCTATTACAAACATTGTGTCGTGGCAAGCCACTGCCTTGAAATGGATTTCGGCCCGACTCTGATGCAAATCATTATAGCCGGTCGCTCCCCAAGATTCCACAGTTACTCTCGAACACGTGCACTCATGGCTAAAAATTTGGAGGTTGTCCAAAATCAATTGCCTAAAAAATATTCTAAGAATAAGCCAAGAAGAGAGGAGGAAAAAAAATTTCTCTTCTTTTTATTGGTGGTGTGGTCTTATGTTCACCAAAGTCACTTCTTATAGGATTGCAAGAGAAGGAGTTGCAAGTAGGAGAGTTTAATTTTTAGAAACGGATTGTCAAGGTTAATGGCATTAAAGGCCATTATATCACTTTTGTTTTTGGAACGGGTGTATCTTCTCCTTTGAAACGTATTTTGCATTTGTGTCTTTGCATTACACTTAGTTAATAAAGTTAGAATAATTAACTCAACAATAGAATTAACTCAACAATCCCTCACTAATGCAAAGATAAAGAGTTAGAACTAACTTTTGGACAAAAGGAAAGAACATGTCTTAAGTGTTAATATCTTTCTATTTGAATTGACACGTAGTGATATGAGGCAATAACTTAATATCCACAAAGTGAAGTACTCTTGAACTGAGTGGATATAAATTGAACTCCCGTAACACATACCATATTCTTAAATTTAAGCAGCCTCTACGATACAAAGTGCTTTTATTGTCAATTACACACACCTTGGGTCTTATGAGTGCTCTGGAAAGAAGACCCAAGTCTTTCATAAAAGGTGACCACACCTTTACACTCACGTAGGTGATTCCATTAAGTCTATCTCAAATAGACCACCTTAAGGCTATAGAATCATTAAGAGCAAAATAAGCTCAACCTTTTTTTCATTGTACACTATTTTTGGCAATTCCAATTGATGCTTGTGAGTCACAATGAAGAGAGACAGGTGAATCTGTCTTCCCCACAATGGTACATCCGCCAAAAGATTTCTCAGCCACTTAGCTTGTTGCCCTGCCAACTCGAGAGCAATGAATTCAGATTTCATGGTAGAACGTGTTATACAAGTCTGTTTGGAAAACTTCCAAGAAATAGCACATGCACCCAAAGTAAACACATAGCCACTAGTAGAGCTAACTTCATCATTGACAGTTACCCAATTTGCATCACAAAAACCTTCTAAAACAGCAGGAAATTTATTAAAATGCAAACACCAATCAATAGTACCTTTTAAATATCTTAGCAAATGATGAAGAACATTCCAGTGTTCACTACTGGAATTATGAGTATATATACTCAATCCATTACCAGCATAAGTTATATCAAGCCGAGTATAGTTCATGAGAAATATTACACTCCCAATTATTTTAGCTTATTCAGTTTGAGAAACACTAGATTATTTATTCTTCCTCAAGTGTATGCTAGGATCATAAGGAGTTCTCAATGGAACTACATCAAAACAATCAAACTTTTTCAACATCTTTTCAATGTAGTGAGACTGACACAAAGAGAAATCATTAACAGTTCTTTTAATTTTAACTCCCGAAATCGCATCTGCTTCACCAAGGTCTTTCATTTCAAACTTAGAAGACAAAAAATTCTTAGTCTCATTAATAACATTCACATTAGGACCAAAGATTAACATGTCATCAACATATAAACATATAATCACACAATCTGAACCCATCATCTTAGAATAAATACAGGTATCAGATGAATTTACAACAAAGTCATTATCCACTAATGTGATATTAAATTTTTCATACCACTGCTTATGTGCTTGTTTTAGTCCATATAAGGACTTTCTCAATTTGCATACTTTATCCTCTTGTCCTGAAACCACACACCCCTCAGGCTGAGTCATATAGATCTCTTCCTCTAAATCACCATTTAGAAATGTTGTTTTGACATTCATTTGATGTACCACTAAATCATGAATAGCGGTTAAAGCAATAAGAGTCTTAATGGTCTATATTTTAGTCATAGGAGAATAAGTATCAAAGTAATCAACACCTTTTTTTTGGTTAAAACCCCTAATCACAAGTCTAGCCTTATATTTATCAATTGTACCATCAGGTCTCAATTTCTTCTTAAATATCCACTTACTATTTATGAGTTTACAACCTTTAGGCAAATCATACAAGTCCCAAGTGTGATTAGAAACTATAGAGTCTAATACACTTTTAATAGCTTCTTTCCAAAACATAACATCTATTGATCTCATTGCTTCATTATAAGTCTTAGGGTCTTCTTCTATTAAATAGATAGACACTAATTCATCATTTAAAACATTAATATCAAAATTTTCAGTTAAGAAAGTAGTGATAAAATAAGAATCAAAACTAGTCTCAATTCTACGTCTTTTACTCCTTCTAAGTTCATTTTCATGCTTATTAGAAATAACATAAAAAGAAGGCATAACATGAGAATTAACAGACATAGATGTAGAAGCATTATTTTGCAAATAATTCAGCATATTATTTTTTAAAGAAAAAATATGCTAAAAAAACTCTACATCTCTAGGTTCACAAATAGAATGATCACTTAGAGACATAAATCTATATGCAACACTATTTTGAGCATAACCAATAAAGACAGTATCGGAAGTCTTAGAACCAACATTTACTTGTTTAAAATCAGGTAGACTATCACGACCCAAAGTACCCCCTAGTCGTGACATGGCGTACAAGACCCCGAAAGACCTCATGCAAGACACTTAGCATACATAGTCAAAGATCATAGAATTGAAAGAGTATAAAAATCAAGTTCAAATCATAAGAGTTTGATAAAAGTAGCGGAAGTCTACATAAAGTGTCTCAAAACTAATCTAACATAAGAATGAGAAATAACATTTGGGACGTAACCCAATACATGTCAAAAGGAAAGAACATAAAACAACAACAAGGCTACATCCTCGAATGGATGAGGACTCACCAAGTCTTCAATAATCATTCTACTAAGCTCTAGCCATGAATAGATGGAGAATCGCCAAGTCCTACATCAACAAGTCAATGTAGGCAAGAGTATGTGTTAGTATAATCAAGTACCAAGTATGATAGCAATGCACAAAATCACTTGAACATGCTAAAACGGGACATTTTCATGACATTCGATGATCAAGCTAAAACATGATAAAGGTTAGAAACACATAAAACATAAACCATGATCAAAGCAAGCTAAACATATTTAAAACACTTGTGAGATATCTTGAGAGTCACTTTAGTTCATTGTTTGTGGGAAGGGAACCTTAACCGACATAGATAATGTGAGCTATAACATGGAATCCGGTGTTCATCCTACACCGAAAGAGGGTTGCCCTACTTGACAAGGTAAGACCATAACTTTTTAGCTTACGTGGATCCACTAGCTAATGTCTATCCAAACAATCATCCTATGGTGGCACATAGTTTATGGGACATGAGGGATCTCCTCTTGTCCACTCGGTGCTAAGCATAGTTCCCATGGAATAATCATAGTCATAATCTTATCTTATCATATCATTAGAAGGCATGGGGGATCTCCTCTACCTTATTATGGGTAGACATGAGGGATCTCCTCTTGTCCCTCCCATTAGAATAGCTCTTTAGAAGACATGAGGGATCTCCTCTTGTCTAATCATGGATAAACATGAGGGATCTCCTCTTGTCTATCATAGGGAGGGGAAACATGAGGGATCTCCTCTTGTCCCTTCCATTAAAATAACTCCCTATTCTTCCTAGTTGAGAAAATTCTTTCACAACCCAACATAAATCAACATATCATAAGCTTTAATGCTTTAATCTCAAAGCACCTTTAAATCATCATTAACTTCATAAGAGACATGCATGATTTCATCCATTTCATCTTTACATCGTTCATCATACTCATAACTTGAAAATCATAGACTCACATGGGTTCAAAAGAATTCATCTTAAACCATGCAATTCAATGCAAACTCATGCTTAGAAAATCATAAACAAGGCAATTTGATCATAATTGAAGGAACCCACATGATAGAGGAAAATCATAGATTTTGATTGAACATGCCTACTTTCATAAAACCATCTTTAGGTCATTCATAATCTCATCATGAAATTCATAGCTTAAGAATCATAGTTCATACATAGGTTCACCTAGACTTCATGAAATTCATGTCTTCACAATTCAACCCATCAACACATTCATAATTTCAAAATTGGGGGAAAAGGCATGGGTTCATGGGGATTCATCTAAATTCATGAAATTCAACTCAATTTATACTTCAAAGTTTATAAATCAATCAATTGAAGCAACATTACAATGAACCCATGACATGGAAGAAAACCCTTAATTCAATTGAGAGCTTTTAACTTGAAAATTGGAGATTTTAGGGATTCCATGGAGGAAAGGGCTCCATGGATGAACACTCTCATACCTTAGGGTCTCAAATCCTTAAGCAATTGATGAAGAAAACTTGATTTCTTGAACCCTAGCTTGCCCTCTTCTTCTTCTTCTTCTAACTTCTAGAGAGAGAATTATTTGAGAGAGGAGGGTTTGGGGAAACTTGTAAAGTAATTGGAAAGGGTAGATTTTATGATCAAAAGGGCTTATATAGTGTTAGGGGATGAAGGGAACCGACTTAATTGAGTAAATAAGTCATTAGGTTAAAAGACCAAATGATCCCTCTTTAAGGCTCCACCAACGACCCCACTTACTACATGACCTACTGCCCATAGGTGACCAACCGTAGGTCACATTGCCTAAGCCCCCAAAATTAAACAATTTCCACCTACTTCCCCCAACCTACTACTTGACCTACGGTTGGTAGTTCCGCCTACTGCCCGTAGGTCATGTAGTAGGTCACCAAAAATCATTTTTTTCAAATTTCTTCCCCTAGGCAGACCCATCTACGACTCCTACCCCCATTTTACCTATGATTGGTAAGTCAAACGATGATTGGTAAATCAAGTAGTAGGTCACTCCTTAGCAATTTTCCCAACTCCTTCTTCTTGGGCAGCTTTACCTATGGTTCCTACCCCCTTGACCTACTGTTGGTAAGTCCACCAATGATTAGTAGGTCAAGTGGTAGGTCACCAAAGTTTTCAAAAATTGAAATTTTCTGCCCTTTCGAATCCGGGGTATTACATTATCTCCCCCTTGGGAGCATTCGTCCTCGAATGAGAATCAAGACATCATAAGGAGGGTAGAAACAAGATCTAACAACCCAACCAAAAATGCAATCACATAAGTGCACATATCCGAGGAGGAAACATCAACTCTAAGCTAAAGCATGTTAAAAACATCGTTTCATGGAGGCTTAATGCTACTCATACTCAAATGCACATAACTATGAACAAATCAATTAAGCTAGCTCAATTTTGTTATAATTTAGACTCTTCATGGACATACATAATCAATCAAGCTGAATCATATCTTTGAAAAGATCAAATTTGCATGAGCATGAATGCATGAGGAAACATGAGAATGACTAAGACACAAGAATCCTTAAGAGTGAACCATGAGGGGCTAAGGCCTCAAGCTAGACCGAAGACAACATAAAGAAATAGGGATACTAAGAGATTACATCACCTCCGGCCTTTCACATACCACACCATAACAAGGAACCTTCCAAGACCAACATAGGTCTATTCACATATTTCAACCATGAAGCACACCATCTCCCCCTTGGGAGCAAACCTCTCTAGTCTTTTTTAATCAATCTCCCTCAACTCAACCATAACACCAAAGTCTTAACAACCACAAAACCATTGATACAAGTGAACACTTAAGAAGTTTCTACAAAGATTTCAAAGTCGACCTTAAACACACTAACCACACATGGAGTCTTATCATAGCCAACCAAACACCCAACATTAAGCAATGCATAATAACAAGCTAAAGGATCATAACTTACCAATTTCTGCATTCGTGGAACCCTTTTGCTCATGACGAGCTTGAAGTGCATAGAATCGGTTTCGCTTTTGATTTCCATAAGAACCCAATAGGTTTTGGGGTTGAGCCCATCGATGATTATCTCCCTCCTTCCTGACTACTAAGGGACAATCCCTTATCTTGTGGCCCGTCTTGCCACAACCAAAGCATGCATTGGAACCGGCTAGACAATTGCCCTCATGCTTCCCGCCACACATAGCACAAGTGGTCGATGAAAATTCACCACTGCTTCCTCCTTGAGGCTTAGGGTTAGACACCCTATCTTTGTTGAACTTAGGTGGATCATTGGAGGAATCTTGACCGAAAAACCTTTGTCGAGACTTAAAACAATCATGTCCATTGGACCTTGAATGTGAAAAATTACCATCACCGGTCTTAGCCCTCTTTGCCTTTCTAGACTCTTCCTTGAGCTTCTCCTCCTCTATTTGTTGAGCATGCACCATGAGATGAGAAATATCCATATCTTTGACAAGCATGGAGGTACGACATTCCTTGACCACCATTTTGGACACTCCCAAAACGAACTTACTCTTTCTTACCCTAGGGTTGGCAACCATAGTAGGAGCATATCAAGACAATTTGGTGAACTTCAAAGCATACTACTTCACACTCATGCTTCCTTGACGAATGTTGATGAACTCAAGCACCGCACCCTTGCCTCCCTTATCTCAAGGGAAAAGAACCTATCAAGAAAAGCAACCTTGAACTTCTCCCAATCAAAAGGACCCGCATCATCAGCCCTCTCACTCTTCCATTGCTCGAACCACACTTGAGCCACACCCTTAAGTTGATAAGCGGCTAACTTCGCCTTTTCCTCCGGTGTCACACCCATAATCATTAGCACCTTGTACACCTCATCAAGGAACTCTTGAGGGTCTTCCTCAACCTTAGAACCATGAAACTCCAGAGGGTTCATTCTAGTGAAGTCCCTCACCCTTGATGCCGCCATACCCACATTTGGGTTCACGGGAGCCACAACCTCTCTATTGCCGTCATGGCTTGAGCCAACACTTGAAAAGCATCCCTAAACTTCGCATTAGTCACTTGTTCGGCCAAAGGGTCGGTCGAAACTTGAGGAGCTTGAGGAGGAGCTCCTTGTTCCATATTCTCTCCCGCATTTCTTCTAGCATTAGCCCTTCGAATAGCTATATCCTGAAATGCATATGATATGGATTAGGAGACAAAGACATATGAGGTTAAACTCTATCGCATGACTTAATATTAATGAAAGAAGTGAAGTTTCCTAAACATCTTATAGCCTCTCGTTCATAAATGTGGTGCGCTTCACACTCAGAACAAGACTCTACTCGATGTGGTTTATGAGACATCCTAGGATCTTTCTAAAACCTTTGGCTCTGAATACCAAGTTTGTCACGACCCAAAGTACCCCCTAGTCGTGACATGGCGTACAAGACCCCGAAAGACCTCATACAAGCCACTTAGCATACATAGTTCAAGATCATAGAATTGAAAGAGTATAAAAATCAAGTTCAAATCATAAGAGTTTGATAAAAGTAGCGGAAGTCTACATAAAGTGTCTCAAAACTAATCTAACATAAGAATGAGAAATAACATTTGGGACGTAACCCAATACATGTCAAAAGGAAAGAACATAAAACAACAACAAGGCTACATCCTCGAATGGATGAGGACTCACCAAGTCTTCAATAATCATTCTACTAAGCTCTAGCCATGAATAGATGGAGAATCGCCAAGTCCTACATCAACAAGTCAATGTAGGCAAGAGTATGTGTTAGTATAATCAAGTACCAAGTATGATAGCAATGCACAAAATCACTTAAACATGCTAAAACGGGACATTTTCATGACATTCGATGATCAAGCTAAAACATGATAAAGGTTAGAAAACATAAAACATAAACCATGATCAAAGCAAGCTAAACATATTTAAAACACTTGTGAGATATCTTGAGAGTCGCTTTAGTTGATTGTTTGTGGGAAGGGAACCTTAACCGACATAGATAATGTGAGCTATAACATGGAATCCGGTGTTCATCCTACACCGAAAGAGGGTTGCCCTACTTGACAAGGTAAGACCATAACATTTTAGCTTACGTGGATCCACTAGCTAATGTCTATCCAAACAATCATCCTATGGTGGCACATAGTTTATGGGACATGAGGGATCTCCTCTTGTCCACTCGGTGCTAAGCATAGTACCCATGGATTAATCATAGTCATAATCTTATCTTATCATATCATTATAAGGCATGGGGGACCTCCTCTACCTTATTATGGGTAGACATGAGGGATCTCCTCTTGTCCCTCCCATTAGAATAGCTCTTTAGAAGACATGAGGGATCTCCTCTTGTCTATCATAGGGAGGGGAAACATAAGGGATCTCCTCTTATCCCTTCCATTAAAATAACTCCCTATTCTTGCTAGTTGAGAAAATTCTTTCACAACCCAACATAAATCAACATATCATAAGCTTTAATGCTTTAATCTCACAGTACCTTTAAATCATCATTAACTTCATAAGAGACATGCATGATTTCATCCATTTCATCTTTACATCGTTCATCATATTCATAACTTGAAAATCATAGACTCACATGGGTTCATAAGAATTCATCTTAAACCATGCAATTCAATGCAAACTCATGCTTAGAAAACCATAAAAAAAGGTAATTTGATCATAATTGAAGGAACCCACATGATAGAGGAAAATCATAGATTTTGATTTTATATGCTTACTTTCATAAAACCATCATTAGGTCATTTATAATCTCATCATGAAATTCATAGCTTAAGAATCATAGTTCATACATAGGTTCACCTAGACTTCATGGAATTCATGTCTTCACAATTCAACCTATCAACACATTCATAATTTCAAAATTGGGGGAAAAGGCATGGGTTCATGGGGATTCATCTAAATTCATGAAATTCAACTTAATTTATACTTCAAAGTTCATAAATGAATCAATTGAAGCAACATAAGAAAGAACCCGTGACATGGAAGAAAACCCTTAATTCAATTGAGAGCTTCTAACTTGAAAATTGGAGATTTTAGGGATTCCATGGAGGAAAGGGCTTAATGGATGAACACTATCATACCTTAGGGTCTCAAATCCATAAGCAATTGATGAAGAAAGCTTTATTTCTTGAACCCTAGCTTGCCCTCTTCTTCTTCTTATTCTAACTTCTAGAGAGAATTATTTTAGAGAGGAGGGTTTAGGGAAACTTTTAAAGTAATTGGAAAGGGTAGATTTTAGGATCAATAGGGCTTATATAGATTTAGGGGATGAAGGGAACTGACTTAATTGAGTAAATAAGTCATTAGGTGAAAAGACCAAATGATCCCTCTTTGAAGCTCCACCAACGACCCCACTTACTACATGACCTACGGTTGGTAGGTCAACCTACTTCCCGTAGGTGACCAACCGTAGGTCACACTGCCTAAGCCCCCAAAATTAAACAATTTCCACCTACTTCCCCCAACCTACTATTGACCTACAGTTGGTAGGTCCACCTACTGACCGTAGGTCATGTATTAGGTCACCAAAAATTATTTTTTTCAAATCTCTTTCCCTAGGCATACCCACCTATGACTCCTACCCCCATTTGACCTACAATTGGTAAGTCAAACGACGATTGGTATGTCAAGTAGTAGGTCATTCCTTAGCAATTTTCCCAACTCCTTCTTGGGCAGCCTTACCTACGGTTCCTACCCCCTTGAGCTACTATTGGTAAATCCACCAACGATTAGTAGGTCAAGTGGTAGGTCACCAAAGTTTTCAAAAATTGAAATTTTCCTCCCTTTCGAATCCGGGGTATTACATAGACCAAACTTAGCCAAACACCTCTACACTTTCAGAAATTTCAAGTTAGGGGCAAACTCTTTCCACAATGCATATGAGGTCTTGTCTAACTTTTTTTGAGAGACTCTATTAAGAATATAACATGCAGACAAGACTGCTTTTCCCCTCATATTGTCAGATAGACCAGAGCTTAAAAGCATGTAATTCATTATTTCCTTAAGGGTTATATTTTTTCGTTTAGGTACACCATTTTTTTGGGGAGTATAGGGAGCACTAATCTCATGAATAATATCATTTTTCTCACAAATATCCTCTAGTGTTTTAGTACTATATTCATCTCCCCTATCATATCTAAATCTCTTGATTTTCCACTTCTTGGAATCTCAAAAACATGCTTTCAGCCTCATCTTTAGATTTAAGAAGATATACCCTTAGTGTATCTAGAAAAGTCATCAACAAATTAGTGTAATAATTTTTTCCACCTTTGCTAATAGTGTTCTTGAAGTCTACTAAATCTGAATGTATTAGTTCAAGCAATTCAGTCTTTCTACTAATAACAGATTTGAAAGGTTTCTCGACATGCTTTTCTTCTACACATATAGGACATTTAGAAAAATTATCAGTTTTTATCATAGGAATTAATTCCATTTTTCTAAGTCTTTTAATAGAAGCAATATTAACATGACCTAATCTACCATTCCACAAATTAATAGACTCTATAATATAAGTAGAAATTGAAATATTTACATTATTGACAATCTCTTGAACAATGTTCAATACAAATAAGCCTGTATTAAGATATCCCTTCCCAACAAGTCTCCTCCACGAGAAATGATTATTTTATCAGCTTCAAAAACATGTTTAAGGCCTACTTTGTTGAGAAGTGCTCTGGAAACTAAGTTTCTACTGAGGGAGGGAACATACAAAACATTGTTCAAGAATAATTTTTTTTTCAAAAGTTAATTTAAGCAAAACTTTTCCTTTTACCCATAACTCCAGCAGTAGTGGAGTTACCCATGTAAATACACTCTCCATCAATGGACTCCTCAAAGTCATGGAATAAATTCTTATTGGCGCAGAAATGCCTTGAAGCGCCTGTATTTAGCACCAAGTTAATTTTGTTAGCCACTAGATTTGCCTCAAACGACTACAACATCAATCACTTCATTACTCTCAGCAAGATGAGCTTGGACATCACTTTGTCCTTCCTGCTTTGAGCCCTACCCTTTTCTTTGATAGCACATGGTAGCCCTGTGACTATGTTTTCCACAAACAAAATAAGGACCCTCTGATTTTTTAATTTGGCTCTTCGGCTTGTTAAATTGATTTTTCTTCTTCATATGTTCCTTTTTCAGGACTTTCTTCTGTTTGTCTTTGAACCTGTCTTTCACAATAGTACCAAGAGATTTAACAATATTAGCTTTAGAAGAATTAAGAGAAAGTGCTTCCATCTTATCTTTGAGAAGGTTCGCCTTTTCAGTCCTCATATGACTGATAAGTTCTTGGAGAGTTAAATTTTTTTTCTTATGTTTCAATTGATTTCTATAATCACTTCAAAATGGTGGTAATTTTTCAAGCAGAACATTAGCCTAAAAAATCTCACACATCTTCATGTCCTCATTGAGAACATTAGCAGTCAAGTTCTCATATTCGTGAACTTGTTCCATTATTGGCTTATTGTCAACCATTTGGAATTTAATCCACTGATCGACAACATATTTTTTCTTTCCTGCATCATCAACATCATATTTCTTTTCCAAACTATCCCATATTTCTTTAGCAGATTTATAGGTAACAAATAAATCAAAATAAAGGATTAGTCATATGATTTAGCAAATGTCCTCTCACGGTTATGTTATCCTTTTCAAACTTCTTTTTAGCAACATCATCAACAGCCATAACATTGCTAGAATCAGTAGTAGTGTTAGAACCATTCATAGAAGGTTCGTTAAATAAAACAGAATCAACTTCTAATTGTTCAAGAAAATTAAAAGTTTTTGTGACCAACGTTTAAAATTGTTTCCATCCAAAGGCTCAAGTTTTGACAAATCAGAAAAAAATTTGTTCAATGAAATAACCATTTATCAATATTGTATGTTAGGAAATTGCTTTCAAATTGTTGGTAAAAATACTACAATATTGATATTGGACTGAAATTACAAAGTAGTAAATAACCTATTACAAACACTGTGTTATGGCAAGCCACTGCCTTGAAAGCGATTTCGACCCGACTCCGGTGTAAATCCTTATAGCTGGTCGTTCCCTAAGGTTCCACAGTTACTCTCAAACACGTGCACTCATGGCTAAAAGTTTGGAGGTTGCCCAAAACCAATTGCCCAAAAAATATTCTAAGAATAAGCTAAGAAGAAAGGAGGAAAACATTTTTCTCTTCTTTTTGTTGGTAGTGTGGTGTGTCTTATGTTCACCAAAACCACTTCTTATATAGGATTGCAAGAAAAGGAGTTGCAAGTAGGAGAGTTTAACTTTTAGAAATGGATTGTCAAGGTTAATGACATTAAAGGCCATTACATCACTTTTATTTTTGGAACGGATGTATCTTCTCCTTTGAAACGTATTTTGCATTTGTGTCTTTGTATTACACTTAGTTAATAAAGTTAGAATAATTGACTCAATGTAACGACCCGTTAGGTCGTTTTGAGTACTAGAGCTATTTCAACTCTTGTCGTAAATTTGAAATGAGAATTGTGAACTATTTGTTTAACTACAGTTATTCAGTTGGTTAATGGGCCAAGTCCATAATTTATTTAATATCTTATATCATTGGCCCATGTTTATTAAAATAAGTTAGTAAGGTTTTTCAGTTTTAGTACATAATTATATTAGATGGAAAAAGAAATAAGGGCGAATTGGAGGAGGCCATTGTATTTATCAAAGAAAATACACATAATCGCTGAATAGAGAATCTGTAACCCTATATCCAGTACACGGTTTGCTCTTGAATCAAAGCTTTCTATTTTTGATGGTGCCCATAATCAAAACAATGGGAGTTCAAATAATGATTCTTACTAGAAAACTAAGAGCTTCTATGAGCTTGAGAAGTACTTGTCTAGCTTTTTGGATTCATCTACAAGTACTGGAATTGTGAGAATGAAGCTGAAACTTGAAACTTCAATTGCCATTGCATGATAACTACTTTTAGCTTGTCAAGGACTTGTGAGACAAGAATGCCAGCAAGCCAAATAAGACTTGTTGTTTGTTGAGGATCTTGTCAATAGTGTAGAAGAGTGCACAAAGAAGCTAAAGTTGATTGAATTTTGTGGAAGAGGCAGGTTCTATCTCTGATAAAATTTTCTCAAGCACGTGTTGTCCGACTTGTAGAATCAACATTACAACTGTCAAATGCGGATTTTATCGCTACATATGTATCTTGAGGTTTGGAGATTTTGGTTTTAGTTAATGCTTCATAATTGGCTAATTTCTTATTATTATCACATTATAATCTAAGTTTCGATAAATTGATATATGTAATTAAATATTAGGTGTATTGTATTTTATTAATACCACTAAAATTATGATAACTGGATGAATTGAGACCTACCCCTAGGTTTGAATTTAAGAAATATAAGATTTGACCTATTAATTAAGATCATGTAACACCTCAGTTTTCGAAAGAGAAAATTTTCCAGTTTTGGGCCCAGAGTCACCCTCTACGGACACAGTCTACGGGTCGTAGACCAGCTAACGGACCGTAGAATGCATCCGTAGAAAGAGGGTAAATTGTTTTGAAAATCAAGTCTATGAAGTCGAGTCTACGAACTAGCAGGACGGACTGTAAAAAGGTCCCATCAATTGTTCCAGACTTAGTAAAATTCTTAAGCCTTAAGTTCAGATCTACGGTTGCCATGTACGGCCCGTCAATTGACCCACGAGCCGTATATGGTGACCCGTCATTGGAGATCCAAGTTGGAAGACTCCTTGTATCTATCTACGGAAGAACAGGACGGTCCGTAGGTTGACTTACGGACCGTAAGTCCAACCGTAGATAGGGTCTGACAGTTATTTTTCCAGGGGTTTTTATGTCTTTTCTCAATTCTTTTAAGTCTTTTTAATTACGACTTTACCCCTAAATAGACCCACTATATAAGTCTTTTATTCCAAATTTCCCTTAATTATTCTCATTCTCAAATTCCCCAACTTCCCAAATATTTCTCTCTCTAGAAAAGTTCTCTCAATTCTCAAGGAAGAAGAAGGGCAAGGATCCTCCATTGAAGGTCATCAATTCTTAGCAATTTCTTGTGGGCTTTGTTGAAGTATGTTAGCATTCACCATTTGGAGCCCTTTCCTCCAATGGGTCCCTAGTTTTCTTCCAATTTCAAGGTTCAATTTTCCCAAACTGAGTTAGGGTTTTGATCAATTCTTATGCGTTCTTCAATTATGATTCCAATTGTTGATTTTATGATTAGTAGTGCACAATCTAGCGTGATAAAGTAACTTAGTGCATGATCTAGCGTGATAAAGTAACTTAGTGCACGATTTAGCGTGATTTATATGATTTGATGTAGAAATTGTATGAACCGAGGCATGAGCCATGATTCCTAACTATGAATTCATGATGAGGTATGATCCATGCATTTATGAACTTATGAAATTGATGAAAATATGCATGATTCTAAGATGAATTGACATGTACCCATACTAGATCATGCTTTATGAACATATAAATAGCTTACATAAGAGATGCATGTATATAAATAGCTTGCATAAGAGATGCATGTTTCATGAGAATTATGCTTATAATTGCTAGGGTGCATATATATGATGGCATCCATGAGTTATGAAAAGGTTTTCTTCACAATAAGCTAAGAATATGAATGTGAAAGGTTTTCTTCACAATAAGCTAAGAATATGAATGTGAAAGGTTTTCTCACATAAATTAGGGTTCATATGGTTGAAAGGCTTTCTCACCTATGAATCGATTAGGAGCTATTCTAATGACGTAAGCTTGGGAAAACCCATGGTAGTTGAAACGTCTTGATATGATTTTAGCTTGGATTTGGTAACCCTAGATGTACCTCTTCCGTGGTTAAAATATGAATAAGCTTAATTGACTATTCCTTGGGATTTTACTTAGCACTGAGCGGGCTTTTGGGATGAAGGTTTCCGTTTAGCGTCCGTGGACCTTTAATAGCAAATCCCTAAGTCCCATAACTACGTGCCTCATAGGTTTTGTCTCAGATAAACACACAGCTAGTGGATCCACATAAGCTACAGATTTATGGTCCTTACCTTGGCAAGTAGGACACCCCTTCTAGTGATGTGGGGTAGACATCACTCCCCTTTTCGGTGTGGGGCAGACACTGGATTCCATGTTATAGCTCACATGGTCTATGTCGGTTAAACGTAAAAATCCCATAATAATGAACTAGGGTACTAGAAGTATCTCACGAGACAAGACTTAAGATATGACTAGCTTGCATTGACCACGTTTATGCATTGAGTTTCTAACCCTTTCTTGTCACATGATTTAGTTTGGTCAATGCATGTTCATGATGATATCTCACTAGCATGATTTCATACATGGAAGCATCTCATTGGCATGATTTATGTGATTGTATGCATTTGCTTCATACATAGTACATTCCACGTACTAATGCATACTTGTGCCTACATTCTTTTATAATGTAGGGTCAGACAGTCATCCTTCGCACTCTCGTGGTTAGTTGTTATCAGAGTTCGACCTATCAGCCTTGGTGAGTCCTCATGAATTCAGGGACTAAGAGACTTTATTGCTTTCCTTTAATTTTAAGTTTCAGACTTGTATATGATGTACGGGTTACGTCCCGATCATTCTATTGTATTAGATAGCTTTTGAGACATAGTCAAGACTTCCGCTTGTAAATTCTTTACTTTTATGAGATCGTCTATTTCTTTCCTCATTATTGTCTTTACCTTATGTATATGTATGCTAAGTGTCTTGTGTGAGGTTCCTTGGGGTCCTATACGCCATGTCACACCTAGGGAGTATTTTAGGTCGTGACAAACTTGGTATTTAGAGCACACGGTTTAGAAAGGTCCTAGGTTGTCTCAAGCCATGTCTAGTAGAGTTTTTTTCATAAGTGTGAAGCGCATCACATTTATGAATAGGAGGCTACAAGATGTTAGGAAATTCCACTTCCTTCATATTCTAGAATTATGCCTTAGAGTTTAACTCTATACGTTCCTCTCCTAATCCATGTCCTACGCTTTTCAGGATATGGCAACTAGAAGGGCTTTTGCAAGGAGGAACGCAAATGAGAATGTGAAACATGAGGCTAACCAAGTTCCGGCCGTTCCTTTGGCTAAAGAGATTACTAATGCGGAGTTTCGAGCCACTTTCCACACATTGCCCCAAGCTGTGACGACCCAAGCCAATAGGGAAGTTGTGGTCCCCGTGAACCCACATGTGGGTACGGCGGCGGCAAAGGTGAGAGATTTCACAAGGATGAACCCTCCGGATTTCCATGGCTCCAAGGTGGAGGAGGATCCACAAGAGTTCATTGAAGAGGTTTACAAGATTTTGATGATCATGGGAGTCATGCCGGAAGAGAAAGCGGAGTTGGCCGCTTACCAATTGAAGGGTGTGGCCCAAGTATGGTTTAACCAATGGAAAGGTGAGAGGGTCAGAGATGCGGGTCCTCTTGAATGGGAAAATTTAAGAAAGCTTTTCTTGATCGATTCTTTCCTCTTGAGATGAGAGATGCTAAGGTCCTCGAGTTCATTAGCTTGAAGCAAGTGGTATGAGTGTCAACGAATATGCATTGAAGTTCACTCAATTATCAAAATATGCGCCTTCCTTGGTGGCCGATTCAAGGGACAAAATGAGTAAGTTCGTGTCGGGGATATCTGATTTGGTGGTCAAGGAGTGTAGGACTGCCATGCTTATCAAAGAAATGGATATTTCACGGTTAATGGTACATGCACAACAAATTTAAGAAGAGAAGCTAAAGGAGAGGTCCAAAGTGGCAAAGAGGGCTAGGACCGGTGATGGTGACTTCTCAAACCAAAGGACCAGAGGACATGACCTTTCTAAGTTTCGACAATGGTTTTCAAACCAAGGGTCTTCAAATGCTCCTATGCCTAAGTTTGATAAGAATAGGGTGTCTAACCCTAAGCCTCAAGGAGGCAATGGTGGTGGTGATAGGACTCCAATTCCCCCATGTCAAAAGTGTGGGAGGAAGCATGAGGGGAGATGCTTAGCCGGATCGGATGGTTGCTTCACTTGTGGAAAGAGTGGTCACAAAATGAAGGATTGTCCAATGAATGTTACAAAGGGGAAAGATGGTAAACAAGGTACTCCTAGTGGTTCGGGTTCTAGTGCTCCCAAGCAAAACTGATTTTATGCACTCCAAACTCGCCAAGAGCAAGAAGGTTCTCCCGATGTGGTTACCGGTATGTTGAAAGTCTTCCATCTTGATGTATATGCTTTACTTGATCCCGGTGCTACCTTATCTTTTGTGACACCAGATGTAGCTATGAGATTTGATATTGCCTCGGATGTGTTGTTAGACCCCTTTTGTGTCTCTACTCCTATTGGTGATTCTATTATGGTTAAAAGAGTCTATAGGAAGTGTCCCATTTCCTTGTTCCACAGAGTTACCTATGTTGATCTCGTAGAGCTAGATATGATAGACTTTGATGTCATTCTTGGGATGGATTGGCTTCGTTCTTGTTATGCCTCGGTTGATTGTAGAACCCGAGTGGTGAAGTTTCAATTTCCTAATGAGCCCGTCCTAGAGTGGAAAGGGGGAAATTCTATGCCTAGAGGTCATTTTGTTTCTTGTTTTAAAGCTAGAAAGATGATCTCCAAGGGTTGCATTTATCATCTTATTCGGGTTAGGGATATAGATTCCGAAACCCCTAGTCTGGAGTCGGTTCCCGTGGTAAATGAGTTTCCGGATGTGTTTCCTGATGATCTACCCGGTGTTTCTCCTGAAAGGGAAATAGACTTTGGTATTGACCTTCTTCCCGATACACAACCTATCTCTATTCCTCTTTACCGTATGGCTCCGGTGGAACTTAAGGAATTGAAAGAGCAATTGAAGGATTTGTTGGATAAGGGTTTCATCCGACCAAGTATTTCTCCATAGGGTGCTCCGGTGTTGTTTGTTTGTAAGAAAGATGGCTCTCTCCATATGTGTATTGATTACCGGTAGTTGAATAAGGTTACCATTAAGAATAAGTACCCGATTCCGAGAATAGATGATTTGTTTGACCAACTTCAAGATGCTAGCTTCTTCTCTAATATTGATCTCCGATTGGGTTATCACCAATTGAGGGTGAGAGATTGTGATATTCCAAAGACGGCTTTTCAAACTAGATATGGCCATTATGAATTTGTGGTTATGTCGTTTGGATTGACTAATGCTTGAGCGGCTTTTATGGATTTGATGAATAGGGTGTTTAGACGATACCTTGATATGTTCGTGATTGTATTCATTGATGATATTTTATTTACTCACGAAGTGAGGAGGAGCATGTCGACCATTTGAGGATTGTATTGAAAATTCTTAGGGATCGGGAGTTATATGCTAAGTTCAATAAATGTGAATTTTGGTTGAGGTCCGTGGCTTTCCTTGGTCACATTGTGTCTGGTAAAGGTATTGAGGTTGATCCTAAGAAGTCGGATTTGGTTAGAAATTGGCCTAGACCTCTATCTCCTTCGGATATTCGCAGTTTCCTAGGCTTGGCCGGATACTATAGGAGGTTTATGGAAGGGTTTTCTTCTATTGCATCTCCATTGACCTCGTTGACATAAAAGAAGACTAAGTTTGTATGGTTGGAGGCTTGTGAACAGAGCTTCCAAGAATTCAAAGATAGGCGTACTTCTGCTCCAATATTAACATTGTCAGAAGGTTCCGATGGCTTCGTGGTTTATTGTGATGCTTCAAGGGTTGGCTTAGGGTGTGTTCTTTAAAATATGAATAAACTTAATTGACTATTCCTTGGGATTTTACTTAGCACCGAGCGGGCTTTTGGGATGAAGGTTTCTGTTTAGTGTCCATGGACTTTTAATAGCAAATCCCTAAGTCCCATAACTACGTGCCTCATAGGTTTTGTCTCAGATAGACACATAGCTAGTGGATCCACATAAGTTACAGATTTATGGTCCTTACCTTGGCAAGTAGGACACCCCTTCTAGTGATGTGGGGTAGACATCACTCCCCTTTTCAGTATGGGGCAGACACTGGATTCCATGTTATAGCTCGCATGGTCTATGTCGGTTAAACGTAAAAATCCCATAATAATGAACTAGGGTACTAGAAGGATCTCACGAGACAAGACTTATGATATGACTAGCTTGCATTGACCACGTTTATGCATTGAGGTTCTAACCCTTTCTTGTCACGTGATTTAGTTTGGTCATTGCATGTTCATGATGATATCTCACTAGCATGATTTCCTACATGGAAGCATCTCATTGGCATGATTTATGTGATTATATGCATTTGCTTCATACTTAGTACATTACACATACTAATGCATACTTGTGCCTACATTCTTTTATAATGTAGGGTCAGACAGTCATCCTTCGCACTCTCGTGGTTAGTTGTTATCAGAGTTCGACCTATCAGCCTTGGTGAGTCCTCATGAATTCGGGGACTAAGAGACTTTATTGCTTTCCTTTACTTTTAAGTTTCAGACTTGTATATGATGTATGGGTTACGTCCCGATCATTCTATTGTATTAGATGGCTTTTGAGACATAGTCAAGACTTCTGCTTGTAAACTCTTTACTTTTATGAGATCATCTATTTCTTTCCTCATTATTGTCTTTACCTTATGTATATGTATGCTAAGTGGCTTGTGTGGGGTCCCTCGGGGTCCTATACACCATGTCATACCTAGGGGGTATTTTGGGTCGTGACAGATCACGGTTAAAACTTGATTATAGAATTGAGTGCGTGTACTTACAAATTATGCATACTTGATAAATTGGAAACATTCTGAGGCATTGAGGAAAGGAAAAGTATTGGGGAATTAGCTTTCTTGATTTCAGTTCTTTGGTGGAGGTAGGTTATGGTTTATTCTATGTGATAGATAGACTCTTAATAGTGATTGATAGTCATTGAGTGATACTGTGAAATTTTCTATGTACTTAATTGTTGTGGTGTGGATGATTCATGTGTTGTTGTGATTGGTCTGTAGTTCCAAGTCCGCGAAATCCATTATCTTGTACTTGAACTATTAAAGTGATGCCTTGAATAAAGAAGGCTTAATGAAATATTATTACGAAAATTGAAAGAGATGTTAAAGAATGATGAATTAACTAAATTGTTGGATCGGGTACCACGACGACACGATATATTTGGATCGGGTAACACGAGCCTGCACGATATTATTGAATCAGGTGTCACTTTTCGACACGATATTATTGGATCGGGTGTCACGTTTCGACACGGTAACATTAAAGGAGAACATATGGAATTAACTTAATGTACTCAATCTCAAAGAACTTGCTTCCCAAAAGAGTGTGGTATGGTGGCTTGAGTCCTCTTTTGTGTTCTTGATATTGTTGACTGATTACGTACTTGCTTTAGTGCTCTTTTCACTTGTTCATGGTGTTTGTTGCTTGCCACCTGCTTAGTACTATAGTTGATTTCATGTTATTACTATATGCATATTGGTTTCTATTTTGGGTCGGCCAATGATATCTATTAGTACACGTTGCCCTGTACTAATCCCTACTTGTGTTTTCCTTTATTTTCCCTTTGTGGAGTGCAACAAGTGTACCAGCGACTTCGACTCGCCCTCAGCTCTAGCCAGTCTCCAGTACATCAGGTTCCAGGGTGAGCTATTCATTCTAGCTTGTGTTGGATTCTCTTGGTGTTGGCATGATGTCCTTAGTTTTCGGACACAAACCATTTTATTGATCTATTTTGGTATATTTGATACTCTTAGACTTGGTATTTGGAGATTAAATGTCCTTGATGTGATGACTTTCAGGCTTTGGGAAACGATATGTAATAGTCTCTAGAGGATTTTTATTTCTTACTTTAATAAGGTTTGAGCTTCCGCATTATGGTTGTATTTTGTAACTTGAACAATTAATATAAGCTGGGGTTTGGATTCGTTGGTTCGCCCACTTAGAAAGTTAAGTGTGGGCGCCACTCATGACTCGTTTTGAATCGTGAAAAACTTGGTATTGGAGCTTTAGGTTCGATGATCTCATCACACAAGGACAGGTCTAGTATAATCTTGCGAAACTATGTGGGGATGCCTTTACTTTTCTTCGAAAGGCTATAGGACTTCAGGGAAACTCTATTCCTTTTTTCTTTCGTGCTATTACTTGAATCCAATTGGTATCTATGTGATACAAATTGGTATCTTACCTCCTTCACTCTATTTCATATACGATTAGAACTAGAGTAACAGAAGTGGCAACACCAACACCAACAAGAGAGGATGCGTCCTTGGGAATATGCATGTTTCCCCGATTGGCTATAGGTCTTGTAATGACTAGTGACCAAAATGATTTGTTTATTAAGTTGTTAAAGTTGAAATCTCTGATCTTCAAAAGTACTGAATCTGAAGATGCTTACGATTTACTTGTTGATTGTCATGAGCTGCTTCATAAGATTTATAGAGTAGAGTGATTTGGTGTTGAGTTTATGACATACGAGTTTCAAGGAGAAGTTAAAATATGATGGTGGTCTCATGTTGGGTGTATATCAAAGAGGATCATGATACGGCTACTACAGCAGTACCGATGCTTACTTTGTTTGAGTTATGAAGTGTGTTACTTTTGCTATCGACCTGATCTAAAAAAAATGCATATCGCTTGGGCTAGAGACAAAACAGATTTGATAATGTTTTGCAACTATTCAATGGGTAGAAATGTGTGGGCTATTTGGGTATGACCTTCTCGATGGGTATGATCTAGTGATGGATCTAAAAGACTTTCATGGTATGGCACTAATGGTATGTGGAGACGAATACGTCGATTGTCAAGTGTGAATACTAACAAGGAGTTATCAGTTTTATGACATGTTCACATAATGAGATTCAATGTTGCACATTTGAGAAACCAACTAGTTTGTTACTATGGATGCTTGGGTTAAGCATTGTTTTTAAGGAAGATTGTAGTGGTGGATCTTTGGTACGATATTAATGTATTTAGGTTGTGAAGTGTATCTTGAGGATTCTAAATGAGGACTGGTGATTTTATCTTAAGCTCAAAAGGAGTGGATTGATACCGGAATGACAAGCTTATATATAAAGGAAGTCCTAGTGAGTATACTTGGGTGAAGGCAATTGAAGATTTTAGTGAGAAAGTGCGTATAAAATTGGGTTAGTCCTTTGGATTTGATTTTTATAACTGGGTTTGAGGTGTCATGTTGATGAAATGGTTGACTTCGTGCTGATGGCAAGGGCTAACTGAGCATGATGGTAATAAGAGATCGTGATGGATTGTGATTGGAATACAACTATATGATAAGAATTGTTGGTTAAATGAGTTTCGTATGGTAATAACGACTTGCGAGTAACTAAGGTTGTGGTTTGAGTAATGTGGTTGTATAGAAAGTTTTAGGACTTGCTGGGACTTCGCTCGAATAGAAAATTAAAGGAGCTAGAGTCATAATGAAAAATTAAATTAAATTTGTGAGATGTAGTGTAGCCTTCAGAAGGAGGTGAGAGCAATAATATTTTCTCTGATTGCAAGGGCTAAAGAGGTATCTTCAGGGGGGTTAAGAATTAGGTTCAAAGACGTGTGGTTTCATCTGTTTTGCTCTTGTTAGGTAATAGTGTCACAGGTTCATCAGATTGGTTAAAAACTATTGGATAAGACTTGAGAATGGAGTGTACAAACGTTCAGCTCGAGTGTGATGATAAGTTCTTTTATTGTTTTGAGTTTGGTAGTGAGTACGGTTGGACTTTTAGCGAAGTATATGGTGAGGTCGATGGAGAGGCGATCAATGATAAGCTAAGATACGTGAATTCATAAAAATCTTCAAGGTATGAGCTAATGTTGATAAATAAGGGGATTGAGTTACATAGTTGGATTTACAATTCCAGTTTTCATTGTAAGTCTACATTCGTGGTGGTATGTTTTGTCAAGGTATGTATTTGTAAGGTAAGAAATGATCGATTGCCTCGGGTATTGAACATTTGGAAGAACTTATGCATAGTTTGGGTCGTAAAGTTTGTTACTTTTGATTGTTAAAGGACCTAAGGAAGGTTTTCACTTAAAAGTGTTAGTTTAGAGTATAAGGTAAAATATCATAGATTGTTGGTCAAGGGATAAGATTGGTAAGCGAATCCGTGAAAGGAACAAAAGTTCGGTGTATTGAAGAGTTCAAGGTATTTGAAAATTTTTTCATGGGAAGAATTTAAGAAAGGTAAAGGAATGAAAAATCTCGTATAGACCCTTGGTTTGGAATTGAAGATTGTATGAATTTTCACCTTTGAGTTCAGATATGAACTGGTTCGGTACAGACTTACTAGGGGTTTATCAATGACTTTTACGAAGATTGGATTTTAGTTTAAGTGACAAACAGTGATGTGCGGAAGATTCTACATTTTTATGTTGGTTTGGATTGTTCAAATTATGGTAGATGACTTATGGGGGTGCTACGGTATGGACCTACAGTTCTACATATTTATTGAGGATTTTTTTTCCAGGGATTGAAACTACACAGATTATTATGATGTGTTACATAGACATTTGATGGCAAATAGAGGTTATGTGCTCATAGTATAAAAAATTATTGGGTTGACCAAAAAACAAAGATCTCTCTAAGTTTTGGCATGAGGTATATTATGATTTGAATGGAAATTGAAACTTGATATGTGAAAGATGGCGTGAAGTTGACATCTGGTGTGATTCAATAGCTTTATCTCGATGGGAAAGTACTATCAGATTTTAAATTAGTGCTACTATCCTTGGGTGGGACCCGTATCTGTCAAGGAATGCTTACAAAAAAAGAGATGGAGCCATAGTTCAGAAATTGGAGGCAACAATGTGTTTGCTAAAAAGACTTTGATACTAGAAACAGTTTGAAAGTAAGGTAAATAGCCGGAGTGGTTATGATGGTAGTTATTATTAAGAGTATGGGCTTCAGTGGAATGATGTGCAGAGTATGCGGAGTCTGATAAATAGAGTATAGGTACTATCATAATGGGGACCAGATCAGTGGATTGTGGGTAGCTAAAAATCTAAGAAATGGAGTCAACTAAATGGAAATATTTGATATCGGCTCTTTAGAGAAAGCATTTAGTGCTATTCAACCTTGGTTCCGTACATGGTTTGGAGTATGATTCACTAGCTATGCCCACACATGTTTTCACTTTTGTGGGTAGATCCCTAGTAGTGGATAGGGTGTATCGATCCTGTGATGTCCTCTTAGTTGGGTAGGATGTTTGGGTAGACTTGATTATCTCATATGACATATTTGGTGTTGTCTTGGAGTTGTTGAAGTATTCCAGTGGTTCTACATGTACCGCCTTGCTTATGAGAATTTATAGAAGAGCTACCCTGGATATTTATAGTTGTCCGATAGTCTTAATATTCATCTAGTCGTCGAGGTCATGTTCCGATTATGTATGGTTGAATGTGGGGACCATTGGGTCTAGTTCTACCGTTCCTAAGGGTTATTTACAATCACAACTACTAATCTTGCTTTTTGACAGTGTTGTTAAAGGTTCGGTATGCTTGAGTGTATCACTCGATGCGTGTTTACTTGATCATTTCCTTCTTTGGGTTAGATAAGTTTGTTTCTCCCTTGATGAGTACCTGATGTCTAAAGATCACTTTTTTATAACTTAAGCTCGTGGAAAGTTTATGTTGTGAGACAGAAATATTGATAAGATCTATGATGGTTTGTGCAGTATGAGTGTGTGGTGGTTGGTTCAGGTTCACTTGTGGTTATAGCCAGTATTGATTCAGGATTTTATCATAGTTATGTGAGAAAAGATTCGTCCAAATGGTTGTGTCAAGGTATTTGAGAACATGTTGCGGACGTGTGTACGATTAACTTTGGTGGTTATTGGGAGTATTTTTGTTGCTAGTTGAGTTTACATACAACAATAGTTATCACTCGAGTATTGATATGACCCCATTTGAGGCATTGTATGGGAGGAGGTGAAGGTCTCTAATTGGTTGGTTTGATGCATTTGAGGTGAGACCTTGGGTACTGATATTTTTAGAGAATCGTTAGAGAAGGTGAAATTCATCCAGGAGTGCATCCAGTGTTTCATGTGTCTATGCTGAAGAAATATAATGGTGATGAGAACTACATTATCCGTTGGGATTCGATTATGCTTGATGAGAATCTATCTTATGAGGAGGATCTTATAGCTATTCTAGATAGGGAGGTCCGGAAGTTGAGGTCAAAGGAGATTGCATCTGTAAATGTCCATTGGAAGAATCGTCTAGTTAAGGAGTCTACTTGGGAGACTGAGGATGATATGCACAAAATATATCCACACCTTTTTATCGATTTAGGTACCCCTTTCTTACCCTCGCCTTCTTTTGATTGTTCGAGGACGAACGATGGGTAAATTGGTATCGGATGTAATGATCCGTTAGGCCGTTTTGAGCACTAGAGATATTTCGACCTTTGTCGTTAATTTGAAATGAGAATTGTGAACTATTTGTTTAACTACGGTTATTTAGTTGGTGGTTAATGGGCCAAGTCCATAATTTATTTAATATCTTATATCACTTGGCCCATGTTTATTAAAATAAGTTAGTAGGGTTTGTCAGTTTTAGTACATAATTATTTTGGATGGAAAAAGAAATAAGGGCGAGTTGGAGGAGGCCATTGTATTTATCAAAGAAAATACACATAATCGCTGAATAGAGAATCTGTAACTCTATATCCAGTACACGGCTTGCTCTTGAATCAAAGCTTTCTACTTTTGATGGTGCCCTTAATCAAAACAATGGGAGTTCAAATAATGATTCTCACTAGAAAACCAAGAGCTTCTATGAGCTTGAGAAGTACTTGTCTAGCTTTTTGGATTCATCTACAAGTACTGGAATTGAGAGAATGAAGCTAAAGATTGAAACTTTAATTGCCATTGCAGAACAACTACTTTTAGCTTGTCAAGGACTTGTGAGACAAGAATGTCGACAAGCCAAATAAGACTTGTTGTTTGTTGAGCATCTTGTCAATAGTGTAGAAGAGTGCACAAGAAAGTTGATTGCATTTTGTGGAAGAGGCAGGTTCTATCTTTGATAAAATTTGCTCAAGCACATGTTGTCCGGCTTGTAGAATCAGCATTACAACTGTCATATGCTGATTTTATCGCTACATATGTATTATGGAGGTTTGGAGATTTTGGTTTTAGTTAATGGTTCATAATTGGTTAATTTTTTATTATTATCACTTTATAATCTAAGTTTCGATAAATTGGTATATGCAATTAAATATTAGGTGTATTGTATTATATGAATACCACTAAAATTATGATAACTGGAGGAATTGAGACTTACCCCTAGGCTTGAATTTAAGAAATATAAGATTTGACCTATTAATTAAGATCACAGTTAAAACTTGATTATAGAATTGAGTGCGCGTACTTACAAATTATGCATACTTGATAGATTGAAATCATTCTGAGGCATTGAGGAAAGGAAAAGCATTGGGGAATTAGCTTGATTGATTTCAGTTCTTTGGTGGAGGCAGGTTATGGTTTATTCTATGTGATAGATAGACTCTTAATAGTGATTGATAGTCATTGAGCGATACTGTGAAAGTTTCTATGTACTTAATTGTTGTGGTGTGGATGATTCATGTGTTGTTGTGATTGGTTTGTAATTCCAAGACCGCAAAATCCATAATCTTGAATTTGATCTATTAAAGTGATGCCTTGAATAAAGAAGGCTTAATGAAATATTATTAAGGAAATGGAAAGAGATGATAAAGAATGATGAATTAACTAAATTGTTGGATCGAGTGCCATGAGCCGGCACGATATATTTAGATTGGGTGCCACGAATCGGCACGATATTATTGGATCGGATGTCACGTTCCGACACGGTAACATTAAAGGAGAACATATCGAATTATCTTAATGTACTCAATCTCAAAGAACTCACTTCCCAAAAGAGTGTGGTACGGAGGCTTGAGTCCTCATGTGTGTTCTTGATATTGTTGACTGATTATGTACTTGCTTTAGTGTTGTTGTCACTTGTTCATGGTGCTTGTTGCTAGCCACCTGCTAAGTGCTATAGTTGATTTCATGTTATTACTATATGCATATTGGTTTCTATTTTGGGTCGGCTGATGATATCTACTCAGTACACGTTGCCCTGTACTGATCCCTACTTGTGTTTTCCTTCGTTTTCCTTTTGTGGAGTGCAGCAAGTGTACCAGCGATTTCGACTCGCCCTCAGCTCTAGCCAGTCTCCAGCAGATCAGGTTCTAGGGTGAGCTATTCATTCTAGCTCATGTTGGATTCTCTCGGTCTTGGCATGATGTCCTTAGTTTTTAGTCACAAACCATTTTATTGATCTATTTTGGTGTATTTGATACTCTTAGACTTAGTATTTGGAGATTAGATGTCCTTGATGTAATGACTTTCAGGCTTTGGGAAACGATATGTAATAGACTCTAGATGATTTTTATTTCTTACTTTAATAAGGTTTGAGCTTCCGCATTATGGTTGTATTTTATAACTTGAACAATTAATATAAGCTGGGGTTTGGATTCGTTGGTTCACCAACTTAGAAGGTTAAGTATGGGTGCCACTCATGACTCGTTTTGGGTCGTGACACTCAACAATAGAATTAACTTAGCAATTGTTGCTCACCACATTGGTGCTTCGCCATTACTAATGTTTAAGATTTTCTTAGAGGTAAAGCTCTTTTCTTTTTCTTTCGCTTCACTCAAAAAACTCATTTTGATTAATAATTAGGTTTTTATTTTTTTGAAATGAAAATAGTTATTTTGATTAAAGAAGAAGAAGATAGGTTCCGCATATTTTATTGATGTATGTCCTAATAAATAGTGTCTTTGTTGTTCTTGTTGTGATATGTGTTAAATAGGCATCACTAATGACAAAATATGATTTTATTGTTGTACTAGTTATCGTCATGATGTGGAAAATTGGGGTCTGCAGTTGTTTGATTTTTTCCAATAATTGAGTTAGTTATTGCAAGGATAAATTATTGGAGCAACCTCACTAGTTTTTTGATAAAGTTGAAGTGGTTAGAAAACAATTAAACAACTACTAAGATTGATACAACAAGTCCATTGAATTGTACCAATAATTATTCAATTGTTGGAAAAAGGAATCAAAAGTTGTTGAGTTTGTCATAACAAGTGATAAGGATGAAATGGGCAATTGAAGGAAATAAGAGAACATATGTGGATTAAAATTAAGAAATTGAAATTATGGGCAACAAGGGACTAAAACCCTCACCTCCCAATTGATTTCAACACGTAAAATCAACCCTACTCAAGAATCAAAGGCAATCAAAAGATGACCACAAATGGGAGACACTTTGATTAATCAAACAAAGAAGTTAACTATCAATTCTAAGAGTAACCACTAATTACTCACTAATTCCTTAAGGGAATTAAACTAAACACTAAATTAGCAACTACAAGTTGAGAGCATTCAATTTCAACATTCAACATACTCTAAGTCTTCCAAAATGAAAAAAAAAACTAATATTTATACCAAGGAAATAAAGAAGACACTTCTTTGACAATTTTACCCTTAATGAGATTAGAGCCCTATTTGGTTGCCTTCTTTTGTGAATTCTTGAATTCATGAGATGGCCATTTGCACACATGACCATTTTTTTCCCTTCTCTTCACTTGATGGACCTTTAACACATTATATATCTTTATTTGGTGTCCATCAAGCTCCTCTAAAGCTTTCGTATGATCTATGTTATCCATGCCGTTATCATCAAGTTTGTTGAATTGCTACAACAACTCACTTAGATGTTAGAACAAAATTAACAACTATTGAATTTGTCGCAACAAGTCATTAGAATTGCTGCAATAACTTAAAAATATCTAAGCAACTATTCTAACAAGTTTATAATTTGTTGCGACAACTTCAACAACTATTTAATTTTGTCGCAGTAACTCACTCATTTATTTAAATAAAATCAATATTTAATTTACTTTTTCGATCAATTACAATAATTATTTTTTATTTATTTTGAATAACTAATTAAATTAATTGACGATTTCTATTTTATTTCATGTGTGTAGATAAAATTCAAAGAGATAAAGCACTGATGGACTCCTTCTAGAAAATCTAAAGAAATTAGGATACAAGAGTAAAGAGAAGAAGAATTTTCAATAGTAACTGACAATGTTTGTTGATCATGCCAGAGACATGGCTAAAAGTGAGGCATCCTCAAGTCAGAGGCATTTGAATACGGATTCAGAGGCTTAACAAAAAACATGACCTGACAAGTTTACAGATGAAAATGGTTCATTCAAACAAAAAAGTAAAATTAAACATGAAAATGATTTTGATAAAAATAATTTTGACGATCATTCGAAAGCTAATGAAGATGGAGATGGTGAGAATGAAAATGGTAAAGATAAAGATAAAGAAGATAAAGAAAGAATAAAACATGCAAATAATATGCATGCCCAATCATCTATACCTACCAAGTTTTCATATAGTAATCCAAGCAGTAACAACAACAATAATAACAACAACAACTATAAGAAGAAGAAGAAGAACAAAAACAATAACAACAATAAAAAAAAAAATAATGCAAACAACCAAGTTTTTTTGATAGTGATCCAAATAACAATAACAATAATAATAATAAAAAACAATAACAATAACAATAACAATAATAACAATAACAACAATAACAAGAATAAGAATAACAATAATAATAATAACAATAATAATAACAATAACAATAACAATAACAATAACAATAATAACAATCTATCTATATATAATAAGAGAGGTAAAAAGTGCCACATGTCAGCATCACAAAAATTCAACAATTTTAAAATTCAAAAAATAATTTTAAATATGTATCTTAAATTAACCCAAAAGAAATAAAAAAAGAGTAACCAACTATTTAAAAAATTCATGTTTTGAAATACAATTTAAAAATAAAAGATTAATAATAATGTTGAATTTAACTTGCAAATCAGTTTCCACGAAAACTGTTTTTTTTAATTTGAATTTTAAAATTTCCTATTTTGAGATTAAAATTTAATAATAAAATCAAATAATATAATTAAATAATAAATAATTATTTTATTTTCTATAATTATTTTAAATAATAAATAAAAATTAAAAAAAACAAAATAGAAACTTAAAAGTATTTCTTAAATTAACATTTAAAAACTTATTTAACAGTACAAAACTTATTTAAATTAATAACATTATAAAACTTATGTGAATCAAAATAGGGAAGAAAACCATTCCCATTTGATAGGTCTCTAAATTTTACCAAATAACTTTTATTAAAATCTGTTAAATGAATATATACATTATTTTTAAAAAAATAAAAATCATTTTAAATGTGTTTTTTTTTAAATTAAGAAACCAACCCACGTAATGCTATTTTTAAAAAATGGCAAAGTAGTTACTTTTTGAATTTGAATTTAAAGTGGTTACCTAAAATTGCTCTATCCATTATCTGTATACTCTATATATACATAAAAAAAATTAATTAAAAAAAATTAATTGATCTATTCTTCTTCAAATGTGTAATGTTACGTTATTTGTTGAATAATTTCCATTCTTCTTATCTTCATCTTTTTATGGGGCGAATAGATAGATTATTTGATGGCTAGTCGAAGTAAAATTGAATGTATCTGCAAATAAAAAAGTGAAAGTTCAAGAAGAAAATATTTATCAAAGTGAAAATCCTCTACAAATGATGATATTGTTAGATCTATGATGTCTTATGTCTTATTGTGATTTCTTTTAGTTCATTTCATACAATTTGATTTGTTTCTGACATATTTTGTACTTAAATTCTTTAGGCCGACAGAGTTTTCTATATTTTTATTATTTACATTTGTAATCTTTGATGATTTTTACTGTGATTAATATTTTTTTTAACGATTGTATGCTATTTTTTATTTAATTTTAGTGAAGTTATTCTAATACTTTTTATGTTATCATTTTGTCAAGACCCGATTTCTCAGGTCATGATATGCAACGAACTATCAAGCGGACGCCAACAATAAGAAGTGAGAGCTTAAAGCAAAGCAGAGAAAGGAAAAATCAACAAAACCATACAGGAACAATCCTAATACCTGACATCAGTTAGTAGGTGAGCATCTAATAAAAAATAGGAGTACAAGGCTTTCACAATTACAAGACAAGTACAGGCTATCTCTGAATGCAATATAAAGACTAAGCCTAACCAAAACAGACGGAAACCAGTAGCTCCAGACCCCAGGAGCTCACCCTAATATCTGAAATCCCAAGCTGCTCCACATGACTCCAAATCAACGGCGATAACTCCAGTGCAATCTGTAGGGAGCAGAAGTGTAGTATGAGTACCAAAAGCGGTACTCAGTAGGCAACGGTCGACTGAGCTCAAAGTTAACACAAGCATAAAAAACAAGTAATAAGAAAAGCATAGCACAAGTAACTAAACAGGAGATACTAAAGTAGACATGAAGTAAAGAATAGAAACAAGAAATAAGGGGGTAAGAAGCTGAGTCAAAAACACACTTGGATCGCAAACCAACAACCTTATCACAAGCAACTAAGATTCCAAGTCAACTACCCATTGTCAGGAGGACCCACAACTACAATTCTAAAGTCAAAACCTACTTGGTAACAATAAAACAACAGAGAATAGAATATAGTCAAACAATAACCTAACCGGACCCCTATAAGCCCGGAAGGCACAAACAACAAACATAACCCAACCGGCCCCCATAAATCGGAGGGTACAAACAACAAACAAGTATACTGGTGATAGGCAATGCATATGAATGCATGGTGAGCAACAGAACCATCAATAACGATCCAAACCTCTAACCATAGGACTCTAGTCAACTCCCAGCCCAGCTAGCAAGAGTGACAATCAACTCAACCAGTCAACTCCCAACCTCGCTAGCAAGAGTGACTTTCAACCCAAGCCGCCCAGCCATATAATCCACTCCCAAGGACGTCAACCGCCCATCTAACAAGAGTGCCTCAGGGGTGAGTCAACTCCGAAGGGGATCTCAGATGTCCAGGCCGTGCAGTCAGCCAGCCACTCCCAGGGGCGTTAGGCACCTAGCTAGCAATAATTCTCGGGGGCGTATCGACTCAAAAAACGATCTCAAGTATCAAGGCCGCCCAGCCAACCAGTACACTCACAGGGGTGTAAGCCGCCCAGCTAGCAAGAGTGACCCGGGGTGTAAGTAAAACCAAAAGCATGCAAAAAAGGGCGTCGACACGCCGGGTATTCAAGTGAAAACTGAGCAAATCCCAGATGCCTCTAATATCTCAAGTAGAAAAGGAGCACGTCCCTGACGCCTCATAATCTTAAAATTCAGTAAATAAAGTGATCAAGGTGGTACGACTCCCATTAAAACTAGTTTAGAATAAAAACCGAGTAAAATAGTATCTCATCATGAATGATAAATATATCAATGCATGGGCTGGGATCTGTAATTCCCCAGCTTTCCAAGGAATGAAAAATGCAGGATTTACCTGTAGGCAGTGACCTACGGAGGCCACTTACGGGCTGTAGTTAGGTTGACAGGCTGTAGGTGAGAAGCCGTCAATGGCTCTGTCAAGTTCAGTAATTCTCAGTCTCTGAAGTTTGTCCTACGGGTAGCAGGACGGTTCGTAATTCAGTTGACGGTCCGTAGAAAGTAACCATAGAAGTCCTTCAGACTTAGCCAAAATCTTGAACCTCAGGCAGTGATCTACGGTGGTGGTGTACGGTCCGTAGATGGATCTACCAACCGTAGATTTGAAGCGTCGTTGCAGGGTCCCCAAATACCAACTCTCTGAATCTTTTGACGGTTCAACAGGACGGTCCGTCAATGGATGTACGGACCGTAGGTAGGCCTCGTCAGTTTTTAATTAAGGGCTTTTTGGTCTTTTCCCTAATTGTTTACCTATTAAGTTAAGTCGGTTATACCCTCAATCTTAGACCTATAAATACTTTCTAAGCCTAAATCCAATTCATTCCAAAACTCTCCTCTCTCAAATATTTTTCTCTCAACTCTCAAGGAAGAAGAAGAAGCTTGAATCCTCCATAGAAGACCTTCAATCTTCTCCAATTTTTGGTGAATTTCTTTGAGGTATGATAGTGTTCACCATTAAGAGTCTTTTCCTCCAATGGGCCCTTCCTCTTCTTCATGATTTTTCCAAGGTTTACTCTAACCTTATTGAATTAGGGTTTGTGATCAATCATTGTGGGTTCTTCAATTATGATTCCAATTATTGATTTTATGATTCCTAGTGCACGATCTAGCGTGATAAAGTAACTTAGTGCACGAATTAGCCTGAATTACATGATTTGATGTAAATATTGGATGAACCCCCATGATCCCAAGCTAATTCTCCCCAATTTGATAATGTATGCTTTGATTGTTGGGTTGAGATATGAATTGATGAAATTGATGGATTATCTATGAAATTGAGCATGAATTGGGGTTAATTGCATGAAGTTAGCATGTTCAAGTAAAAAGCATGATTTTCCTCTTTTATGTGGGTTACTTCAAGTATGATTAAATTGCCTTGATTATGACTTTTAAGAGCTAGCTTACATCGAGTTGCATGGTTTAAAATAAAGGCAATATGAACCCATTAGCTATGAAGAAAGAGCATGATAGAATCATGAAGAAAGAAGCTTATAGAATCTAGCACATTTTATATGAAATCTATGATATGATGATGTTGAGTCTTGAAAGGGTGTTCTCGTATAATGCTCAACCTAAGCTTGTGAAAGGTTTTCTCACATTGTAAATGACTCATAACTTGTTAAAAGGTTTGCTTAGCTAAAATTGAATCAAGAGCTTAAAGAAGCTATCTAGGGGTGTAAGCTTGGACTAGTCCATGAGATGTGAAGTCATGTTTAGCTTGGATTGGCAACCCCAGTTGTGCCCTTCCATGGATATCATATTTGTGATTGTATAGTGGGAATTATGCGTAGAACCGAGTGGATGGGTGACAAGTCCCCATATGTCCTATGCCTATGTGCCCTCATAGGTGGTCTTTAACAGGCCCATATCATCTTAGCTAGTGGATCCACGTAGGCTATGGTTCAGGATTCTACCTTGGCAAGTAGAATGGCCCTTCTTAGATGTAGGGCAGACACCGGATTCCATGTTGAGTTATTCCATGGTCTACAGATCGGTTTGAGGCTTTTCCCACACTCCAGCTTGCACAATGGTGCATGGGTTACTAAAGGTAAAGTAAAGAAAAGAAGAGTAAAAGAAAGATGATTAGCTTGCTTTGGCCATGGTTTATGCTTTATGCTATTTGCTTATATGCCTTATCACATTTAGCTTGGCCACTTGCATGTCATGTTTATATCTCAGTTTCTAGCATGTTTTATGAGTTTAGATGCATTGCTATCGTACTCAGTACTTTATTGTGCTAACACATACTCTTGTCTGCATCAACTTCTTTGGTGTAGGACGTGGCAGTTCTCCTACTCGTGGCTAGAGCATTGACCTAGAGTTGAGAAGAAGACTTGGTGAGTCCTCATCCATCCGAGGACATAGCCTTATTGGGTTTTACTTTGATGTCTTTCCTTATGTTGGATGTTGTATTGGGCTGCGTCCCTACCACTTTTATTCGTATTCTATGATATTAGAAGGCTTGAGACATGAGATGTAGACTTTCGCTGTTTTGATTAAAGCTTTGATATAAAAATGCTCTTTTGAACTCTCATTTCTCTATTATCTTGTATGTTATGTATGCTAAGGGCTTGTATGAGGCCTCTCGGGGTCTTGTACGCCGTGTTACATCTAGGGGCTACACTAGGTCGTGACAGGATCGCACCACAAAATCCGTGAAAATGGGCAAATAATGCAATGCATGCCATCATCAGCATTCAAACAAGTCAGTGGAAATGAAATAATTATACAGCCAATGAAACCATCCTACCAATGCAGAGAGTACTAACCTGGGATCCAACTGTTCCTCGCATACGGCCTCGGGCCCAACAGTATAATCATAAGCTCAATAAGGATACAACATGCCTACCGCTAATCAACAAGCAAAGGGATGAAGAAGAGATTTCACATTATTAAACGGGGAGCAAACTCAAGAGACGATGCCCTACCCCAATCACACTGTTCCAGTCCCAGACTAAGCACAGCTAGGACCAACCCACAGCTACCATGAGCCACCAAGGTCAAAAGCATCAACGCAAGGGGAACAACCCAAAACAAGCCCTAAATAGAGCAAATAATCACAACGAGGTGATAAATTACAACCTAAAGCATCTAATGTCTAGCCTAGTCTAAGGCCACCACGAATCAATCCTAAAAAGGATAAGCAAAATCATCAACACCAAAAGTGAAGCCACAACCTAAACTAAGGATCCCAACACCCACAATAATCCCAAGGCTCTTACGGGACCAAAAAAGGATGGAATAACAAGAGGAAAGCTAAATACCTGGCAAATACCATCCAAAATTACACGAAATGTATACTAGGCATTATCTAAGAAGCTCAATCTAGAAAGTAGACTGAAGCCTACCTCAAAGCTGAACACGAGCGCTCAAAATCCACTATACACGAGCTTTCCACATCTGAAACACCTCCGAACACCGCCAAACTATCAAATTATCAATCACAACGTCAATACGGATGCTTTGACACAAAAATCAACAATTGGAAATGGACCCAAAATTGAGTCAAAATGAGAATGTGGGACCCACGCTGGGAATTCCAAAATTGACTCCATCAAAAGGTCCTAAACTATGCCTCAAACTTGTGTTCCAAAATTAAACACAATCCGAGGCTCGAAAGCAGCAAAGCCAGCACATGCAAAAAATTCACAAATTAAACACCAAAAAGAGGAGGGGCAGCAGCTTCGAGCTGAAATTCACCTGAAAATGAGGCTTTACCAACATAATTCGATCACTCCACCACATAGCCACAACCTCCACGATCATACAGGACTTCGAATAACTCAAATCGGAGCTCGAATGAGGGAGAAATCACCTCTTGACAATAAGGACTAAAAGCTGAAATTTCTGGTTTATAAAGATTGAAACTGGTCGCTAAAACTGAATTTCTGGTCATTAAAAGTGTGATATCTGGTCGTTAAAAGGCTGCACCAGATATCAGCACTTCAGCTAATTTGGTTCAACTCAGAATTCTCCGACGAGGTGCCCGGGATTCATTCGGAACCCCATGCGCGTAAATGATTTATGCTACCCCATCGGGAATGATATTCTGGACTCAACAAAACCATGGAATGTCCCATCCGAGGTCATTTCAATAAAAAGTGGGTCTCACAATCGATTCCCATTTAAAGCCAAATTCCACAAAGGGCTTTAAAATTAGCCCGAAAGCCTTGGGACCTAAACAAAGGGTCATTTTAGGCCAAACTCGACATTTCGGAGCTAACCGGGCTGATGAAATTCTCATTCGAGTACGTTTACCAAGAATGTTGACCAAAGTCAACCCTTGACTTAAACTTCAAAGTGAAAATGCCTAACGGCACAAACTCACACCAGAACTCTTGAGGCCCTAACCAACCACGCTCCTAGCCTAAAATGGCTCTTCCAGAGCTGATGAAATCTTCAGAATTTCATTATGAGGTCGTCTTCCTGAACTTCTGACTGAAGTCATCCGTTCAAATTTCGAAGGATCCAAAATACGAAAACTTACACAAAATCTAAACAAACGACCCGGCGACCAAACTTTCAGTCCCAGCAAGTCATAAATGACTTGTGGCCGCTACAGGAAAGCTCTAAATGCTGGAAAAAATCAAAAAATGAAGAAAATGACCTGGAGGTTCATTACAACACCCACTACTAAAAGGACTTTCATCCGTGAAAGTTGAAGGATAGACACAACCTAAAGGCACAAAAATACAAGGATACTGAGTCCGCATGCTCTGCTAGACCCTCAGACAACCTCTAGGATCGAACAATGCCATCACAGAACTCAGGCTAAGAGGAAAATCCTCAAATTCCATTCAAAACTCCAAAAACTCCTCCCAATCCATTTTGGTCTCCAACTCTCACCCAACTGAACTCAACTTGCCTGAAAGCACCAGATTCATCTTAATAGACCAGCACCACACCAAAACCACAGAATAGAGCAATCGTAGAACCATGGCAGATGCAACCCAACTTCCAAATAAAAAAACTAACCTTATGCTCCACATTTACTCTCTTCTAACCACCACGAGCATTCTACCGGTCCTTAGCTATCTTGAATATCTCCAGAACCAATTGAAACCTTCCTACAAGGCCACACAACATCAACCTCGAAAGAACAATAGGCTTCTCTTGAACATCGAAGAACGACAACTACAAGGACAAGGAACTCAGCCCAGGGTAAAACCCCAAAATCATTTCTAACCACCTTTCTGACTCTACATCATGCACCGGCCTCGAGGGCTATCAACACAACAACAAAAAACCAACACGATAGCTAGTCCAGGCACAACAAGGGATCACACCTCCAACTTCCAGCTAGTCATAACTAACCTTTAAGACCAAAAGAAGCGGATGAATCCAAAAGACCAAACGAGCGAAAACACAACTCCGCATTTGGAGTAAAGACTAAGGAAAAGGGAGAAAGCAACCAAAATGTACTGCCACAACTAAAAAAGGCTAACTACCCAACACACAACTCCGAGAACTATCATTCTTCCAACTACTACTCAAAAGGGACGACTCACAATTAAGCCAACTAGGTCCTACAACATACAAAATGTCAATCGGGCAAAGCTGGTCTGGCCACCTATCAAACAAGGATCGGCATCACAGCAAAAGCACACAATAAGGGTGGAAAATAGGGAAACTGGCTAACCCAAGGCCACAACCACAAAAGGACTATCAAGGCAAATGCACAGGAATTTACTCAACTACTACTCCTAAATTGAAGCAACAGAGCCTAGCCGATCCACTACTACAAGAAATCAACTACATGGGTAAAACACATACACAGTCCTCAAATCAAGCTGCCATAACAAGCCATCGATAGATAATAAGCCAAATAAACCCAAATGGACATAAATATCCCAAATCACAAAAAATAAGAACCAACAAGATAAACCACAACATCACATCCAAGGAACGGATACCTGAAGCCTCGGCCTCTAACCGGCCTGCAGAAGGATAGAATGGACCGTGTTCGACCTCAACCTAAACACCTGATGTAGTAATGGCAACACCCAAGGCACCACCTCTAATTGAAGGAGCCGATAACCCATAAGCCTGATCTAAATGAATACCTCTCATTATGGTCCCATGCTGGGGACAAGCTGTAGGCTGATGAACAAGGTCCCCACAGGTTCAACTAAGTCTGACCACCCCAGCCTGGGGACTATTAGATGCCAGTAATACTTGGAAAGCAACTCCCACCTGAGGCACTCTATAGACCACTGGCCTAACTTTCCATAATCATAGCAACCTCTATAGCGCGAAGCCCGGTGCGAAGAACATGGTGATCTACCCTGTCTACCTCTGCAAACTCAAAACCATCCCTAGCAAACTGTACTGGGGCCTTGCGACAATCTCTAACATAGTGGCCTATCTCGCCATACCCATAACAACCATTATCGAGAGCAATTGCCTGCAAAGACCCAACTGGAGTAACATGAGACCCAACATCCGAAGGTCCAGAATGACCAACATGAGAAGTCTGGCCTAAACTTTGCCTGCCGCCGATACCACGACCTACGTCAAAACCCCTTGGAACCTGAGATGCTACCTCCATAGGCCTGATAGGTCGAAAAGAAAGATGTCCCTCGCTGAATTGATACTCACCTCAAAGTGGAAAATTTTCACCGTTGAACTGATGGCAAAGCCTATTACCACCATCGCTGTAAGTCTCAAGGAATGCCTGGTCCATAGCCCTCACATGACTCGCAACCAGGGGAAAGGTAGACCCTGTTGATATTAGATGCTCCGATACTAACTGGAGTGGTAAAGACAACCCTCCGATCAACCCCTGACTCAACTCCTACACTAAAAGAAATAATGTGGGGTTATGCCCAGCCCACTCTAGAAATCCCAACACATAGTCAGAAGCGAACGACGAACCCTTCTAGGACCAGTCAAACCAACTCTGCTATGAGGAGCACCCGCTGCACCAAGAACTTCACCTACCTGAGATGTACCCTGAGAGGAGTTCAGACCTCCTATCACTGAATACCGAGGAACCGAGGCAGCCAAAGACCCTACCAAAGCCTGGGCTTTCCCCATACTCTCCTAATGCTAAGGAATGCCTCTGACCTCAAGGTCCATGCCCGAATGAGGCCTCCTAAACCGATCATATGGTGAGACTCTAGTGGAATATGCTGATGCTCCGTCCACTGATGTGTCGGTAGTTTTGACTCACTTTCGAGCATCAAGTGTACTAAATTGGTGTCCTTAATGCCTATTTTGCACTCATAAATAATGTTAAATTGTTTATGTGCAGCAAGGAGACTTGATAATGAGGCAAGGGCAAGATTATGCAAAAGAAGCTAAAAAGTTCTAAAATTGAAGGAAAAAGAAGGCTGGAGCTTGCAAAAGACAACTCGGTGACTCGCCGAGTGGATGTGCATATCGCCTAAAGTTCCAGCAGAAGAGGAAAAGAGTCAAGTCAAGTTGGTGAGCCTCGGAGCTAATCAGTAAATAACCTATGACAATGGTGAGCTCGACTTTGATCGCCTAAAGTTACAAAAGGAGTGAGTACTGAAGTCAAGAATTAAAAGGCGAGAACGAGCAACTCGGTGCATCGCTGAGGGATGGGTGAGCCCGACTTATGCCGCCGAGTGGTCCCGCATTTCATAATGTGGGAAATTTTTGTGAGAGTATAAATAGAGTTCTTGAAAAGAGAGTAAAAAAAAAGTTTTGGGAACCAGTTAACTGAGCCGAAGAAATACTCTTTCACTTTGAATAGTTTTGATTGCTTTTGAACTATTCTTATGGGTTTTTGGATTTAAGACTTTGGGTGTAATTCTAATTGGTAGCATTTTTCTTTTTGAAGATCTTGTGAATCAATGGCTGACATCTTTGGTATCAATTTCTTCACTTTTGCTATGATTGGCTAAAACCCCAATACCTTAGGGGTGTGATTATGTGTTCAATTGATTAATTAACTTATGGGTCTTATGAATTGCTGAATTTGATGCTAGATTGAAATGGGTTCAGTTGTTAATTCATGTTTTCATTTATGAATTGAAGTTGCAAATTTAGTTCTAGTCTATATCTCTTTGTAAACTTGTAAAAGGTGCATTTGAGTGGAATTAACAGTTGATGATTGTATGGGCTATTGCTTTTACTACCCAACTTGTTAAAGTGGGTTGAATCAAGGTACAAGATTGTTTTCTAGTGTAATGCCTGTTGGGGTTTGATGGAACCCAATTGAATGCATGATAGTTGATTGTCAAATAGCTATTGTACTCATGATCTTGCCTACCCATTGGGATTCAACATATTTAAGCAATTCGTACTTACCCATTTAGTGAAATTAGTAGTTGAACACTCATACACTCCTAAGGTCCTTTCTCCCTTTGATTAAATTCGTTGTTAATTGTGTTGTTATATTTGGTTACTAAATCTTCACTCATTTCTTGATAATCAACATCTTATGATTAACTTCATGTTTCGTATCAACTTTTTAAACTCTACAAAAGATTAGAACACTAACTTACTTCGTAGTCGAATTCTGTACTAGATCACTCCACAGGGATCGACCCCAACCCTTTGTTGGATTTATATTTGCTAGCGACCACGTACACCTTGAATCATTATAGGTGTAGTTGAGCATTATAAAAAATGGCGCCGTTGCCGGGGAGTGGTGTCTAGAATTCTTGTATTGAAGTATTCTAGTGAACTAATTTTGTTGTAGTTGAATTTACTTTTTAGTATTTTCGTTGTTTGCTGTCAACAGGTGACTGCTAGCAATCTTGGGCGAAATAACGACATTGGTAACCTGAATGACTTCAATGTTGATCAAGTAGGAAGTGCTGGAGCCATACGTTTGCCCCTACTGTGGGTAATTCTATCTTTCATGTAACCGGGATCGTGCTTCAGTTGTTGCATATCAAAAGGTTTTATGGGGTACTTGATCATGAGGATCCCCATGACCACCTTCAGAACTTTCTGGATGTGTGTGGCCCTTTCTCATTTAAGAACATCTCTCAAGAGTCGATTCGACTTCGTTTGTTTCCCTTCTCTCTAACAGGGGATGCAACGAAGTGGTTAGCTGAACTACCATGAGACTCAATTACTTCTTAGGCGGAGCTCACAGAGGCATTCCTTGAACGCTTCTTTCCCCCTTCAAAGATGGTGAAGTTGAGAGATGGTATCCAAAACTTCAAGCCAGTTGAGGGTGAACCAATTCATGAGATGTGGATTACGTTTCAAAAGCTACTTCTACAATGCCCTACTCATGGCTTACCTGAAGATGTGCTTCTAAAATACTTCTATCGAAGCCTTGACTCTGTCAACAAGGCTACAACTGATCATTTGTCGTGGTGGGATTATGAAACAACCTTTTCCTGTGGCGTCAACTTTGCTTGATGATATGACTAAAATTAGCCTGGCATGGAACACAAGAGAAGATCAAGTTTCACCTCTCACTGTTGGTATGACTAAGGAGCAATTGGAGAAGGACCAAGAGCGTGAGAAACTTGTTATAGGTGGTGGTTCTAAAGCCGTGAATCCAGTTGCTATTAGTCCGAAAGATGCTCAGTTCGAAGCCATGTACAATGAAGAGGTCCAATTCATGTCGAATCAAAGAGCAAGGTTGGAACAAAGAGCAAGGTGGTGGTTGGAGAGAGAGGAGATTGGCGTGATAGAGGTGTCAATTGGAGGGATGGTGAGATAGATCGATATGTGCCTCCACATGATCATTTCAAAGCTAAAGAACAAAAGGCCAATCCCGAGAGTTTCTGGGTTGAAGATATGCTTGCTCGTATTTTGAATAAGGTGAAAGGTTCGGATAAGGTGCTCAAGGAGATGCAATCTGATTTCTCTTCTCTAAACCAAACGGTGACTTCTCACTCAACTTCTATCAAGAATCTTGAATCAAAAATGGTCCAAATCTCCACTCAATTGAATCAGAGACCAAGTGGTGGCCTACCCAGTGATACTTTAGCAAACCCAAAGAACGAGAATGCTCAATGTATGGCTATTGCGACCCGGAGTGGCAAGATGTTGGGTAGTGATGTGATCAAGGGTGATGGGGCTGATTCAAGTAAAGATCAACCTATAGTGGTTGAAGGTGATGGCCTTGAATAATGATGTTCCCAACAAAGGCGATGATGCATTGAATGATATCTCTTCCGGTGGAATTGCTAAGCCAAAGGCGGAGAATGTTTCTAAATCAGTTTATCCAAAGCCGTTGCCTTAAGTTTATCCACCATTTCCACAAAGGTTGAATAAGAGAGATGACAATGAAAAATTCCAAAAGGTTCTCTCTGTTTTCAAGTCTCTCTCTATCAAACTCCCATCGGTGGATGCTTTGCTCGAAATGCCTGGTTATGCTAAATTTATGAAGGAATTGGTCACGAAAAAGAGAAGCATGGACTTTGAGACGGTTGAAGTGTCCCATAATTGCAGCGCTATTATGTCCAATGTAGTTGCTAAAAAGGATGACCCAGGAGCGTTCACTATCCCTTGCACTATTTGGATGTTCGAATTTGCCAAAGCGTTGTGTGATTTGGGGGCTAGTATTAACTTGATGCCCTATTCTATTTTTAAGCATCTTGGGTTGGGTGAGCCTAAGGCAACCACAATGCGACTTCTTATGGCTGATCGCTCTATAAAGCGGCCTATCGGTGTTCTTTATGATATTTTGGTAAAGGTTGACAAATTCATCTTTTTAGTAGATTTTGTGATTCTTGATTGTGAAATGGATGTCGAAATACCTATTATTCTTGGTAGACCATTTTTTGCCATGGGGAGAGCTCTTGTCGATGTGAAAAGTGGCAATTTGAAGTTTAGAGTTAACGAGGAGGAAGTCACTTTTAATGTATGTAAGTCCATGAAGCAACCAAGAGATCTCCATATGGTATCGATTATTGATGTGATCGATGAAACGGTTGCTAATATTGGTGAAGTTTTATGTATTGGTGAATCTTTGGCTGCCGTACTCTTGAATTATGACGGATAAGAGATCCAAGATTATGATGAAGTGGTGGCTGCTCTATCGGGTTTAGGTTCTTACTCAAAAACTCCTTTGAAGCTTGATATTGATTTGAAGAATAGAGAAAGTCCTCCCGCGAAGCCATCCATTGAAGCACCCCCAAAACTTGAATTGCAAGCTCTTCCTCCACATCTTCGATATGTCTTTTTGGGGACTGATAATACTTTGCCGTTTATTATTGCTACTGATTTGCTTGAAGGGAAAGTACAAGCCCTTGTGAGTGTGCTAAAAAGGTTCATAAAAGCTATTGGATGGATAATTGCTGATATTGTGGGGATTCCACCCGGTATTTGCACGCACAAGATTCAATTAGAGTTAGATTGTAAACCAAGCGTCGAGCACCAAAGGAGGTAGAATTCTCCAATGCAATAAGTGGTTAAGAAGGAAATTATCAAGTGGTTAGATGCGGGTGTGGTTTACCCAATTACAGATAGCAAGTGGGTGAGCCCGGTACAATGTGTTCCAAAGAAGGGAGGTATAACGGTAATCCCGAATGGCAAGGGTGAACTTGTACCTATACAACCGGTTACAGGTTGGCGTGTATGTATGGACTATCGGAAGTTAAATGCAAGTACGGAGAAAGATCACTTCTCAATGCCCTTTATGGACTAGATGCTTGATAGATTGGTGGGGCGTGGATGGTATTGCTTTTTGGACGGATATTCCGGTTATAATCAAATCTCCATAGAACCTGAAGATCAAGACAAGACCACTTTTACATGCCCCTGTGGAACGTTTTCTTTTAAAAGAATGCCTTTTGGGTTGTGTAATGCACCAGCAACGTTTCAGAGGTGTATGCTCTCTATTTTTGCTGACATGGTAGAAGACTCGATGTAGGTTTTCATGGATGATTTCTCAGTCGTGGGGGATACTTTTGAAGCATGCCTTGAGCACCTTGGTAGAGTCTTGCAAAGATGTATTGAAACAAATCTTGTTCTCAATTGGGAGAAATGTCACTTCATGGTCAAAAAAGGTATTGTGTTGGGGCACAAAATTTTGAGAGATGGTATACAAGTGGATCAAGCTAAGGTTGAGGTGATTGCCAAGTTACCTCCTCCTATCTCGATTAAAGGTGTTTGAAGTTTCTTGGGCCATGAGAGTTTCTACCGGTGGTTCATAAAAGACTTTTCTAAGATAACTCATCCTCTTTGCAAGCTACTTGAGAAAGAAAGTGTTTTCGAGTTTGATGAGGCTTGCATTAATGCGTTTGTGTGTCTAAAAGAGAAGTTAGTATCGGCTCCGATCATTTTTGCTCCGGATTGGAACATCCCATTTGAACTAATGTGTGATGCTAGTGCTGTGGCTTTTGGAAATGTACTTGGTAAACGTAGAGGCAAGTTATTCCACCCGGTCTACTATGTAAGCAATACCTTGAATGTGGCTCAATAGAACTACACCGTTACTAAACAAGCGTTATTGGCGGTAGTGTACGCTTTTGAAAAAAATTGAGCTTACTTATTGGGCACTAAGGTAGTGGTGCACACCGACCATGCTACTATACGCTACTTGATGGACAAAAAGGATGCAAAACTGAAATTGATTCGATGGGTGCTATTATTGCAAGAGTTCGATTTTGAGGTCAAAGATAAAAAAGGATGTGAGAATCATGTGGTTGATCATTTATCGAGACTTGAAACAAGTGTGGTTGTTTCCATGATAGGGATATTGAAGAAGCTTTTCCCGATGAGACGGTGATGGTGGTATCAACGGGTTACACTCTTTGGTATGCTAATTTTGCCAATTATGTGGTGTGCGGAATTATTCCTGATGGGCTGAAGTTTTATCAACGCAAAAGGTTCCTCTTTGATGTGAAGAAATGTTTTTGGGATGACTCGTATCTGTTTCGGGAATGCGCTAATCATATAATTAGAAGATGTGTATCGTAGGTTGAAATAGATGCTATTCTTATTGCATGTAATGCATCACCGGTTGGTGGACATTATAATGGAGTGCATACAACTGCCAAAGTATTACAGAGTGGTTACTATTGGCCAACATTGTATCAAGATGTGAACTCCCTTGTCAGAAAATGTATTCAATGTCAAAGGCAAGGGTGGATTATCGCGTAGACATGAGGTTCCCCTTACTCCGATCCTTGAGGTTGAATTATTTGATGCGTGGGGAATTGACTTTATGGGCCCTTTCGTGAGTTCTTATGGGAACAAATATATTTTGATGACCGTTGATTATGTGTCCAAATGGGTGTAGGCTGTGGCCTTACCAAACAATGAAGGGAGAAGTGTAGTGGCTTTCCTTAAGAGATACATATTCACAAGGTTTGGTATTTCGCGTGCTATTATTAGTGATGGGGGTTCTCATTTTTGTAACCGAATTTTCGCTTCATTGTTGAACAAGTATGGAGTCAAGCATAAGGTTGCTACCCCTTACCATCCACAAATAAGTGGGCAAGTCGAAGTGTCAAATCGGGAAATCAAAGGAATATTAGCCAAAACTGTTAATGCAAATCGGTCTGATTGGTCTTGACGGTTAGATTATGCTCTTTGGGCATATAGAACTACTTTTAAGACCCCGATTGGTATGTCGCCGTATCAATTGGTGTTCGTTAAATCGTGTCATCTACCGATTGAACTTGAACATAAGGCCTTGTGGGCTTTGAAAACCATGAGTTTGAATTGGGATGACGCATCCAAGAATCGGGTTGACCAACTCCATGCTTTGGAGGAATTTTGACTCCGGGCTTTTGAGAGTTCAGCTCTTTATAAGTAGAAAATGAAAAAGTGGCATGATGCCAAGATACTTCATTGAGAGTATAGAGTGAGTGATCGTGTGTTACTCTACAATTTTCTCTTGAGACTCTTTCTGAGTAAGCTCAAGTCTAAGTGGTAGGGCCTTTTTAAGGTGCATCGTGTGTTTGAAAATGGAGCAATTGAAGTTGAGGGTGAAAATGGGTCGTTCTTCAAAGTTAATGGACAAAGGCTTAAACTTTACTTTGGAGAGGCTCCAAATGTGAGATTGATAGATGTGGTGTACTTGGATGATGCTTGAAAGCATGTCCACACCGTGCCACGACGTTAAATAAGGCGCTTCTTGGGAGGCAACCCAAGTTTTATTTTAGTAGTTTGAATAACGTGTGTTGGTTGTGTAGGTTGGAGTATGAAATTTCAACTCATGGCTACATGGCGAGGGGTTGAACCATTTGGCGCGTCACCTAATGACCCCTCAAATCGCCTAAATGCATCGCCAATTGAAGGCTACAATTGAGGGCTATGCTGGAAGATTGGGCGAGCTAGCATTTCATTCGGCAAATCACCGAGTGGTTTCGGCGAGCCCGATCGAGCTCGTTTTCTGGATATGAGTGGAAGCCTGGTCTCCTATTACTTTTGGTGAGGATTCAACCCCTTGTGCACGTTGCCAAATCGATCGGCGACATTAGTTCCATCGCCGAATGGAGCGCGAACTGAACTGTTTTTAAGCTTTTCAAATTCAAATCTTCATTCTACTTGAAATTTTCAACTCCTCTTCACATACCCACATATTTGTTTGCCCTTTATTTTCATACTTAGTTGCATTTTGTTTCTATTGGAGTGTGTTGGACTCGTCCCCCATCTCTTTTTGCCGTATTTGCTTCGTCTTGTCTTCATTGAGGTTGGTTCTCTTTGATTTCAAAATTTTGATGCCATTTTCATTGATTCAACTTGTTAGTGTATGGGTAATTGATAGTTTGCTTGATTATATGCCTCGATTATTGCCTTTTACTTCGATTGTGTTAATTGAATTCGAGCTTGCCTGATTCTAGCAATTTTTGGCCTTCGTTGAATTGGGTAATTGTGTATTGTGATTGTGGGTTGTTGTTTGAGTGTTGTGTAAAGTCTGAGTAGCCCCAATTTCAATCGAATGGCTTGATTTGGCCCTATGATTGATTGGGTGATGTCTTTCTTAAGGTAAAATCATTGTTTTGTTGTTTTCAAATTGATTTGGGGGAAGTCTGAGTACCCCGAGTAGAAATTGGGGATGAGTCTTGTCTAGTTGTTGCTAATTGTGTTTTAATTGTTATGTGATGGGCTGATAGTTGATAATCGTTAGAATTTTCTTGGGGGGGTGATGCATTGTATCTATTAGGCGAGCTAAGTCGAGCTCGCCAAACTGATTCGGCGTGTCGCCCATTGCACTCCCAATCGCCTTTTTGTCTTAATTATTTGCCAATGCATACTGGAACTTTCGGCGAGCCCCCTTTGGCTCACTGAGTGAACTGGTTACTCACCGATTGGAATTTTCATTGCCCTTTTTGCTTTCCCTTTTGCCTGATTTCATTCTGTTAATTTCGGCTATGCCCCTTCTGCTCACCTAATTGGTTTGGCAACGTGCCGACCTAATCGGCGAGTTTTTCTAAAATTTTGATATATTGATCTTTTTCTGACTTATTTCATTCAATTCTTTGGTTTTGTTGATTTTTGCAGATATGGCTCGACGAAAAGTTCCCGGTCAGGGGATCATCACCCAGGAAGCATACGAAAGGGGTCGAGATCGCTTCAGAGGTTGCACAACCCCCACCTAAACAGCCTAAGTCCCAATCCAAAGGGAAGGTCAAGCAACCGGTAGTTGAAGAGAGTTCTTCCTCGGAGAGCGAGGATACATATATTCAGTTCACTTCCATGGAGTCCGAAAGTGAAGAGGTTGAGGAGTTCGGGACTCTTATAGGTGAATTGATCAAACGAAAGTGCGCCGAGCTGCGGTCCAAAGCAGTTCATGACCCATTGGCAAGGGTCCCTGCTTTAGCACCACCAGTTATGGCCCCGGTTAATCCTCCAAGGTGGATCAATCGCTTACAAGCCGAGGGTTTGCAAACTATCCTCGAAGAGATGAAATTGTCAATGGATGGTGTTGTTGACAGGTATTCGGAAGTTTGGGAGACTATTCGGTACCACAAATTCCAAATTTTTACAAAGCCTCGGAGTCCTTATGTGCCTACTTGGGTCCGGGAGTTCTACACAACCTACGCAGATTTGATCCCGAAGACAAAGAAGCAGGCTCAGTCGATGGCGCCAGTTGATTTTTTCATGGTGCGGGGGAGAAAGGTCAAGTGTAGCCAAACGGAGATAAATGATGCCCTTGGGTGCACGGCAAGGATTCGACATTCTTTGGCCCACAAGATTAAATTAAAGACGTTGGATGACCTAAAGGGGTGGCTGGCCCCCCTGATCAGTGACACATCCCCTCGGTGGCTAGAGGCAGGAGCAATAATTGAGAAGAAGGACCCCAACATAGCTGCTAGATATTGGTTCAGGTTCTTAAGCAGCACCCTCATGCCTTCCCAGAACTAGTCCATTCTATGGCACCCGAAGGCTGCAGTCCTGGGTTTCATCATGGATCGTCACATGCTCAACTTGGGGATGATTATTGAGCAGGACATTCTGATGAGGGCTAAATAGAATCAAACATCTCTCCTCTTCCCGATCCTGATTACGGAGTTGTGTCGACGCGCTAGAGTTCCCTTCGAGGCTGAGAAGGATGTTGAGGTCACTTCAACCTCGTCTTGTGACATCCGCCGTATTGAGGCCGAGTGCTTGAAAGATGAGGCGGAGAGGAGGAGGAGACTTCCAGTAGATATATCTTTGGCTGTTGATGTTGAGGCCATGAAGATCGAGTCTCCCACTCCCGTAGTTGAGCCGACAGGTATGCATGTCCCTGAGGTTCCTACTACTTCTACCTCCATACCAGCCGCCCCTTCTCTATCTGCTCCTAGACCTCGCCCCTTGACTCAGGCCATGATTCTAAAAATGGACCACTTGGCCCATTCGGCTGATGTTCATGCTTTAAGAGTCGAGGCGGCAGTTCCCACACTGATCGAGTGTGCCATTGCTGTGGCACTTGCTCCCATTAGTGCAGAGTTGGAGGATCAGTGCCGGGCGATCACAGCTCATGGGCTAGTTTTGGATGCCCTCACCTTGAGAGTGATGTGTGAGAGGAAGGAGGGTACTTCTACTGAGCTAACAGCCATGAAGGTTGAGATTGTTGAGCTACACAGGGATGTGGACGAGCTTAAGTCCACTGATATTTCTATGATGTGGGGTAGTGTTGATGTGCCTGAGGGTCTGTCGTAAGACATCCCTCCCCCCACTACTACTGGAGGTCCTACTGCTGTTGAGGATCACATTGAGGACGACACTCTGGAGACCGATGAGGAGGAGCTGGCTAGAGAGCACGAGGTGTACGCTGAGCTAGAGGATTTGGAGGATGATATGGTGCGAGCGGCCACTGTGGCTTCTTTGGATGACACTTCGATGATCGGCTCGAGTGGAGCCACAGATACTAATATGCCGGGCACTGATGTCCCGGATGTTGCACCTCCGCCATAGGCAGACAGGGGGACTCTTCTTTGCATTCCTTTTACTTTCATTTTAGCATTTATGTTTATTTTTATTCCGCATTGAGGACACTACTTGTTCTTTTTGGTGGGGTAGATGTTTTATCTACTCTTTTGATTGTATGTTTTGTTTGGTTTTTATGTTTTATTGGAATTTTGGATTTTGAAATAAATGATTTTGGCTCCTCATGATATCTCGCTCCTCTCATCTGTATCGATTGTTTGTTGATTGAGTAGATGCAGTTCTCTTGTACTTTTGCGTGTCGATTGTGATCAATATCGATGACTTGAATAGTGCTTTTGATTGAACGACATGGTGATGTAAGTCCAATGAGGTAATTTGAGTTGCATAGTCTTGTGTGAACTCTTAGCATCTCATTGTGACTAGTTGATTGTCGATGGTGAGTCTTGCAATGACCGTTGCACGCAAGTTTGACTTGTGGAGTTTTGATCCACAATAGTGTTTGACTGCCATGTGTAGTGAGCTTTACTTAAAAGATGTGTATGATGATGTCTAGAACATGCCTCGTTGGTCCAATTGACTAAGCATTGGTAAATGAAGGAAATGATCTTAGGCATAAATTTTTGAGAGTGAACCTAATTGCTATACCTTCGTGTGACCACCTTGTGAGTGTGTGAACCCAGCTTGGCACCATTTGAGCCTACTCTTTTCTTTGAATAAACACAATGGAAAACAGCCGGTTGATTGAAATTGTCATACTCTCTCCCACCTTTAACCTTCATGGAGCATTGGTGTGTTTGACTTACCAACTCAAGCCAAAAGCCTAAGTTGGGGGTGTGGTAAGAGTGAGGAAAGAAAACGAGCTAGAAACTTGTGAGCTTATCTTTGGAAAGTTGTGAAAAAGATGGAACCCCTCTAAAAAAAAAAGAAAGAGAAAAAGAGGCGTTGAGAAAAGAAAAGAAAAGAAATGAGTTGAATAAAGTTTGATCATTGTATTGTGTTGTGAAAATAAAAAGGGAGTATCCCAAATTGGCTGTGAGCTTTGAAAAGACCAAAGATGAGTTGTGAAAATGAGATGAACGAAAGAAAAAGGGAAAGATGAGAAGAGTAAGCAATGCTCCTTGAAGGTAGAGTCACTAAACCAAAAATTATCATACCTTTACCCTCAGCCCCATTACAAGCCTTGAAAGACCTTTTTGATCCTACATGAGCCTAGTGATGTGTTGGTTGGAAAATACGGGCAAGCCTATGGGTAGAGTCATGCATGTTTTTCTCGTTTGAGAGTGTGAGTGTTGATTTCGATTCCTTAATCATATCTGTTGATCAGCTTTGTGAGAGCTTGGAATCATCTTTGCTGTGAGGGCATTTGAATACTTTTGTTGGGCATGAATTTGCGTTTAAAGTGAGCATTTGTGAGCATGAACTCTAATTGATGATGGCTAGTCAGAATTTGAAACTTTGAGTGCACATTTGATCCTTGCATGTTTAGATTGAACCTTTTATGCATTCTCATGTGGATTCTCAAGGAGCACTGTTTATAGACATCCTGGTTGAACTGATTGACCTCTTGTTTTACTTGAGGACAAGAAAAGTTTAAGTTGGGGGTGTTGATGAGTCGGTAGTTTTGAGTCATTTAGAGCTTCAAGTGTACTAAATCAGTGTCATTAATGCTATTTTGCACTCATAACTAATGTTAAATTGTTTATGTGCAGAAAAAAGACTTGAGAATGAGGCAAGGGCAAGATTATGCAAAAGAAGCTAAAAAATTCTAAATTGAAGGAAAAAGAAGCCCGAAGCTCGCAAAAGACAACTCGGTGACTCGCTGAGTGGATGTGCATATCGCCAAAAGTTCCAGCAGATGAGGAAAAGAGTCAAGTCAAGTCGGTGAGCCTGGGAGCTAATCGGGGAATCACCAATCATAACGATAAGTATGACTTTGATCGCCTAAAGTTCTAGAAGGAGTGAGTACTAAAGTCAATAATTAAAAGGCGAGAACAAGCCACTCGGGGCATCACCGAGTGGATGGGCAAGGCCGACTTATGCTGCCGAGTGGTCCCGCGTTTCATAATGTGAGAAATTTTTGTGAGACTATAAATAGAGTTTTTGAAAAGAGAGTAAAAAAAAAGTTTTGGAAACCAGTTAATTGAGACTAAGAAATACTCTTGCACTTTGAATAGTTTTGATTGCCTTTGAATTATTCTTATGGGTTTTTGGATTTAAGACTTTGGGTGTAATTCTAATTGGTAGCATTTTGCTTTTTGAAGATCTTGTGAATCAATGGCTGATATCTTTGGTAACAATTTCTTCACTTTTGCTATGATTGGCTAAAACTCTAATGCCTTAGGGGTGTAATTATATGTTCTAATTAGCTTATGGGTATTATAAATTGCTGAATTTGATGCTAGATTGAAATGAGTTCAGTTGTTAATTCATGTTTTCATTTATGAATTGAAGTTGCAAATTCAGTTCTAGTCTATATATCTTTGTAAGCTTGTAAAAGGTGCATATGAGTGGAATTAACAGTTGATGATTGTATAGGCTGTTGCTTTTACTACTCAGCTTGTTAAAGTGGGTTGAATCAAGGTACAAGATTGTTTTCTAGTGTAATGCCTGTTGGGGTTTGATTGAACACAATTGAAGTGCATGATAGTTGATTGTCAAATAGCTATTGTACTCATGATCTTGCCTACCCATTGAGATTCAGTACCCATTTAGCGAAATTAGTAGTTGAACACTCACACACCCCTAAGGTCCTTTCTCCCTTTGATTAAATTTGTTGTTAATTGTGTTGTTATATTTGGTTACTAAATCTTCACTCATTTCTTGATAATCAACATCTTATGATTTACTTCATGTTTCGTATCAACTTTTTAAACTCTACAAAAGATTAGAGCACTAAATTACTTCGTAGTCGAATTCTGTAATAGATCACTCCTCGTGGGATCGACCCCAACTCTTTGTTGGGTTTATACTTGCTAGCAACCGCCTACACCTTGAATTGTAATAGGTGTAGTTGAGCGTTATCACGCACGTCCATCGAATGCTTCGTGCTATCCACCAAGGAGAGAGTAGATTATAAAGAAGTAGTTTTAGAGGTTACTCAAAGTGAAAATGCACGATAAGAGTCAAAAAGACAATTTCCTATGAAAGCCCTATAGCCTCCCGAAGATAGGATACAGATGTCTCCGCACTGATCCACAGGACTCTACTAGACATTAGCTCTCATACCAATGATGCCGGTCAACCTGAGGCACTGATACCAAAGTGTCACGACTCGATTTCTCAGGTCATGATGGAACCAAATACACCCCACCAATAGGTAAGCCTAACCCTTAGACCAGAGCTATATGCAACGAACTATCAAGCGGAAGCAAACAATAAGAAGTGAGGGCTTAAAGCAAAGCAGAGAAAGGAAAAATCAACAAAACCATACAGGAACCATCCCAAGACCTGGCATCAGTTAGTAGTTGAGCATCTAATCCAAAATAGGAGTACAAGGATTTCACAATTACAAGACAAGTATAGGCTGTCTCTAAATGCAATATAAAGACTAAACCTAGCCAAAACAGATAGAAACTGGTAGCTCCAGACCCATGAGCTCACCCTAATCTCTGAAATCCCAAGCTGCTCCGCACGACTCCAAATCAACGGCGATAACTCAACTGCAATCTACAAGAGGCAGAAGCGTAGTATGAGAACCAAAAGTGGTACTTAGTAGGCAATGGCTGACTGAGCTCAAAGTTAACACAAGCATAAACAACAAGTAATAAAGAAAGCATAGCACAAGTAACTAAACAGGAGATACTAAAGTAGACATGAAGTAAAGAATAGAAACAAGAAACAAGGGGGTAAGTAGTTGAGTCAAGAACGTACCTGGATTGCAAACCAACAACCTTATCACAAGCAACTAAGATTCCAAGTCAACTACCCATTGTCAGGAGGACCCACAACTACAATGCTAAAGTCAAAGCCTACTAGGTAACAATAAAACAACAACAATAGAATATGGTCAAACAATAACCTAATCAGACCTTATAAGCCCAGAAGGTAAAAACAGCAAACATAACCCAACCGGCCCCCATAAATCGGAGGGTACAAACAACAAACAAGTATACTGGTGATAGGCAATGAATATGAATGCAGGGTGAGCAACAGAACCATCAGTAACCATCCAAACCTCTAACCATAGGGCTCCAGTCAACTCCCAGCCCAGCTAGTAAGAGTGACAATCAACTCAACCAGTCAACTCCCAGCCTCGCTAGCAAGAGTGACTTTCAACCAAAGTCGTCCAGCCATATAATCCACTCCCAGGGGCGTCAACCGCCTAGCTAGCAAGTGTGCCTCTGGGGTGTGTCAACTGCGTGGAGGATCTAAGATGTCCAGGTCGCCCAGCCAACCAGCCATTCCTAGGGGCATCAGCCGCCCAGCTAGCAAAAGTGACCCGGGGGCATAAGTAAAACCAAAAGCATGCAAGAAATGGCGTCGACACGCTGAGTAGTCAAGTGAAAGCTGAGCACATCCTAGATGCCTCTAATATTGTAACACCACAAGTTTTCAAAGAAAGAAAATGCAGTTTTTTTTCAAAATTCTGGTGCCAGTGACTAAGGAGGCCACCTACGGACCATAGGTGGGAAAATTGATGGTACTATAAACCTTTAGGATTTCAAGTTTCTGAACTTTGACTTACGGAGCAATAGAACGACCCATCATCCATTTGATGGTCCGTAGCTGGGTCTCGTAGATCCCCTCCAGACTTACCCAAATTTTAGGCCTAAGTTGAGGTCTCTGAACCAATTGACGAAAGGACAGGACGGTTCGTCAATTGACTTACGGACCGTAGGTCTTGATCGTAGATGGACCCCGACAGTTATTATTTAAGGGCTTTTTGGTCTTTTCCCTAAATGTTTAACTCCTAATCTAAGTCGGTTATACCCTTAACCCAGACCCTATATATATATTTCCTAAGCCTAATTTTACTTATTCTAAACCATTCCCAAAGAATCTCCTCTCTCAAATATTTCTCTCTCTAAGAAATTTTCTCAACTCTCAAGGAAGAAGAAGGGCTCGGATCCTCCATTGAAGGTCATCAATTTCTAGCAAATTCTTGTGTGCTTTGTTGAGGTATGTTAGTATTCACCATTTGGAGCCCTTTCCTCCAATGGGTCCTTAACTTTCTTCAATTCTCAAGGATCAATTTTCCCCAATTGAATTAGGGTTTGATCAATTCTTATGGGTTCTTCAACTATGATTTCAATTGTTGATTTTATGATTCCTAGTGCATGATCTAGCGTGATAAATTAATTTAGTGCATGAGTTAGCTTGATTTATATGATTTGATGTAGAAATTGGATGAATCCCCATGAACCCATGCTATTTTCCCCAATTTCCTAATCTATGCTTTGATTGGTGGGGTGAATTATGAATTGAGGAATTTTATGAAATCTCTATGAATCTATACATGAATTATGAATGAACTAAGGATGATTTTATGGAATTAAGCATATTCAACTCAAAAGCATGTTTTTCCTCTATTATGTGGGTCCTTCGATTATGGATAAATTGCCTTGTTTATGGCTTTCTAAGCATGAGTTTGCATTGAATTACATGATTAAAGAAGAATTCTTATGAAGCTTTGTGAACCCTATGGTTTGTAAGCTATGAGAATGATGAACTATATAAAGATGAAGTCTATGAACTTATGCATGTCTCATATGAACTTAATGAGGAATTAAGGGTGCTTTGAGATTGAAGTACCAAAGTTTATGCTATGTTGATGTTGTTGTTGAGTTGTGAAAGGGTTTGTCACGTAATGCTCACACTATGAACTTAAAATGAACAAGAGGCGATTACCCATGTTCTTAAGGAGCTATTCTAATGAAGAGACAAGAGGTGATAACCCATGTTCCCTAATGTAGATAAGAGACGATTACCCAAGTCTACTAATAATGAACTTATGACTAATGATAGACAAGAGGCGACTACCCATGTCTACTTATGATAATTGAACTATGTCTAAGCCGTGGGAATTATGCTTAGCACCGAGTGGACAAGTGGCGATTACCCATGTCCCATAAACTATGTGCCACCATAGGATGATGGTCTATGATAGACACTAGCTAGTGGATCCACGTAAGCTAAAAGGTTATGGTCCTACCTTGGCAAGTAGGGCAACCCTCTTTCGGTGTAGGGTAGACACCAGATTCCATGATGATAGGTTACATGCTCTTATATGTCGGTTAAGGCTATTACCCACAACTAATGAATAAAAGTGTTGTTATGATGATCTCAAATAAAGTAAAGAAAAGATGCTAAGCTTGCTTTGGCCTTGGTTTATACCTTATGTTTTCAATGATTTATCATGTTGTAGTTGGCCTTTGCATGTCATGGAAATGCTTCATTCTAGCATGTTTTAATTGTTTTATGTGCATTGCTATCATACTTGGTATTTGATTGTACTAACACATACTCTTTCCTACATTAACTTCTTTGATGTAGGACTTGGCGATTCACCATCCACTCGTGGCTAGAGCTAAATAGAAGGTTTATAGAAGACTTAGTGAGTCCTCATCCATCCGAGGACATAGCCTAGTTGTTCTTATTTTCATGTTATTCCATTTCGGATGTTGTATTGGGTTACGTCCCAAACTTTATTTCTCTATGTTAGATTGGCTTTGAGACATGAGATGTAGACTTTCACTATTTTTCTGAAAAGCTTTGATATGAAAAACTCTTTTGAACTCTTAATCTCTATGATCTTGTATGTATGTATGTTAAGTGGCTTGTATGAGGCCTTTTGGGGTCTTGTACGCCATGTCACGTCTAGGGGGTACTTTGGGTCGTGACAAATATCTCAAGTAGAAAAGGAGCACGTCTCTGACGCCTCGTAATCTTAAAATTCAGTAGTTAAAGTGATCCAGGTGGTACGACTCCCAGTAAAACCAGTTTAGAATAAAAACTGAATAAAACAGTATCCCATCATGAATGATAAATATATCAATGCATGGGTTGGGATCGCACCATAAAATCCGTGAAAATGATCAAACAATGCAATGCATGCCATCACCAGCATTCAAACAAGGCAATCAAAATGAAATAATTATACAGCCAATGAAACTGCCCTACCAAAGCAGAGAGTACGAACCTGGGATCCAACTAGTCCTCGCATACGGCCTCGGGCCCAATAGTATAATCATAAGCTCAATAAGGATACAACATGCCTATCGCTAATCAACAAGCAAAGGGATTAAGAAGATATTTCACATCATGAAAGGGGGAGCAAACTCAAGGGATGATGCTCCACCTTAATCACACCGCTCTAGTCCCAGACTGAGCACAACTAGGACCAACCCACGGCTACGACGAGCCACCAAGGTCACAAGCATCAACGCAAGGGGAAAACCCATAAATAGCCCTAAATGGAGAAAATCATCACAACGAGGCGATAAAATACAACCTAAAGCATCTAATATCCAGCCTAGTCTAAGGCCACCACGAATGAATCCTAAAAAGGAGAAGCAAAATCATCTACACCACAAGTGAAGCCACAACCAAAACTAAGGATCCCAACACCCACAATAAGCCCAAGGCTCTTACGGGACCAAGAAAGGATGGAATAATAAGAGGAAAGCTAAATACCCGGCAAATACCATCCAAAATTACACGAGGTCTATACTAGGCATTATCTAAGATGCTCAATCAAGAAAGTAGACTGAAGCCTACCTCAAAGCCGAACACGAGCACTCTGAATCCACCACACATGAGCTTTCCACATCCGAAATGCCTCCGAACATCGCAAAACTATCAAATTACCAATCACAACGTCATTACAGACGTTTTGACACTAAAATCGCAACAATTAGATATGGACCCAAAATTGAGTCAAAACGGGAATGTGGGACCCGCACCGGGAATCCCAAAATTGACTCCGTCAAAAGGTCCTAATCTATGCCTCGAACTTGTGTTCCAAAATTAAACACAATCCAAGGCCCGAAAGCAGGAAACCCAGCACATGAAAAGAATTCACAAATTAAACACCAAAAGAGGAGGGGCAGCAGCTTCGAGCTGAAATTTACCTGAGACGAGGGTTCACCAACACAATCCGATCACTCCACCACGTAGCCACAACCTCCACGATCATACAGGACTTCGAATCACTCAAATCAGAGCTCAGATGAAGGAGAAATCACCTTTTGACAATAAAGACTAAAAGTTGAAATTTCTGGTTTATAAAGCGCGAAACTGGTCACTAAAACTGAATTATTGGTCGTTAAAAGTGTGACATCTAGTTGCTAAAAGGCTGCACCAGATATCAGTACTTCAACTGATTTGCTCCAACTCAGAATTCTCCGATGGGGTGCCCGAGATTCATTCGGAACTCTGTGCGCGTAAATAATATATGCTACCCATCGAAAATGGCATTTCAGACTCAACGGAACCATCAAAATTCCCATCCGAGGTCGTTTCAATAAAAAGTGGGTCCCACACTCGATTCCCATTTTAAAACATATTCCACAAAGGGCCTCAAAATTAGCCCGGAAGCCTCGGGACCTAAACGAAGGGTCGTTCTAGACCAAACTCGACATTCTGGAGCTAACCGCACTAACGAAATTCTCATTCGAGCATGTTTACCAAGAATGTTGACCAAAGTCAACTCTTGGCTTAAGCTTCAAAGTTAAAACGCCTAACGGCACAAACTCACACCAGAAGTCTCGAGGCCTGAACCAACCATGCCCCTAGCCTAAAATGGTCCTTCTGGAGCTGATGAAACTGTTAGAATTTTATTCTGAGGCCGTCTTTCTTAACTTTTGGCTGAAGTCAACCGTTCAAGTTTCAAAGGCTCCAAAATATGAAAACTTAAACAAAATCCAAACGAACGACCCAGCGACTAAGCTTTCAGTCCCAGCAAGTCATAAATGACTTGTGGTCGCTACATGAAAGCTCTAAACGCTGAAAAGATCGGAAAACAAAGAAAATGACCTGAAGGGTCATTACACATTTTTTGTTAATTTTTTTTATTCAATCATTTATACTAACATGTTTTTTATTATTGAATTATTATTGGTCATATCTTCACATTTATTAAAATTTTAAATATGCGCAATTGAAAATCGTAATTGTTATGGAATCATTAATATAATAGTATTGACAAATGTGTAATATCATTTATTATTATATTTTTTTATGCATATTACTCCACTTTCTTATAGTTTTTTTAGTAATAGACTTGTGGGTGATAAAATATTAGAGTATGAACAAAAATTTGTTTAATTTTATTTGTAATTGTATGTTATATTTTTCATTTAATTTTAGTGAAGTTAATATAATACTTTTAAATTTTATTATTTTCTGTTAATTTTTTATTCAATCATTTATATTAACATGTTTTATTATTGAGTTATGGTCTTACGGATCTATTCTTCTTCAAATATGTAATGTTGGTTTGTTAAATTATTTCCATTCTTCTTGTCTTCATTTTTTATGGGGTGAATAGGTAGATTATTTGATGGCTAGCCAAAGAAAACTTGAGTATATTTGTAAATAAAAAAAGTGAAAGTCCAAGAAGAAGAAGAACAATACTTATCAAAGTGAAAACCCTCTGCAAATGATGATATTGTTAGAGCTATAATGTCTTATTGTGATTTTTTTTTAGTTCATTTCATTCAATTTGACTTGTTTTTGTCATATTATGTACTTAAATTCTTTAGATCGAATGCATTTTCTATGTTTCTTTTATTTACATTTGTAATCTTTGATGATTTTTACTGTGATTAATATTTGTTTAGATTATATGTTATTTTTTTACTTTAATTTTAGTGAAGTTATTCTAATACTTTTTATTTTATCATTTTCTGTTAATATTGTATTCAATCATTTATACTAACATGTTTATTATTGTTGAATTATTGATAATATATTCACATTTATTAAAATGCTAAATATGTGCAATTGAAAATCTTAATTGCTATAGAATCATTAATATAATAGTATTGATAAATGTGTAATATCATTCATTATCATGATTTATGTATATCTTTTTACACACAGGCACTAATAAGTTTACCATAAGTATAGTTATAATAGAGGATACCATGATTATCTCCTCTAAGAGATTTCCTAACTCTTTCAGCAAAAGGGTCGGCAAGCCATCTATAAATTTTGATTTCCAATGGGAGCTATTACATTATGGTAACTCCATTACTCTGCTCTGAAAAACATCTTTATACCATCTAAAAGACGTGAGGGTCTTGCATCTGAGGTTTTGAAGCATTGTTCTTATGGTCTCGCTATTATCAGACCATCTTCAAGAGAAGTGTTCTATGATATTAAGAACTAAGGTATAAACAACATTTTGGGTAATATGTTGCATTGTTCCCCATCTTGCTTTATAGCTTGAAGGATTTTCTCACGCTGTTCAGGATTTAAATAATTATCCCACCATCCTTTTAGCTGACCAGTAAATCCTGCTTTTATCATATCAGCCTTTCCTTTAGTGTTCGTCTTGACTTCCGAACACAATTTGTCTATTCTATCATGTACGGAGATAATCAATAGTTTTTAGAAAACTATTTTCCTCTTCTTCTCCATAAGAAGAATCTATTTGTGGGGTCTCCATAATGATAATGATAATGATAATAATAATAATAATAATAATAATAATAATAATAATAATAATAATAATAATAATAATAATAATAATAATAATAATAATAATAATAATAATAATAATAATAATAATAATAATAATGATAATAATAATAATGATAATAATGATAATAATGATAATAATAATAATGATAATAATAATAATGATATTAATAATAATAATAATGATAATGATAATAATAATGATAATGATAATAATAATGCGAAGCTCTTAAAATTAAATCAAAAATTTTCCAATTTAAGTTTAAAACCAATCAATCTGTCTGAAGATTTTGCTGAAAAAATTGAAAATTCTGGTGATCATAAAGAAGAGATTTTTTCTGAAATTAATAAATTGAAAAGTTATTTTAAAAATAATAAATATGCTGATAAACCTCGGATGCAGACTTATTATTATACCAGACCAACTCCTCAAGATGTTCTTATTGAGGAAAGAGATTGGAATCAGACTAATACATCTTATAGTGGGTCTGAAATTTATGAATGGAATCTCGATGGATTAACAGATAGACAATTGACCATTTTGGTTCATCGTATGTTGATGTATGCAACTATTTGCAGAACTGTTCAAAACACAGATTGAAATATTTGCAAGATGATAGTTGCAGGTTTTACTGGTCAATCAAGAGGCTGGTGGGATAATTATTTATCCGCAGAAGAAAAAGCAATGGTTATAAATGCTAGAGCCCCCGAAGAAGGAATGGATAACCTAGGTATGGCTCTTATTGCTAATAGAGAAGATGCTGTATATACCCTTGTTCTTACAATTTTGGAACATTTTAATGGTCGTTGTACTAATCAGCACGAAACAGTGCGTACTTTACTTAATGGTCTTCGATGCAGGACTTTAGGTGAATTTCGTTGGTATAAGGATACTTACATGAGTCGGGTTATGGAATTACCTGAAAACAAGTTACAATACTAGAAAGCTAAGTTTATAGATGGGCTTCCATCGTTATTTGCAGAACGGGTAAGGAAAGTTCTGAGGGGAAATTCGATAGAAATCCAGTATCAAGATTTAACATATGGAAAACTGATAGGAATATATACACAAGAGGGATTAAACTTGTGTAACGAATTGAAACTTTCAAGACAACTTAAGATAGATAAGCTAAAGGAAAGGAACCAATTAGGAGATTTTCGTACCCAATTTGGTTTACCAAATACTTCGATTCATAGCAAAAAGAAAAGGGATAAGTATCACAGAGATCCTTCGGATGATAGTCCATATAAGAAAAAGAGATCGAGAAAGCGATCTAAAGAAGAACGGGAAGCTAAGAAAAGCTACCGACGATCAAAAAGATTTGCCAAAAATAGATCTAAAAGAGACTTGGCAAATATCAAATGTTATAAATGAGGGAAGTTTGGTCATATAGCACCAAATTGTAAGCTTGAAAAGCTTAAAGCTCTTGAATTGGAAGGAGAGTTGCATGAAAGAATTTATGGTTTGTTATACACTTCTGGTTCTGAATTAGATTATGGTTCAATATCAGGGTCAGAAGCTAAAGTCGATTTACTTGACTTTTTCGATGATGAACAGGTTTGCGATAATACTTGTAATACTTGTAAAGATGATAATTGTGTGTGAAAATGATGAATTTTACAAATTGCAGGCCCAATTTCAAGACTTAAATGTTAATACTATTACATCTGATAATGTAATAGAACTTTTAAAAGAAGTAACTGATAGTAAACTTCGGGAAAAGATCATTGATCTAGCAGATAACTCTGGATCAAGTTCTTCAAAACCTTTTGAAAAATCCAGAAGTTTGGAGTATCAGGCTCCTTATTCAATAAATGAGGTTAATAACCGTTTAAATAAAAAAATTAATACTCCTTTAAGAGATTCTTCTTTCGACGATTTAAAATATGAGATTGAAAATCTTAAGAAAGAGATTAAATCTTTAAAACAAAATCAAATGATTTGTGATCATAGGATAACACAAGTAGAGAAATGCAATTCTCTGACTAAAGCTTCCAATGATAAAGGTAAAAATGTTGTGGAAGAAGAAGAAGAACCACAAGAAGTTTTAGAAAAAATCAATTCTAAAAATGATTCTTTTCTTGGAATGATGCAAGTGATTACTGCTCATAAGTGGTATGTTAAATGTACAATTTTAATTGATAATAGTTTTCAATAACCGATATAGCTGTGATTGATAGCGGTGCAGATGTTAGTTGCATTCAAGAAGGACTTGTTCCTTCAAAATATTTTCAAAAAACTACTCATACAGTTAAATCTGCATCTGGACATGCTTTAGATATAAAGTATAAATTGTCGAATGTTAGTATTTGCCAGAATAAGGTTTGCATTCCGCATTTCTTCTTTTTGGTAAAAAATCAGTTATATCCTCCAATTATACTTGGAACTCTATTTATAAATGCTATTTACCCTTTTACTCATATTGATGCAAAAGGTTTTTCTGCAGGAACTAATGATAGGAAAATAAGTTATACTTTTATTACTGATCATGTTTCTAAGGAAATTAGTGCTTTAATTGATTTAAAGCAAAAGCATATTGATACTTTGCAATTAGAATGTTATAGCATGAATATCTTTGAAACTATGAAATCTGTTAAAGTTAGGGAAAAAATTAAATTAATTACAGAACAGCTTTCGGTGGATATTTGCGCTGATCATCCAAGTGCTTTTTGGGATAGAAAAAATCATATAGTTACTCTTCCTTATTAAGAAGATTTTGTTGAGGAAAATATTCCGACTAAATCTAGGCCTTGTCAAATGAATTCAGAATTAGTTGAATTTTGCAAAAAAGAAATTGATAATTTGCTACAAAACGGTTTGATAAAACCTTCTAAATCTCCTTGGTCTTGTACTGCGTTTTATGTAAATAATGAAGCAGAAAAGGAAAGAGGTGTTCCCAGATTGGTAATTAATTATAAACCTCTCAATAAATATTTAAAATGGATTAGATATCCTATCCCAAATAAAAGGGATTTATTATCTCGTTTAAATGATGCTAAAATATTTTCAAAATTTGATTTAAAGTCAGGATACTGGCAAATTCAGATTTTCAAAGAGCATTCTTATAGAATTGCTTTTAACGTCCCTTTTGGACAGTATGAATGGAATGTTATGCCATTTGGTTTGAAAAATGCTCCGTCTGAATTTCAAAAGATCATGAATGATATTTTTAATCCTTATATGGATTTTATATTGTTTATATTGATGACATTCTGGCTTACTCTAAGACCTTTGAAATGCATGTTAAGCATTTAGAAATACTTAAAAGGGCTGTGATTCAAAATGGTTTGGTCATATCAAAACCAAAAATTAGTTTGTTTCAAACTGAGGTGAGATTTTTGGGTCATCTTATTAGTCAAGGCAAGATAACGCCTATTCAAAGATCTATAGACTTTGCATCTAAATTTCCTGATGTTATTTCTGATAGAACTCAATTGCAGAGATTTCTAGGAAGTTTAAATTATATATCTCCGTTTTATAAGAATTTGTCTAGAGATTTGGCTCCTCTATTTGATAGTTTAAAAAAGGGTTATAAAGAACCTTGGACTGATGGTCATACTGCTTTGGTAAAATTTGTTAAACAAAGAGTTAATGATTTACCTTGTTTTACTCTTGCTAACCCTGCTTGGCAGAAAATTATTGAGACGGATGCGTCTAATATTGGTTATGGTGGAATTTTAAAACAAATTAATCCCCATGACAATACTGAGTATTTGATTAGATTTCATTCTGGGAAATGGACTGAAGCCCAGAAAAAATATGCTACAGTAGCTCATGAAATGCTAACAATTGTTAAATGTGTCTTAAAATTTCAGGATGATTTATACAATTAGAAGTTTTTAATAAAAATTGACGCTCAACAGTTAAATTTATGTTTAATAAAGATTTTAAACATGATGCTTCTAAATTAATATTTGCCAGGTGGCAGGCACAACTGGCTCCTTTTGATTTTGAAATTCTTTATAAGAAAGAAAGTGAAAACTCCTTACCAGATTTCTTATCAAGAGAATTCTTACAATGAATTCCACTTATATAAATGTTTTTATAGACAATCCATGTTTGATAGCAATTCTGCAAGTGATAAGACTTCCAAGAGATTTAAAGGAGGTTATTATTGATAAAATAATCAATAATATTGTTAGAGAAGATTACTCTATTTTTAATTATGATGATATCACTGATGAAATATATGACTTTGTCTATGAAGACTTATCAGATTGAAAATTATTATGTGTGCAGAATGGAGTCCTCTAATTTTAGAGGAAGAGGAGGAAGATCATCCTCCCAGCAAAGGTCATATTCACAGGCATCCTCATATGGATCGTCTTCACAAAGTTTCCCAGTAATACAGATGGCGAAAAGGAGTCTGGTAAATGAGAAGATTTCTCAACCAGCGTCATCAGTACATCATTTACCAGTCTTTGTTTTGTTACCTTTTCATAAGACTTGATATCATCATTGTCTTCTTGTGTTATCGAGGCAAAGGTATCTCTTTGCTTTTGTTTTCCCAAATATGCCTGTAGTTGGGCATACAAAGGATCATCTCCTTTGGAACATCTTCCAGATGTACTGATGACGCTAGTTGAGAAATCTTCTCATTTACCAGACTAACCAACCAAAATCATAAATAGTCTTCAAAGAGACTTTAGGAATCGTCCATTTGTTTAACAAATCTAAATTCTGAGGTATATCTACCTCCTGTAGTCTAGTACTTTTAGTACTACTGTCTCCCTGTTCCATAACAGAAAATTAAACAATTTCATATCTATATTAAATATTTTCACCTCTGTAATACCATGTTTACTATAAAAATCCTTAGGCTCTGATACCAATAACAGGATCGAGTTATCGAACGGTAGTCCGCCATGATAACTTAGATCTCATAATTGAAATACCCGCACAAGGGACATACAATCGAAGTATAAAAGCAAGACCTGCCTTCCTAAGTGAAGGTAAGATTCTATATAAAGGAAATTTAAAATCTACTTTATCTACAGTGTGGGCCTGACATCTGGGTCCCTTGCACTGTTTCTAGTGCCTTGTTACAGTAGATCTACTGTTTCTATGTGGGTCCCTTGGCGGCTTCACTGTTTATCTTTTCCTCTGATTTCTTGAATTAATTTCTCCGCCCTTTTCAAGGAATCTTCGGTCAATATTTCTTCCGATTCTAGTGGTTGTGCATCTGTTACCACTACATCGTCATTACTTGTTTCACTTCGCATTGAAGTGTCTGACTTATCAAATTGATTAATAGTTTGAAGTAAATTTCTCTTTACTTCTGTAAGGTATTTCTCAATCATTTCGTCTTTATCCCCTTCTTGAACTGAAATTCTTCTGGCTATATGTCGCACAGAACTATCATCAACGATTTCTTTCATAGGAGTTGTAGAATACTCCTGAATTTTTGTCTCAATTTCATCAAGAAGTTCTTGTCCATATAAGGTCTTAGTCTTCGGATCTCGTTTAACGAGCTTATCCCAAAATTTTTTATAAAACACCCTGTATAAACCTGGGATTTGCTCCGCTGTGAATCCCAGTTCTGGAATCCATTTATGAATCCAAGGAATTGAAAATTCGATAAAGAAATAAATTTGATCGATATTTTCTAAATAGCAGATATGATCTGCTTGATATAACTCAGATAATTTTGGTGATACTTTCACCCATTCTTTGTATAACTTAAAAAATGATTCAGGCAATATCTTGACTATTGGTCCATGATATGACCACCATTTCAAACACCAATTTGGAATGTTTTGTTCAAATATCTTCGAACATATTTTCACAAACCAAGTATGTTTGTGTCTATCATTGTTATAATAATGCACTTTATCAAATGCTTGCACATAGTCCCAATAAGTGAAATTCATCTGGGTTTTATTAAGGCTTATCTGCCTTTCTTTCATGGTGGATATCCCCCATTCCTCAATGGTTATTATTTGCTTAATAATAATCTTTGAAAAGTTATAAATATTTTCATTTGAGCTATATCCCGAAAAGTACTGAAAATCTGCACTACCAGTTTCTTTAAGAATAGTTTCGTAGTAAGATCGGGTTTTGTGTGACTCACCCGGATAATATAAATTATTAATCAAATACCTTTGGAATATCTTCCAAGGTTCTTCCTTTCTCTGAATCTCAGAATTTTCTACAAGAAATATCAATTATTGTTTTGTTACCTTTTCATAAGACTAGATATCATCATTGTCTTCTTATGCTATCGAGGCAAAGGTATCTCTTTGCTTTTGTTTTCCCAAATATGCCTGTAGTTGGGCATACAAAGGATCATCCTCTGGAACATCTTCCAGATGTACTGATGACGCTGGTTGAGAAATCTTCTCATTTACCAAACTCCTTTTCCCCATCTGTATTACTGGGAAACTTTGTGAAGACGATCCATATGAGGATGCCTGTGAATATGACCTTTGCTGGGAGGATGATCTTCCTCCTCTTCCTCTAAAATTAGAGGACTCCATTCTGCACACATAACAATTTTCAATCTGATAAGTCTTCATAGACAAAGTCATATCTTTCATTAGTGATATCATCATAATTAAAATAGAGTAATCTTCTCTAACAATATTATTGATTATTTTATCAATAATAACCTCCTTTAAATCTCTTGGAAGTCTTATCACTTGCAGAATTGCTATCAAACAAGGATTGTCTATAAAAACATTTATGTAAGTGGGATTCATTGTAAGAATTCTCTTGATAAGAAATCTGGTAAGGAGTTTTCACTTCCTTTCTTATAAAGAATTTCAAAATCAAAAGGAGCCAACTGTGCCTGCCACCTGGAAAATATTAATTTAGAAGCATCATGTTTAAAATCTTTATTAAACATAAATTTAACTGCTTGAGCGTCAATTTTTATTAAAAACTTCTGATTGTATAAATCATCCTGAAATTTTAAGATACATTTAACAATTGTTAGCATTTCATGAGCTACCATAGCATATTTTTTCTGGGCTTCAGTCCATTTCCCAGAATGAAATCTAATCAAATACTCAGTATTGTCATGGGGATTAATTTGTTTTAAAATTCCACCATAACCAATATTAGACGCATCCATCTCAATAATTTTCTGCCAAGCAGGGTTAGCAAGAGTAAGACAAGGTAAATCATTAACTCTTTGTTTAACAAATATTACCAAAGCAGTATGACCATCAGTCCAAGGTTCTTTATAACCCTTTTTTAAACTATCAAATAGAGGAGCCAAATCTCTAGACAAATTCTTATAAAACGGAAATATATAATTTAAACTTCCTAGAAATCTCTGCAATTGAGTTCTATCAGAAATAACATCAGGAAATTTAGATGCAAAGTCTATATATCTTTGAATAGACGTTATCTTGCCTTGACTAATAAGATGACCCAAAAATCTCACCTCTGTTTGAAACAAACTAATTTTTGGTTTTGATATGACCAAACCATTTTGAGTCACAACCCTTTTAAATATTTCTAAATGCTTAACATGCATTTCAAAGGTCTTAGAGTAAACCAGAATGTCATCAATATAAACAATAATAAAATCCATATAAGGATTAAAAATATCATTCATGATCTTCTGAAATTCAGACGGAGCATTTTTCAAATCAAATGGCATAACATTCCATTCATACTGTCCAAAAGGGACGTTAAAAGCAGTTCTATAAGAATGCTCTTTGAAAATCTGAATTTGCCAGTATCCTGACTTTAAATCAAATTTTGAAAATATATTAGCATCATTTAAACGAGATAATAAATCCCTTTTATTTGGGATAGGATATCTAATCCATTTTAAATATTTATTGAGAGGTTTATAATTAATTATCAATCTGGGAACACCTCTTTCCTTTTCTGCTGCATTATTTACATAAAACGCAATACAAGACAAAGGAGATTTAGAAGGTTTTATCAAACCTCTTTGTAGCAAATTATCAATTTCTTTTTTGCAAAATTCAACTAATACGCATATTTGTCAGAATAAAGTGTGCATTCCTCACTTCTTTTTCTTAGTGAAAAACCAATTATACCTTCCAATTATACTTGGAACCCTTTTTATCAATGCTATTTATCCTTTTTCAAATATAGGCTCTAAAGGATTTACAGCAATTTATAATGACAGAAAGATAAATTATTCTTTCATTACTGATCCCGTAACAATAGATGTTAATGCTTTAATTGATATGAAGCAAAAGCATGTTGATTCGTTACAATTAGAGATATTTAGCATGAATATATTCGATGCTTTAAAATCTACTAAAGTTCAGGAAAAAATTAAATTAATTTCTAAACAAATTGCTGTTGATTTTGTGCCGATCACCCTAGAGCCTTCTGGAATCGAAAAAAGCATATTGTTTCTCTTCCATATGAAGATGATTTTTCTGAGAATGATATTCCGACGAAATCTCATCCCTGCCAAATGAATTCTGAATTAGTAGAATTCAGTAAAAAAGCGATTGATAATTTGCTACAGAAGGGTTTGATAAAACCTTCTAAATCTCCTTGGTCTTGCACTACTTTTTATGTGAATAATGCTGCAGAAAAAGAACGAGGAGTTCCCAGGTTAGTAATAAACTACAAACCATTAAACAAAATTTTAAAGTGGATAGGATATCCTATACCTAATAAAAAGATTTATTGTCTAGATTATACGATGCCAATATATTTTCAAAATTTGATTTAAAATCTGGATATTGGCAGATTCAAATATTTAAAGAGCATACTTATAGAACTGTTTTTAATGCCCCATTTGGACAATATGAATGGAATGTTATGCCATTTGGATTGAAAAATGCTCCTTCTGAATTTCAGAAAATAATGAATGATATTTTTAATCCATATTTAGATTTCATAATTGTCTATATTGATGACATATTGGTATTTTCTAAAACATTAGAAATGCATATTAATCATCTTGATATTTTCAAAAATATTGTAATACAAAATGATTTAGTAATATCCAAACCAAAAATGAATTTCTTCTAGACTGAAGTCCGATTTTTAGGACATCATATTTGTCAAGGAAAAATTACTCCTATTCAAAGATCGATTGAATTCGCATCAAAATTTCCTGATGAAATTACTGATAAGACTCAATTGCAAAGGTTCTTGGGAAGTTTAAATTACATTTCCCCATTTTATAAGAATTTATCTCGTGATTTGGCTCCTTTATACGACAGATTTAAAAAGGGTTATAAAGAACCTTGGACTAGCAGTCATATTGGTTTGGTTAAAGAAACTAAGCAGAGAGTTTACTCTTTGCCTTGCTTAACCCTTGCTAACCCTAGTTGGCAGAAGATTATCGAGACTGATGCATCTAATGTAGGTTACGGTGGGATATTGAAACAAATAAATTCCAAGGATAAAACAGAATATTTGATAAGATTCCATTCTGGTAAATGGACTGAAGCCCATAAAAAATATGCAACTGTGGCTCATGAAATGTTGATGATTGTCAAATGTGTTCTGAAATTTCAGGATGATTTATATAATCAAAAGTTTTTAATAAAAACGGATGCTCAATCTGTGAAATTTATGTTTAATAAAGATTTTAAACATGATGCTTCAAAAATGATATTTGCAAGGTGGCAGGCACAATTAGCCCCTTTTGATTTCGAAATTCATTATAAGAAGGGAATTGATAATTCTATACCAGACTTCTTATCTAGAGAGTATATTCAATAATGTCTTATTTCAAAATATTTTGAGATGAAAAAACTCTAATTACCATTCTAAAAGTAATACCATTGCCTCAAGAAATAACAACGATCATCATTGAAAAGGTTATTGATCATTTAGTAAGAGAAGATTTCTCAATTCACGATTACGAGGATCTCATTATACCTGAAGATATTCGGTATGAATCTATTTATGATTATTTATCCGAGTAAAACAACTTGCTATGTGTGTAGGATGAACCCCTCATGGGCAAAAGGAAGAGGTAGAGGTCGGGGAAGATCATCCCCACAACAAAATAGATCCTATTCTTAAGGATCATCACAAGGATCGTCATACGGATCCTCATCAAGCTCCCCAGTTATACAAATGGGATCAAAGATCTTAGTAAATGAGAGGATATCTCAATCCTCAGCAGGACCATCAGTTCATCTGGAAGATATTCTAGAAGATAGCCCATTATATGCGCATCTGTAGGCATATTTGGCTGCACAAAAGCAAAGTGATACTTTGGCTTCCATTGCCAAAGAGGATAATGATGATATCCAAATCCTATGAAATATTGCCTAACAAAGAAATGATATTTCTTGTGGAAAACTTTGAGATTCAGAGGAAAGAAGAACCATGGAAGATATTCCAAAGGTATTTGACTAATGGATTATACTACCCGAGTGAGTCATACAAAACCCGCACATACTATGAAACTATATTTATAGAAACAGGCAGTGCGGAATTCCAGCACTTCTCTGGTTATAGCACAGATGAAAATGTTTATAACTTTTCAAAGATCATCATCAAAAAGATTATATCTGTTGAAGAATGGAGAATCTCCACTACGAAGGAAAGGCAGATAAGCCTTAACAAAACCCGGATGAACTTTACCTACTGGGATTATATTCAAGCCTTTGATAAAGTGCTTTACTATAATAATGACAAACACAAACACACTTGGTTTATAAAGGAGTGTGCCAAGGTTTATAACCAAAACATTCCAAATTGGTTGAAACACCATGGTCCAACTATAAAAGTACTACCGGATCCTTTCTTAAAGTTATACAAAGAATGGGTGAAAGTATCCCCTGATTTGAATGAGTTATACCATGCAGATCATATCTACTGTATAGAACAAATTGATCAAATTTATTTTTTTATTGAGTTCTCCATTCCGTGGATCCACAAATGGGAACCAGAATTAGGATTTACGGAAGAACAAATTCCCTACTTATACAGGAATTTTTACAACAATTTTTTGGATAAACTGATGAAGAAGGATCCCAAAACAAACACATTATATGGTCAAGAACTCTTGGATTCCATCAATGAAAAAATCTAAGAATATTCAGCAACTCCGATGAAAGAAGTGATTGATGATAGTTCAGTTCGACACATCGCCTGAAAAATTTCCTTTCAAGATGGAGATAAGGATTAAATGATAAACAAATATCTGGAAGAAGTAAAACAAAATTTACTTCAATCCATCAATCAATATGAGAAATCAGACACTTCAATGAAAAGTGAAACGAGTAATGACGACGTTACCCTTGACTCTCAACCTAATGAGTAAGATAAAATATTATCTGAAAAGGCCTTGAAAAGGACAGAAGAATTATTGAAAAAAATGAAAGAGATAGACAAACAATAATGACGCACTAAGGCGACAGTAGATACACTGTGTCGCACTAACAACAGTAGATACACTGTATAGGGACCCAGATGTTGGGACCCACTTTACTTTACTACTGTAGATAAAGTTTTCTTTTTCTTCTATATATAGGATCATTTGGTTTTGTATAAGGGCAAGATTTTTGGTAATTAAGCTCTTATTTCTCTCCCTACTGTAAAGCTCTCTTGTAAACATATTCTGAAATAAATAAAGCATTCAATTTTGAAAGCATTTGGCCTTGCATCCGGCCCTAAAGGTACTTTGCTTTGCTTTTTTTTATTTTTTTATTTTTGCTTTCTCTACTTGTTTCCAGCCGTGACTATGTCTGGTTAAAAAACTCATATCTATGTTGACTATCTAACTTCTCTCTCATATCTACCATGAAAGCACTAGACTCAATCTAAGTATAAAGGAATTTTTGTTTAGTTTTCCTGACTGGGTTTCGAGATGGTGGTACAGTCAAATCTAGTACTACTCCTGTTGGCTTTGCCTTAGTGGCTCCGTTTAGCAAGCCGTGGACTTAAGTCCGTTATGTTGTTGAGAAATAGGCGTGTTTTTCCCGGTTAGAATAGCTAGACACATGGGCTCAACTAGAGTATGTATTACGATTTTGACAGGCCCCTTTCTTGGATAAAAGGATTTATCCTTACCATATAGTCATAAAGCTAAATAGAAATTCTTATGTATTTTGGTTATGTTACCCGCATGGGTACTACATTGAGCTAGATCTGGTTTATTGCGTGGACTACCGCCAGTCCCCACAGATCCTGCACATATGGTATTAGAGCTTGATATTTTCATGGTAAATATGTGATAGATCTGAAATATTCAACATAGATGTGGTCTTTAAACAATGGAAATAGGAGATATGGGTACTAAAAGTACCAAATTGGAAAAGGTAGATATACCTCCAAACCTCGATTTGTTAAACAAATGGACTATCCCTAGAGTCCCTATTAAGACAATCTATGAATACGGTTGGTTTGATAAACTTTCTTCTAAACAGTTGATAAAAACTACTGAGCAATCTTTAGCTCTAAATTCATCGGAACAGACTTTTCAATTATTGAACAAGCATGATATTAACTTGTATAAAAATCAATATAATTTTACGCATATTGGCATGGTTCAAATTGCTTTTAAGCCTTTAACTCTTAAAGGGTTACCAGAGACCTTTTTGGCAGCTCTTCGAGATGCTAGAAATCTAAATTTTCGATAGAATCCATGGTTGCGTATGGACCAATATATTTTAATACTCAGCCCAATCTGCAATTATCGCTTTCTGATGTTAATATACTTGATGCTTTGACTTTAAATGTGAAAACGCATGGTTATAATTATGTGCCTGGTTCTGAGCTTAGACGTTTATCATATAGAATTTATTATAAATTGTTATCGACTTTAAACCCAAGGTGTAAATTATATGACACCTCCGACCAAACTATTTTGGTTGAAACGAATTTCTCAAGATCAAAGATCACTACAAGGAGACATATTAGGTGGGAGGAAATTAATTTTCCTACTACTTGGACTTTGAAATCAGTTATACCTCCAAGTCAGATAACAAATGTTGTTACCAATTCTGATTATTCTCATGTTACTCAAAATCCTGATGGAAGGATTTGTATTCAATTTGATGATAGTAAAAAAACTACTATTTATAATAGACACTCATTTTCTGAACATAGACTATTACTGCTATGCATCATATTTCTCCAATAGAGCCTGTTTATAAATTGGCTAGAAATCGTGCTGCTTCTTTGCATACTATCTCTACTGATAAAGGAGATAAACTGGTTGAAAAGGTTAAAATTGACCCCCAAACAAATATTGTTCAAGTTAATACGGATACTGATATTCCTACTGAATTCGAGATGGATTTCGACCCTAATAAAACTTAATGATTTCACACCAAATTGATTTTAGTCCAGGATCCCTGGCAACAAAATATATTCAAAAATAATTTTTATGTGATAAATGGAACAGGTTCAAAACTTGGTTGTTTAATACTTATAGTAAAGAAGACTTGCATAATATCTCTGAAGAGTTTTATGAAACTTGTGTTTTACATAATCAAATTATGTATTTTGTTCCATGGTTCATAATCACTTACTTACCGTTTTACATTAATGTTTTGGAACGATCTTATAAAGATGGGAGTGGAAATATTAACAAAACCGTTTACCCTCCTCAATCGCCTTTTGTATTACCTAATAATACATGTATTACTTTTGTTGCTTTTCAAAAATTCATTGATGAAGATATAACTTCAGTTAGCATCGCAGAAATTGATAAAATAATTTCTCAAAATAATGATTTAGGCTTATATGTTAAAGTTTTGGGAGAACATATAAGTTTCCTTGATGAAAAATTAAATGAATTAACTATTTTGATAAAAAAACATGAGTATTGACAAAGGAGAATCTAATGTTGCCTCCACGTCGGGAAGCAAATCAGATCCTCAAACAATCCTTTCTCATATTCAAAGACCTTTTGAGATTCAAGATTTTAAATTTAAATCTTTAAATCATTTGGAAGAACTTCTTCATAAAAAAGTTTTTCGGATTAAATCAAAAGTTTTTAGGATTAAGTCTCAGCCCAATAAACTTTTCTGAAGAGTTTACTGATAAAATAGAAACTAGTTTTGATCATAAAAATGAATTTCATCTGAGTTTAATAAACTCAAAAGTTATTTTAAAAATAACAAGTATGCCAAGAAACCTAGCATGCAAACTTATTACTATCCTCGTCCAACCCCTCAAGATGTTTTAATTGAAGAAAGGGATTGGAATCAGACTAATACGTCTTACAGTGGTTCCGAAATTTATGAATGGAATCTTGATGGTTTGACTGATTGACAATTAACTATTCTTGTGCACCGTATGCTTATGTATGCAACTATCTGTAGAAGTGTAAGAAATAGCAATAGAATTATTCGTAAAATGATTATTGCAGGTTTTACTGTCCAACTTCGAGGCTGGTGGGAATTAATTGTCTACTGAAGAGAAAGCTTCTGTTATTAATGCTATTGCCACCGACGAAGGAATTGATAACCTTGGCATGGCTCTTGTAAAAAATAGAGAAGATGCAGTTTTACGCTGATTCTTACAATTCTTGAACATTTTAATGGTAGATTTACCAACCAGTATGAGATGGTTCGCACTTTGCTTAATGGTCTTCGATGCAGACACTTAGGTGAATTTAGGTGGTATAAAGACACATTTATGAGTCGGGTTATGGAACTACCCGAAAACAAGTTTGAACATTGGAAAGCCAGATTCATAGATGGCCTCCTCTCCTTATTTGCAGAAAGAGTTAGAAAGACTCTAAGGGGAAATTTCGGAGAAATTCCATATAAGGATTATACTTATGGTAAGTTAATAGGAGTATGTACACAAGAAGGATTGAACTTATGTAATGAGTTGAGACTATCCGGACAGCATAAGATTGATAAGCTAAAAGAGAAAAACCAATTAGGAGACTTTTGTGCTCAATTTGGTTTACCCGAGACTTCTGGTCATAAAAAAAGAAGAAAAGAGAAGTGTCATAGATACCCTAACCCCGATAGTCCTTATAGGAAAAAGAGATCTAGAAAAAGATCAAAAGAGGAGCGTGAAGCTAGAAAAAGCTACCGTAAATCCAGAAGATTTACAAAGAACAGATCGAATAAGGATCTTGCTGATTTGAAGTGTTATAGATGTGGTAAATATGGGCATATAACTCCAAATTGTAAGCTTCAGAAGTCGAAAACCTTAGAGCTTGATGAAGAGCTCCATGACAAGATTTGTGGGTTGTAATACACCTCTGGTTCTGAATCCGATTATGATTCTTCTTCTAATTCTGAAGTAGAAGTTGACTTGCTTGATTTATCTGAGTACGATAAATTATCTAATAATGCTTGTGCTACTTGCAAAGGTGATAATTGTACATGCGAAAATGATGAATTTTTTAAATTGCAATCTCAATTTGAGAATTTAAATATAAACACTATTTCATCTGAAAATGTGATAGAACTTTTAAAAGAAGTTTCTGATAATAAACTTCGTGAAAAAATTCTTAATATGACTGATATTTCAGGTTGTAGTTCTTCAAAACGTTTTGAAAATTAGAAGAACGAATTTGAATATCAAGCGTCTTATTCTTTGATGGAAGTTAATAACAGACTTATTAATAAAAATACGCCAGCAAGAGATAACTCTTTATGAGTAGTTTGTAGTTTATTACTAACCTCGTATATTAAGTGCACCATTCTAATTGATACTAGTTTGTAGTTTATTACTAACCTGGTATATTAAGTGCACCATTCTAATTGATACTAGTTTGTAGTTTATTACTAACCTGGGAACTCCTCATAAATGGTATATTATCAATTAGAATGGTGCACTTAATATACCATTTATGAGTAGTAAAAATTTGCATCATTCCTAAAAACGAATCTTGTTTATGATCAAAATTCTCAGATTCTTTATCCATGTTATCAACAAAAATACCTTTTCCTTTGTCATTAGATAACTCAGTTAGAGAATTATTTTTCTCAATCTGAGTAATCCTATGATCGCAAATCATTGGATTTTGTTTAAGAGACTTAATCTCTTTTTTCAAATTTTCAATTTCAACCTTCAAATCATCAAAAGAGGTATCTCTTGCTAGAGTATTTTTATTAATAAGTCTGTTATTAACTTCCATCAAAGAATAAGAAGCTTGATATTCAAATTCGTTCTTCTGATTTTTAAAACGTTTTGAAGAACTAGAACCTAAAATATCAGTCATATTAAGAATTTTTTCACGAAGTTTATTATCAGAAACTTCTTTTAAAAGTTCTATCACATTTTCAGATGAAATAGTGTTTATATTTAAATCCTCAAATTGAGATTGCAATTTATAAAATTCATCATTTTCGCATGCACAATTATCACCTTTGCAAGTAGCACAAGCATTATTAGATAATTTATCGTTCTCAGATAAATCAAGCAAGTCAACTTCTACTTCAGAATTAGAAGAAGAATCATAATCGGATTCAGAACCAGAGGTGTATAACAACCCATAAATCTTGTCATGGAGCTCTTCATCAAGCTCTAAGGTTTTCGACTTTTGAAGCTTACAATTTAGAGCTATATGCCCAAATCTACCACATCTATAACACTTCAAATCAGCAAGATCTTTATTCTATCTGTTCTTGCTAAATCTTCTGGATTTACAGTAGCTTTTTCTAGTTTCACACTCCTCTTTGGATCTTTTTCTAGATCTCTTTTTCTTATAAGGACTATCAGGGTTAGGGTATCCATGATACTTGTCTTTTCTTCTTTTGTTATGACCAGAAGTCTCGGGTAAACCAAATTGAGCACAAAAGTCTCCTAATAGGTTTTTCTCTTTTAGCTTATCAATCTTAAGCTGTCCGGATAGTCTCAACTCATTACATAAGTTCAATCCTTCTTATGTACATACTCCTATTAACTTACCATAAGTATAATCCTTATATGGAATTTCTCCGAAATTTCCCCTTAGAGTCTTTCTAACTCTTTCTGCAAATAAGGAGGGGAGGTCATCTATGAATTTGGCTTTCCAATGTTCAAACTTGTTTTCGGGTAGTTCCATAACCCGACTCATAAAGGTGTCTTTATACCACCTAAATTCACCTAAGTTTCTGCATCGAAGACCATTAAGCAAAGTGTGAACCGTCTCATACTGATTGGTAAATCTACTATTAAAATGTTCAGGAATTGTAAGAATCAACGTATAAACTGCATCTTCTCTATTTTTTACAAGAGTCATGCCAATGTAATGACCCTCCAGGTCATTTATGTGTTAATGCCTTCTTTCTATCGTTTAGAGCGTTCCTGTAGCGACCCCAAGTCATTTATGACTTGCTGGCACTGACTGTTCGGTCGCATGGTCGTTCGTTTGGGTTTTATGCCCGTTTTTCTATTTTGGAGCGTTTGAACCTTGAAAAGTTGACTTCGGTTATACCTTCAGGTAAACCACCTCAGATGAGAATTTTGACGATTCCATCAGCTCTGGAATGGCCAAATTAGGCTAGAAACATGGTTCGCATGATTTCCGGGGTTTTCGGTGTGAATTTGGGGCCGATTAGCTCTTTAGCCTTTGGAAATTGGCCTAAGGTTGACTTTGGTCAACTTTCTTGGAAAACGTACTCGGATTAAAATTCCGACAGTACGGTTAGTTTCAAAATGCCGAGTTTGGTCTAGAACCTTTCGAGAATTACCGAGAGCTTCCGATCAAAATCCGAGGCCTTGGTAGAATTTGGATAAATTGGCGTAATGGGTGTGGGACCCACTTTTGTCGAAATGACCTCGTATTGAAATTTTGACTGCGCCATTGAGTCCGGAATGTAGAATTTAGTGGGGTAGCATAACTGGTTTATTTTCATCGGGTTCCGAACGAATTCTAAGGGTCCGTTTGGAGACTTTAAAAAAATAGCAAAAATTTGGTTGTTTGTGCATACCTTTAGCGACCAGAAATTAGACTTTTAGCGACCAGAAATGGTCTTTAGTGACGAGGTTCGGGTTTTATAACCCAGAAATTTAAGCTTTCACACCTCATTTTCAAATGCCAATTTCTCTGTCATCCGAGCTCTGATTTGAGTGATTCGAAGTCCTGTATGATCGTGGAGATTGTGGCTACGCAGTGGAGTGATCGGAATGTGTTGCTGAACCCTTGTTTGTGGTGAAATTCAGCTCGAAGCTGCTGCCATCAATTTATGATTTCTTCTTCATTTTAAATTTTGATATCTCGAGTTCTAGAGCTTCTTTTTTTGTGATTCAAAGTCCCAAGTGTTCGGGTTTTCATTGGCTTCGTGGATTTGAGGTTGGGGTTTGTTGGGTGCACCTCGTTCTGCGTGAAATCAGAGGTAAACCCCTTATTTGGCCTATTTTTGTTAGTTTTAGATTTGTTATTGTTTGGTTGAGTGGGAGCGGATCCAACCCCTATTTGATAAACTAGTTTAGGATTAATGTTGGGGGAAGAATTTAGGACCTTTTGTCGGAGTCAATTCTGGGAAATCCGAAGCGGATCCCACTTTGCCTGATTTTGACCCAAAAATTGGCCTGTCTCCGAATTTGTTAATTTTGGTGTCTAAACGACCGTATTGACGCTGTGATTCTATTTTTGGTGACGTGGCAGCAGTCTGAGGCCGTTCGGAAGGGAAAATCTCTAATTGAGTGACTTGGAGCGTGCGTGATCGGTTTTTTGGTAGGTTACAGCTTCCCTTCTTTCTAGACTAAGCCTGATTGTGTAAATGCTGGTTGATATTTGTGAATCTGGGGTGGTTAGTTAGTATTGTTTCCCTTGTTACCCGATTTCCTCTGTTTAGAGTTGACTGTTGGGTTGTTATGATCTAGTATCATGCTATAGGTTGGGCTGTTGATTTGATTTACTGATATGCATGTTGTGGGGTATCTGTTGGTGGTTATCTGATGTTGCATGAGTGGGTCTGGGTGAATCTGTTTTATGATTGAATGATTATTGTGATTCTTCCTTAGAATCGGCCGTGATTTATTGACATAGTCTCATGTACCTCGTTGACTTGAGTATGTATCCGACGTCGTTTTGGATAGACTAGATCCTTGTAGACCGATATAGCAGACTTGGGTCAGATTATGAGCCTTAGTGTAGGCATTTTCATGGCTTTCGAACCTTTCGATTCTTTGCCCCTTATCGCTGGGATTTTTGGGATGCTGCCGGAAGATGCTGTTGTTGCGCCGATTGTCGGCTGGATTGTTTTAGGCTGGGACCCTTCGGTTGGTATATATGTGGGGGCAGCGGCCCATGATGTTTAGTGTCTTAGTGGATTGTTTTTGTGGCTTATCCGGTTCGTGATGGCTGGCTCCAGTACGCGGCTGGCGTTACTCGATTATCACTCAGGATTTCCAGCGCTAGGCTGACGGGGGTAGGCTACCCGCTCCAGTCCGCAGCTGACGTTACACGATTGCAGCCCATTATTTCCAGTGCGAGTCAGTGGAGCATAGGCTACTAGTCCCAGCTACGCGATCGACGTATCCGGTGGAACCAGTATTTCCAGCGTTAGACTGTCGAGAGTGGGCTGTCTGTGCCAGTTCGAGACTGAGGTTGCCTGGTTAGAGTCTGAAATTTCCAGTTCGCGATGGATGACTGAGCTGGGCTCAGATATTTATGACTGAGCTGGGCTCTGATGTTTATGACTGAGCTGGGCTCTGATATTTATGACTAAGCTGGGCTCTGATATTTATGACTGAGCGGGGCTCTGATGGTAATGATTGTGCGGGACCCTGGTGTTGTTCTGGAGTTTGTTATTCCTTCGTTTCTGTAGAATAGCTCTTCTGTGTACCTGTCGGGCTTATGGGGGTCCGTTCAGGTTTTATTTAAACTTGTGCACGAGTGTGCCCAACGGGTCTTATGGGGGGCTCAGCTGGGTTTATTTTAGTTATTTCTTTGTGCTTCCTTTCAGATTTTCCGTTTCCTGTTCTGTTTCACTCTGTTTGTGCTGATTGTATCTTGTCCGCCTGTTTTTACCCTTCTTGCTCAGTCGGCCTATGATGCCTACTGGGTACCTGTTGTTTTGATACTCATACAACACTCTGCATCTATTTTCGTGATGCATGTTCGAGCACCAATTATCAGCATTGAGATCGGGCCGGGAGCTGTCAGTTCAGGAAACTAGGGTGAGCACTTGGCGTTTTGGGATCACCAGTTTCCTTCTGTTTATATATTTTGGCTTGTCTTTTGTTTTTGAGACAGTTGTTTCAGTGGTCCATTTTCGGGACTTGTACTCTTTTTAGTAGTTCTGTACTTGTGACTTTCAGGTTTTGAGAGGTGTTGTATATATTTAGTCTGGTTCGTTCCAGCTTTCGTGATTGCTCTTATTGTATGCTTCCTCTTAGTTATGGATTAGTTTCCACTCTTAGTCCCGTTACTGTTTAGTTCCGAGATAGGGTTTTGGCTGGCCTACTGGTAGGTTGGTAGGCGCCATCATGACTTGAGAAATTGGGTCGTGACAAATAGATTATCAATTTCTTCATCGGTGACAATAGCATTAATAACAGAAGCTTTCTCTTCGGTAGACAAATAATTGTCCCACCAGCCTCGAAGTTGGCCAGTAAAACCTACAATAATCATTTTACAAATAGTTCTATCTATATTTTTTATACTTTTACAGATAGTTGCATACATAAGCATACGGTGCACAAGAATAGTTAATTGTCTATCAGTCAAACCATCAAGATTCCATTCATAAATTTTGGAACCACTATAAGATGTATTAGTCTGATTCCAATCCCTTTCTTTAATTAAAATATCTTGAGGGGTTGGACGAGGATAGTAATAAGTTTGCATGCTAGGTTTCTTGGCATACTTGTTATTTTTAAAATAACTTTTGAGTTTATTAAACTTAGATGAGATCTCATTTTTATGATCAAAAGTAGTTTCTATTTTATCAGCAAACTCTTCAGAAAGGTTTATTGGGCTAAGACTTAATCTTGAAAACTTTTGATTTAATCCGGAAAACTTTTTATCAAGAAGTTCTTTCAAATCATTTAGAGATTTAAATTTAAAATCCTGAATCTCAGGAGGTCTTTGAATATGAGTAAGGACCGTTTGAGGATCTGATTTGCTTCTCGACGTGGAGGCAACATTAGATTCTCCTTTGTGAATACTCATGTTTTTTATCAAAATAGTTAATTCATTTAATTTTTCATCAAGGGAACTTATATTCTCTCCCAAAACTTTAACATATAAGCCTAAATAATTATTGTGAGAAATTATTTTATTAATTTCTGCGATGCTAACTGAAGCTATATCTTCATCAATGAAGTTTTGAAAAGCAACAAAAGTAATACATGTATTATTAGGTAATACAAAAGGCGATTGAGGAGGGTAAATGGCCTTGTTAATATTTCCACTCCCATCTTTATAAGATCGTTCCAAAATATTAATGTATAACGGTAAGTAAGTGGTTATGAACCATGGAACAAAATACATAATTTGATTATGTAAAGCACAAGTTTCATAAAACTCTTTAGAGATATTATGCAACTCTTCTTTACTATAAGTATTAAATAACCAAGTTTTGAACCTGTTCCATTTGTCACCAAAAAATTCTTTTTGAATATATTTTCTTGCGAGGGATCCTGGACTAAAATCAATTTGGTGTGAAATCATTAAGATTTATTAGAGTCGAAATCCATCTCGGATTCAGTCGGAATATCATTATCCATATTAACCTGAACAATATTTGTTGGGGGTCAATTTTAAACTTTTCAACCAGTTTATCTCCTTAATCAGTAGAGATAGTACGCAAAGAAGCAGCACGATTTCTAGCCAATTTATAAACAGGCTCTATTGGAGAAATATGATGCATAGCAGGTAATAGTCTCTGTTCAGAAAACTAGTGTCTATTATAAATAGCAGTTTTTTGACTATCATCAAATTGAATACAAATCCTTCCATCAGGATTTTAAGTAGCATGAGAATAATCAGAATTGGTAATAGCATTTGCTATTTGACTTGGAGGTATAACCGATTTCAAAGTCCAAGTAGTAGGAAAATTAATTTCTTCCCACCTAATATGTCTCCTTGTAGTGACCTTTGATCTTGAGAAATTCATTTCAACCAAAATAGTTTGGTCGGAGGTGTCATATAATTTACACCTTGGGTTTAAAGTCGATAATAATTTATAATAAATTCTATATGATAAACATATAAGCTCAGAACCAGGAGCATAATTATAACCATGCGTTTTCGCATTTAAAGTCAAAGCATCAAGTATATTAATATCAGAAAGAGATAATTGCAGATTGGGTTGAGTATTAAAATATACTGGTCCATACGCAACCGTGGATTCTATCGAACCCATCAGAGACTGTCGAAATTTAGATTTCTAGCATCTCGAAGAGCTGCCAAAAAGGTCACTGGTAACCCTTTAAGAGTTAAAGGCTTAAAAGCAATTTGAACCATGCCAATATGCATAAAATTATACTGATTTTTATACAAGTTAATATCATGCTTGTTCAATAATTGAATAGTCTGTTCCGATGAATTTAGAGCTAAAGATTGCTCAGTAGTTTTTGTCAACTATTTAGAAGAAAGTTTATCAAACCAACCGTATTCATAGATTGTCTTAATAGGGACTCTAGGGATAGTCCATTTGTTTAACAAATCGAGGTTTTGAGGTATATCTACCTCTTCCAATTTGGTACTTTTAGTACTCATTCTCCTATTTCCATTGTTTAAAGACCACAAATCGATTTGATGTGGAATCATTAAGATTTATCCGGGTCAAAATCCATTTTGGATTCCGTAGGAATATCCTTATCATTTACTTGCACAATATTAGTATGCGGATCAATTTTAACCTTCTCAACAATAGGTCTTTTACTACTATTAGTAGAAATAGTATGTAAAGAAGCTGCACGATTACGATCTAGTTTATACATAGGTTCTACGGGAGATATATAATGCATAGCAGGCAAGCTTTGCTGACCTGAAAATGAATGTCTATTATAAATAGCAGATTTATCATCAAATAGAATACAAATCCTTCCATCAGGATTTTGAGTTACATGAGAATATTCTTAATTTGTAACCTTATCAGCATTATAGGTGAGGGGATATGCAGGATCTGTGGGGACTGGAGATAGTCCGTGCAATCAACCAGATCTAGCTCAACGTAGTACCCATGTGGGTAACATAACCGAAATACAGAAGAATTTCTATTTAGCTTTATGACTATATGGAAAGGATAAATCCTTTTACCTAAGCAAGGGGCCTATCAAAATCGTAATACATACTCTAGTTGAGCCCATGTGTCTAGTTGTTCTAACCGGGAAAAACACGCCCTTTTCTCAACAACATAATGGGCTTAAGTCCACGGCTTGCTAAACGGAGCCACTAAGGCAAAGCAGACAAGAGTAGTACTTGATCTGACTGTACCACCATCTCGAAACCCAGACAGGAAAACTAAACAAAAATTCCTTTATACTTGGATTGAGTCCAGTGCTTTCATGGTAGATATGAGAGAGAAGTTAGATAGTCAACATAGATATGAGTTTTTTAACCGGACATAGTCATGGCTGGAAACAAGTAGAGAAAGCAAAAATAAAAAAAAGCAAAGTACCTTTAGGGCCGGATGCAAGGCCAGATGCTTTCAAAGTTGAATGATTTATTTATTTCAGAATATGTTTACAAGAGAGCTTTACAGTAGGGAGAGAAATAAGAGCTTAATTACAAAAAGCCTTTCCCCTATATAAAACCAAATGATCCTATATATAGAAGAAAAAGAAAACTTTATCTACAGTAGTACAGTAAAGTGGGTCCCAACATTTGGGTCCCTATACAGTGTATCTACTGTTGTTAGTGCGACCCAGTGTATCTACTATCGCCTTAGTGTGTCATTAATGTTTGTCTATCTCTTTCATTTTTTTCAATAATTCTTATGTCCTTTTCAAGGCCCTTTCAGATAATATTTTATCTGACTCAATAGGTTGAGAGTCAAGGGTAATGTCGTCATTACTGGTTTCACTTTTCATTGAAGTGTCTGATTTCTCATATTGATTGATGGATTGAAGTAAATTTTGTTTTACTTCTTCCAGGTATCTTTTTATCATTTCATCCTTATCTCCATCTTGAAAATAAATTTTTCTGGCGATGTGTCGGACTAAGCTATCATCAATTACTTCTTTCATCGGAGTTGCTGATTATTCTTGGATTTTTTCATTAATGGAATCCAAGTGTTCTTGACCATATAACGTCTTTGTTTTGGGATCCTTCTTCATCAGTTTATCCCAAAAATTATTGTAAAAATTCCTGTATAAGCAGGGAATTTGTTCTTCTATAAATCCTAATTCTGGTTCCCATTTGTGGATCCACGGAACGGAGAACTCAATAAAAAAATAAATTTGATTAATTCTTTCTATACAACAGATATGATCTGCATGGTATAACTCATTCAAATCAGGAGATACTTTCACCCATTCTTTGTATGACTTTAAGAAAGGATCTGGTAGTATTTTTATAGTTGGACCATGGTGTTTTCACCAATTCAGAAATCAATTTGGAATGCTTTGGTTGTAAACCTTGGCACACACCTTTATAAACCAAGTGTGTTTGTGTTTGTCATTATTATAGTAAAGCACTTTATCAAAGACTTGAATATAATCCTAGTAGTTAATGTTCATTTGGGTTTTGTTAAGGCTTATCTGCCTTTCCTTCATAGTGGAGATTCCCCATTCTTCAACAGATATAATCTATTTGATGATGATCTTTGAAAAGTTATAAACATTTTCATCTGTTCTATAACCAGAGAAGTGCTGGAATTCCGCACTGCCTGTTTCTTTAAGTATAGTTTCATAGTATGTGCAGGTTTTGTATGACTCACCCGGGAAGTATAATCCATTAATCAAATACCTTTGGAATATCTTCCATGGTTCTTCTTTCGTCTGAATCTCAGAGTTTTCCACAAGAAATATCATTTCTTTGTTAGGCAATTTTTCATAGTATTTGATATCATCATTATCCTCTTTGGCAATGGAAGCAAAAGTATCACTTTGCTTTTGTGCAGCCGAATATGCCTGCAGATGCGCATATAATGGGCTATCTTCTAGAATATCTTCCAGATGAACTGATGGTCCTGCTATGGATTGAGATATCCTCTCATTTACTAAGCTCTTTGATCCCATTTGTATAACTTGGAGCTTGATGAGGATCCGTATGACGATCCCTGTGATGATCCTTGAGAATAGGATCTGTTTTGTTGTGGGGATGATCTTCCCCGACCTCTGCCTCTTCCTTTTGCCCATGAGGGGTTCATCCTGCACACATAGCAAGTTGTTTTACTCGGATAAATAATCATAAATAGATTCATACCTAATATCTTCAGGTATAACGAGATCGTCGTAATCGTGAATTGAGAAATCTTCTCTTACTAAATGATCAATAACCTTTTCAATAATGATCGTTGTTATTTCTTGAGGGAATGGTATTACTTTTAGAAAGGTAATTAGAGTTGTTTCATCTAAAAATATTTTGAAATAAGACATTATTGAATATACTCTCTAGATAAGAAGTCTGGTAGAGAATTATCAATTCCCTTCTTATAATGAATTTTGAAATCAAAAGGGGCTAATTGTGCCTGCCACCTTACAAATATCATTTTTGAACCATCATGTTTAAAATCTTTATTAAACATAAATTTCACAGATTGAGCATCCATTTTTATTAAAAACTTTTGATTATATAAATCATCCTGAAATTTCAGAACACATTTGACAATCGTCAACATTTCATGAGCCACAGTTGCATATTTTTTCTGGGCTTCAATTCATTTACCAGAATGGGATCTCATCAAATATTCTGTTTTATCCTTGTGATTTATTTGTTTTAATATCCCACCGTAACCAACATTAGACACATCAGTCTCGAAAATCTTCTGCCAACTAGGGTTAACAAGGGTTAAGCAAGGTAAAGAGTTAACTCTCTGCTTAATTTCTTTAACCAAAGCAGCATGACTGCTAGTCCAAGGTTCTTTATAACCCTTTTTTAATCTGTCGTATAAAGGAGCCAAATCACGAGATAAATTCTTATAAAATGGGGAAATGTAATTTAAACTTCCCAAGAACCTTTCCAACTGAGTCTTATCAGTAATTTCATCAGGAAATTTGAAGCGAATTCAATCGATCTTTGAATTGGAGTAATTTTTTCTTGACAAATATGATGTCCTAAAAATCGGACTTCAGTGTGGAATAAATTCATTTTTGGTTTGGATATTACTAAACCATTTTGTATTACAATCTATTTGAAAATATCAAGATGCTTAATATGCATTTCTAATGTTTTAGAAAATACAAATATGTCATCAATATAGACAATTATGAAATCTAAATATGGATTAAAAATATCATTCATTATTTTTTGAAATTCAGAAGGAGCATTTTTCAATCCAAATGGCATAGCATTCCATTCATATTGTCCAAATAGAATATTAAAAGCAGTTCTATAAGTATGCTCTTTAAATATTTGAATCTGCCAATATCCAGATTTTAAATCTAATTTTGAAAATATATTGGCATCGTATAATCTAGACAATAAATCTTTTTTATTAGGGATAGGATACTTAATCCACTTTAAAAATATGTTTAATGGTTTGTAGTTTATTACTAACTTGGGAACTCCTCGTTCTTTTTCTGCAGCATTATTCACATAAAAAGCAGTGCAAGACCAAGGAGATTTTGAAGATTTATCAAACCCTTCTGTAGCAGATTATCAATCTCTTTTTTACAGAATTCAACTAATTCAGAATTCATTTGGCAGGGACGAGATTTCGTTGGAATATCATTCTCAGAAAAATCATCTTCATATGGAAGAGAAACAATATGCTTTTTTCGATTCCAGAAGGCACTAGGGTGATCGGCACAAATATCAACAACAATTTGTTCAGAAATTAATTTAATTTTTTCCTGAACTTTAGTAGATTTTAAAGCATCGAATATATTCATGCTAAATATCTCTAATTGTAACGAATCAACATGCTTTTGCTTCATATCAATTAAAGCATTAACATCTCTTGTTACGGGATCAGTAATGAAAGAATAAATTATCTTTCTGTCATTATAAATTGCTGTAAATCCTATAGAGTATATATTTGAAAAAGGATAAATAACATTGATAAAAGGTGTTCCAAGTATAATTGGAGGGTATAACTGGTTTTACACTAAGAAAAAGAAGTGAGGAATACAGACTTTATTCTGACAAATATGCATATTAGACAATTTATACTCTCTATATAAAGCATGTCCTGACACGGATTTTACTATATGAGTCTTTTTCTGAAAATATTTTGTAGGCACAAGACCTTCTTGAATGCAGCTAACATCAGCTCCACTATCAATCATAGCAATATCAGTTATGCAAAAACTATTATCAATCAGAATGGTGCACTTAATATACCATTTATGAGTAGTAATAATTTGCATCATTCCTAAAAATGAATCTTGTTTATGATCAAAATTCTCAGATTCTTTTTCCATGTTATCAACAAAAATAACTTTTCCTTTGTCCTAAAAATTTAAGAGACTTAAACTATTTTTTCAAATTTTCAATTTCAACCTTCAAATCATCAAAAGAGGTATCTCTTGCTGGAGTATTTTTATTAATAAGTGTGTTATTAACTTCCATCAAAGAATAAGGCGCTTTATATTCAAATTCGTTCTTCTGATTTTCAAAACGTTTTGAAGAACTAGAACCTGAAATATCAGTCATATTAAGAATTTTTTCACGAAGTTTATTATCAGAAACTTCTTTTAAAAGTTCTATCACATTTTCAGATGAAATAGTGTTTATATTTAAATCCTCAAATTGAGATTGCAATTTATAAAATTCATTATTTTCGCATGCACAATTATCACCTTTGCAAGTAGCACAAGCATTATTAGATAATTTATCATTCTCAGATAAATCAAGCAAGTCAACTTCTACTTCAGAATTAGAAGAAGAATCATAAACGGATTCAGAACCAGAGGTGTATAACAAACCATAAATCTTGTCATGGAGCTCTTCATCAAGCTCTAAGGTTTCAACTTTTGAAGCTTACAATTTGGAGCTATATGCCCAAATTTACCACATCTATAACACTTCAAATCAGCAAGATCCTTATTCGATCTGTTCTTTGTAAATCTTCTGGATTTACGGTAGCTTTTTCTAGCTTCACGCTCCTCTTTTGATCTTTTTCCAGATCTCTTTTTCTTATAAGGACTATCAGGGTTAGGGTATCTATGATATTTTTCTTTTCTTCTTTTGTTATGACCAGAAGTCTCGGGTAAACCAAATTAAGCACAAAAGTCTCCTAATTGGTTTTTCTCTTTTAGCTTATCAATCTTAGGCTGTCTGGATAGTCTCAACTCATTATACAAGTTCAATCCTTCTTGTGTACATACTCCTACTAACTTACCATAAGTATAATCCTTATATGGAATTTCTCCAAAATTTCCCCTTAGAGTCTTTCTAACTCTTTCTTCAAATAAGGAGGGGAGGCCATATATGAATTTGGCTTTCCAATGTTCAAACTTGTTTTCGGGTAGTTCCATAACCCGACTCATAAAGGTGTCTTTATACCACCTAAATTCACCTAAGTGTCTGCATCAAAGACCATTAAGCAAAGTGCGAACCGTCTCATACTGGTTGGTAAATCTACCATTAAAATGTTCAAGAATTGTAAGAATCAGCGTATAAACTGCATCTTCTCTATTTTTTACAAGATCCATGCCAAGGTTATCAATTTCTTCGTCGGTGACAATAACATTAATAACAGAAGCTTTCTCTTCGGTAGACAAATAATTTCCCCACCAGCCTCGAAGTTGGCCAGTAAAACCTGTAATAATCATTTTATAAATAGTTCTATCTGTATTTTTTACACTTTTACTAATAGTTGCATACATAAGCATACGGTGCACAAGAATAGTTAATTTTCTATCAGTCAAACCATCAAGATTCTATTCATAAATTCCGGAACCACTGTAAGACGTATTTGTCTGATTCCAATCCTTTTCTTCAATTAAAACATCTTGAGGGGTTGGATGAGGATAGTAATAAGTTTGCATGCTAGGTTTCTTGGCATACTTGTTATTTTTAAAATAACTTTTGAGTTTATTAAACTTAGATGAAATCTCATTTTTATGATCAAAAGTAGTTTATATTTTATCAGTAAACTCTTCAGAAAGGTTTATTGGGCTAAGACTTAATCTTGAAAACTTTTGATTTAATCCGGAAAACTTTTTATCAAGAAGTTCTTCCAAATCATTTAAAGATTTAAATTTAAAATCCTGAATCTCAGAAGGTCTTTGAATATGAGTAAGGATCGTTTGAGGATTTGATTTGCTTCCCGACGTGGAGGCAACATTAGATTCTCCTTTGTCAATACACATGTTTTTTATCAAAAAAGTGAATTCATTTAATTTTTCATCAAGGGAACTTATATGTTCTCCCAAAACTTTAACATATAAGCCTAAATAATTATTTTGAGAAATTATTTTATTAATTTCTGCGATGCTAACTGAAGCTATATCTTCATCAATGAATTTTTGAAAAGCAATAAAAGTAATACCTGTATTATTAGGTAATACAAAAGGTGATTGAGGAGGGTAAATGGCTTTGTTAATATTTTAACTCCCATCTTTATAAGATCAGTCCAAAACATTAATGTATAACGGTAAGTAAGTGGTTATGAACCATGGAGGAAAATACATAATTTGATTATGTAAAGCATAAGTTTCATAAAACTCTTCAGAGATATTATGCAACTCTTCTTTACTATAAGTATTAAACAACCAAGTTTTGAACATGTTCCCTTTATCACCAAAAACTTCTTTTTGAATATATTTTCTTTCCAGGGATCCTGGACTAAAATCAATTTTGTGTGAAATCATTAAGTTTTATTAGGGTCAAAATCCATCTCGAATTCAGTCGGAATATCAGTTTCCGTATTATCCTGAACAATATTTATTTGGGGGTCAATTTTAACCTTTTCAACCAGTTTATCTCCTTTATCAGTAGCGATAGTATGCAAAGAAGCAGCATGATTTCTAGCCAATTTATAAATAGGCTCTATTGGAGAAATATGATGCATAGCAGGTAATAGTCTATGTTCTGAAAACGAGTGTCTATTATAAATAGTAGTTTTTTGACTACCATCAAATTGAATACAAATCCTTCCATTTGGATTTTGAGTAACATGAGAATAATCAGAATTGGTAACAGCATTTGTTATCTGAATTGGAGGTATAACCGATTTCAAAGTCCAAGTAGTAGGAAAATTAATTTCTTCCCACCTAATATGTCTCCTAGTAGTGACCTTTGATCTTGAGAAATTCATTTCAACCAAAATAGTTTGGTCGGAGGTATCATATAATTTACACCTTGGGTTTAAAGTCGGTAATAATTTATAATAAATTCTATATGATAAACATATCAGCTCAGAACCAGGCGCATAATTATAACAATGCGTTTTCACATTTAAAGTCAAAGCATCAAGTATATTAATATCAGAAAGAGATAATTGCAGATTGTGTTGAGTATTAAAATATACTGGTCTATACGCAACCGTGGATTCTATCGAACCCATCAGAGACTGTTGAAAATTTAGATTTCTAGCACCTCGAAAATATGCCAAAAAGGTCTCTGGTAACCCTTTAAGAGTTAAAGGCTTAAAAGCAATTTGAACCATGCCAATATGCATAAAATTATACTGACTTTTATACAAGTTAATATCATGCTTGTTCAATAATTGAATAGTTTGTTCCGATGAATTTAGAGCTAAAGATTGCTCAGTTGTTTTTATCAAATGTTTAGAAGAAAGTTTATCAAACCAACCGTATTCATAGATTATCTTAATAGGGACTCTAGGGATAATCCATTTGTTTAACAAATCGAGGTTTTGAGGTATATCTTCCTCTTCCAATTTGGTACGTTTAGTAATCATATCTCCTATTTCCATTGTTTAAAGACCACATCTATGTTGAATATTTATGATAATTATACCTATGGTAAACTGATAGGAGGTTGTACTCAAGAAGGTTTAAACCTTTGTAACGAGTTGAAGTTATTTAGAACACTTAAGATGGATAAACTTAGGGTGAGAAACCAGTTAGGTGACTTCTATGCATAGTTTGGTTTACCCGAGTCCTCTGCTCATAGCAAGAAGAAGAAAGATAAGTATCATAGATACAAAAACCTGATGGTTTGTACAAAAAGAAAAAATCTAGACATAGATCTAGAGAAGATTGTGAAGCTAGAAAAAGCCATCGTAAGTCTAATAGATTTATAAAGAATAGATCCAAAAGAGACCTTGCTGATATTAAGTGTTATAAATGTGGGAAATTTGGGCATATAGCTCCAAATTGTAAGCTTGAAAAGCTTAAGACCTTAGAATTAGACACCGAAGTTCATGATAAGATTTATAATTTGTTATACACTTCAGGCTCCGAATCTAATGATAGTTATTCTTGTTCTGAATCTGAAGCTGAAGTAGATTTACTTGATTTTTCTGATACTGAGGCAAATCTTGATAAAGGTTGCAACACTTGTAAAAGTGATTCTTGTGCCTGTGAAAATGATGAATTCTATAAGTTACAGTCACAATTTCAATATTTGAATATTCAAACTATTACTGCTGATAATGTAATAGAGCTTTTAAAAGAAGTTACTGATAATAAACTTCGAGAAAAAATTCTGAAAATGACGGAGAATGCTAGTTCTTCAAAATCTTTTGAAAATCAAAAAAATAATTTCAGCAATGATTTTAATTATCAATCGCCTTATTCTCTTATGGAAGTTAATAACCGACTTATTAATAAAAATACTCCAATAAGAGATTCTTCTTTTGATGATTTAAAAGCTGAGATTGAAAACTTGAAAAGAGAAATTAAATCTCTTAAACAAAATCAAATGATTTGTGATCACAGAATTTCTCAAATTGAAAAACAAAATTCTGTGGCCAATCCTTCTAAAGGAAAAAAGGTTCTTGATGAAGACCTGGGTGAGAAACCTGATCTGAAACAAGATTTATTATTAAGTACGATGCAAGTTATTACTGCTCATAAATGGTACATTAAATGTACAATTTTGATTGATAATAGTTTCTCAATAACTGATATTGCTATGATTGATAGTGGAGCAGATGTGAGTTGCATTCAAGAAGGTCTCGTACCTACCAAATATTTTCAAAAAACTACTCATATGGTAAAATCTGCATCTGTTCAAGCTTTAGATATAAAGTATAAATTGCCTAATATGCATATCTGCCAGAATAAAGTTTGTATTCCTCACTTTTTCTTCATGGTTAAAAATCAGTTATACCCTCCAATTTTTCTTGGAACCCCTTTTATTAATGCAATCTACCCCTTTACTCACATAGATTCTAAAGGATTTTCGGCAATTTGTAACGATAGAAAAATAAATTATACTTTTGTTACAAATCCTGTAACTCGTGATATAAATGCTTTGATTAATATAAAGCAAAAACATGTTGATTCTCTTCAATTAGAGCTATACAGTATGAATATATTTGATACGCTGAAATCTGCTAAAGTACAGGAAAAAATTAAATTAATTTCCAAACAAATTGCTATTGATATTTGTGTTGATCATCCTAGTGCTCTTTGGAATCGAAAGAAGCATATTGTAACTCTTCCTTATGAAGAAGACTTTTCGGAAAATGATATTCCTACTAAGTCTAGACCCTGTCAAATGAATGCCGAATTAGTTGAATTCTGCAAAAAAGAAATTGATAATTTATTACAAAAGAGACTGATAAAACCCTCCAAGTCTCCTTGGTCTTGTACTGCTTTTTATGTTAATAACGCAACAGAAAAGGAACGAGGTGTTCCCAGGTTGGTAATCAATTACAAACCGTTGAACAAATATTTACAGTGGATAAGGTATCTTATCCCAAATAGAAGAGATTTACTTTCTAGACTATACAATGCCAATATATTTTTCAAATTTGATTTAAAATCTGGTTATTGACAGATTCGGATATTTAAAGAACATACTTATAGAACTGCTTTTAATGTCCCCTTTGGACAATATGAGTGGAATGTTATGCCATTTTGATTAAAAAATATTCCTTCTGAATTTCAGAAAATCATGAATGATATTTTTAATCCATATCTAGATTTTATCATTGTCTATATTGACAATATTCTAGTATTTTCTAAAACATTTGAATTACATATCAAGCATCTTGATATTTTAAAGAAAATCGTTATACAGAATGGTTTATTTATTTCCAAATCAAAAATGAATTTGTTTCAAACGGAAGTCCGATTTCTAGGACATCATATTTGCCAAGGAAAGATAACTCCTATACAGAGGTCAATTGAGTTTGCATCAAAATTTCCTGATGTAATTACTGATAAAACTCAACTACAAAGGTTTTTGGGGAGTTTAAATTATATATCCCCATGCTACAAAGATTTGTCTCTAGATTTAGCCCCTGGACCAGCGCTATTACTAATCTGGTCAAAAATGTTAAAAAATGTGTGAACTCCTTTCCTTGCTTAACTCTCTCTAATCTTGCATGGGTTAAAATAATTGAGATAGATGCGTCCAATATTGGTTATGGTGGGATATTAAAACAAATAAATCCCAATGATAATTGTGAATATTTGATAAGATTTCACTCAGAAAAATGGACAGAGGCACAGAAAAAATATGCTACTGTGGGCCATGAAATGTTGACCATTGTCAAGTGTGTTCTAAAATTTCAAGATGATTTATACAATCAAAAGTTTTTGTTAAAAACTGATGCCCAATCTGTTAAATTTATGTTTAACAAAGATTTTAAGCACGATGCGTCTAAAATGATATTTGCAAGGTGGCAAGCACAACTGGCACCTTTTGATTTTGAAATACAGTATAAAAAGGGGAGTGATAATTCCCTACCGGATTTCTTATCCCGTGAATATATTCAATAATGACTTACTTCAAAATTTTCTTTGATGATAAAACTTTTATTACTATTTTAAAGGTTATACCATTTCTGAGAGTATAACAACTCTCATCCTAGAAAAAACTATTGATGAATACATTAAAGAAGATTGCTCAATACATGAGTTTTAATATATTTCTTAAGATGTCAGAGAAAGCATGAGCAATTATGATTTATCAGAATAAACCCTGTTATGTTTGCAGGATGGAATCCTCAGGGTCTCGAAGCAGAGGAAGAGGACGGGGAAGATCATCCCCACAACAACAGAGAACATACTCTCAAGGATCGTCATATGGATCCTCTTCATCTAGCTCCCCAGTCATACAAATGGGAAAAAGGAGCTTAATAAATGAGAGAATATCTCAGTCCTCACCAGGACAATCTATTCATTCGGATGATATTCCGGAAGATAATCTATTATATGGACATTTGCAGGCATTTCTAACTGCTCAAAAGCAAAGTGATACATTTGCTTCCATAGCTAAAGAGGACAATGATGATATCATATCCTACGAAAAGGTGATTGAGGTGGGTATATAGCCTTACTTATATTCCCACTACCGTCTTTATAAGATCTTTCCAAAACCTTTATGTATAAAGGTAAATAAGTGGTTATAAACCAAGGAACAAAATACATAATTTGATTATGAAGAGCACAAGTTTCATAAAATTCTTGTGAAATATTATGTAAATCTTCATCGCTATAAGCATCAAAAAACCAAGTTTTAAACCGTTTCCATTTATCATCAAAAAATTCATTTTGAATATATTTTCGTGCCAGAGAACCTGGACTAAAATCAATTTGATGTGGAATCATTAAGATTTGTCCGGGTCAAAATCTATTTCGGATTTCATAGGAATATCCTTATCATTTACCTGCACAATATTAGTCTGCGGATCAATTTTAACCTTCTCAACAATAGGTCTTTCACTACTATTAGTAGAAATAGTATGTAAAGAAGCTGCACGATTACGAGCTAGTTTATACATAGTTCTACCGGAGAAATATAATGCATAGCAGGCAAGCTTTGCTGACCTGAAAACGAATGTCTATTATAAATAGCAGATTTATCATCAAATAGAATACAAATCCTTCCATCAGGATTTTGAGTTACATGAGAATATTCTGAATTTGTAACCTTATCAGCAATATGGTAAGGGGATATAACTGAATTTAAAGTCCATGTAGTTGGGAAATTGATCTCTTCCCATTTAATTTGTCTTCTAGTAGTGATTTTGGATTTTGCAAAATTAGTTTCAATCAAGATAGTTTGATCAGAGATATCATATAATTTGCATTTCGGGTTTAACGTAGATAACAATTTGAAATAAATTATGTATGATAAGCAAATACATTCAGAACCAGACGCATAGTTATAACCATGCGTAACATTTAAAGTTAAAGCATCCAAAATATTAGCATCAAAAAGGGATAGTTGCAGATTAGGTTGAGTATTAAAATATACCGGACCATAAGAAACAGTCGATTCTATCGAACCCATCAAAGATTGTCGAAAATTTAAATTTCTAGCATCTCTAAGAGCTGCTAAGAAAGTCTCTGGTAACCCTTTAAGAGTCAATGGCTTAAAAGCAATTTGAACCATACCAATATGCAGAAAATTATATTGATTTTTATATAAATTAATATCATGTTTGTTTAACAATTGAATAGTTTATTCAGACGAATTAAGAGCTAAAGATTGCTCTGTAATAACCCTCCAGGTCATTTATGTGGTAATGCCATTTTTCTGTCGTTTAGGGCTTTCCTGTAGCGACCCCAAGTCATTTATGACTTGCTGGCACTGACTGTTCGATCGCCTGGTCGTTTGGGTTTTATGCCTATTTTTCTGTTTTGGAGCTATTGAACCTTGAAAATTTGACTTTGGTCATAACTTCAGGTAAACGACCTCAGATGAGAATCTAGAAGCATGGATCGCACGAGTCCCGGGGTTTTCGGTGTGAATTTGGGGCCGATTAGCTCTTTAGCCTTTGGAAATTGGCCTAAGGTTGACTTTGGTCAACTTTCTTGGAAAACGCACTTGGATGAAAATTTCGACAGCTCGGTTAGTTTTGGAATGCCGAGTTTGGTCTAGAACGACCTTTCGAGAATTACCGGGAGCCTCCGATCAAAATCCGAGGCCCTTGGTAGAATTTTGCAAAAATGGCACATTGGGGGTGGGACCCACTTTTTGTCGAAATTATATCGTATGGAAATTTTGACTGCACCATTGAGTCTGGAATGCTGAATTTAGTGGGGTAGCATAGCTGGTTTATTTTCATCGGGTCCCGAATGAATTCCGAGGGTCCATTTGGAGACTTTGAAAAATAGCAAAAATCTGGTTGCTGGTGCAGACCTTTAGCGACCAGAATTAAGACTTTTAGCGACCAGAAATGTTCTTTAGCGACCAGTTTCGGGTTTTATAACCCAGAAATTTCAGCTTTCAGCCCTCATTTTCAAATGTCGATTTCTTCATCATCCGAGCTCCGATTCAAGTAATTCGAAGTCCTGTATGATCGTGGAGATTTTGGCTACGTAGTGGAGTGATCAGAATGTGTTTTTCTATCTCCAAATTTGACGGAGTCAATTTCAAGAAATCCTGAGCGGGTCCCACTTTGCTCGATTTTGACCCAAAAATTGGTCTATCTCCAAATTTGATGATTTTTGTGTCTAAGAGACCGTTTTGATGCTGTGATTCTGTTTTTAATAGCGTGGCAGTAGTCTGAGGCCGTTCGGAAAGGGAAAGCTTGGGTTGAGTGACTTGGAGCGGGTGTGATCGGCTATTTGGTAGGTTACGTCATCCTTTCCTTTTAGACTGAGCTTGAATGTGTCAATGCTGTTAAATGACTGTGAATCTGGGGTGGTTAGCTAGGATTGTGATCCTATTCCTGATTTACCCTAGTTTGGGATTGGTTGTTAGTTGATTTGGATTAGTATCATGTTATAGGTTGGGTTGTTGACTTGATTTGTTGTATTTGTGGGGTATTTGTTGGTGATTATTTGATGTTGCATGAGCGGGTATGAGAACTGTGTTTGTGATTTGCTGCTTATTACGATTGTGCCTTAGAATAGGCTGTTGTGAGGATGAGTTAGTCCCACGTACCCTTTTGACATAAGTATGTATCCGACGGCAATTCGGATGACCTAGATCCTTGTAGAATGATATAGCAGATTTGGGTTTGATTGTGTGAGCCTTTGTATAGGTGTTCTCGTGGCTCCCGTACCCTCCGATTATTTCCCCTCTATTTTCTGAGATCGTGGGATGCTTCCGGAAGACGTTGCGTTGAGCCGATTGACGGATGAATGGTGTTAGGCTGGGAGCCTTCGTTTGACGTGCTTGTGGGCCGCGACCCGTGATGGTCTTCCTTACGATGTGATGTTCGTAGTGGCATTATCTGGTTTGAGGTTGTTAGCTCCAGTACGAGATTGAGGTTACGCGGTTCGCATCCGATATTTCCAGCGCTAGGCTGACGGGGGCAGGCTATCCGCTCCGGTCCGTGACTGACGTTATACGATTGTAGCCAGTTATTTCTAGTGCGCGTCTGTGGAGCGTGAGCTACTATTCCCAGCCCGTGTTTTGACGTTACTCGGACGGAATTAGTATTTCCAGTGATTGGACTGTTGAGCATGGATTGATTAACTCCCGTCCGAGACAGACTTTCTCAGTTCGAGTCTGGCATTTCTAGCTCGAGACAGTAGAGCGAGAGGTATTATTCCAGTCCGAGACTAACATTTTCGGTTAGAGTCCGGCATTTCTAGCTCGTGACTGATGATTTTTGTTGGGCCCATGTGTTGATGGTCATGCGGGGATCGAATATGGTTTATGATCGAGCTGGGCTCGAAGGTTGATTATGATTGAGCTGGGCTCAGGTATTGGTTGTGATTGGGCTGGGCCCAAACGATGGTTTCAAGGTCCGGGACCCTTGGTTTGAGGTTTATGGAATCGATATTACTTCGCTTATGTAGTTAGCTCTTCTGTGTACTTGTTGGGCTTATGGGGGTCCGTTCAGGTTTTTATTTAAAATGGCACACGAGTGTGTCCAGCGGGTCTTATAGGGGGCCCAACTGGGTTTAGTTAGCTAGTTATCTTCGGTTGGTTATCGTTGTTCGGTTTCTGTTCTGTTGACCTCTGTTATTGTTGTTGCTGATTCTATCTTGTCTGCCTTTGTTTACCTTTCTTGCTCAGTCGGCCTATGATTTCTACTGGGTACCTGTGGTTTTTGTACTCATACTACACTCTGTATCTATTTTCGTGATGCAGGTTCGAGCACCAGTTATCAACGTTGAGATCGGGCCAGGAGCTGTCAGTTCGGGAGACTAGGGTGAGCACTTGGCGTTTTGGGATCACCAGTTTCCTTCTGCTTATATACTTTGGCTTGTCTATTGTTTTTGAGACAGTTGTTTCAGTGGTCCACTTTCGAGACTTGTACTCTTTTTAGTAGTTTTGTACTCTTGACTTTCAGATTTTTGGAGGTGTTGTATATATATTTTGGTTGTTTTCCAGCTTTCCTTATATGTTCTATTGTATGCTTCCGCTTGGTCATGGATTAGTTTCCACTGTTAGTCCCATTACTGTTAAGTTTTGGGATAGAGTTTGGATGGCCTACCGGAGGGTTGTAGGCTCCATCATGACCTGAGAAATTGGGTCGTGACAAATTGGGATCAGAGTAAAGGTTCATTGGTCTCTCGTATACAGAACTAGCATCTATTAGAGTCTTGTGGATCGGTGCAGAGACGTCCGTATCTTATCATCGGGAGGCTACAGGATGTCCTTAGGATGTTTTCTTGCCTTGTATATTTTCGTGCGTTGTTGGTCAGTTAGATTTTTGAAATCTTACTTGTTCCACTCTGTTACAGGGATGGCTCGTAAGCGTAGAGGATGTGGTGCTGCGGCGGCAGGCCGAGGTTGAGGGAGGATTCCAGAGCCCGAGCCGGAGCCTCCAACAGAACAGATTCTGCCTCAGCCAGTGGGCAGGGACTAACCCAGCCACCACTCGTTCCAGTTGTTGCGCCAGAAGTCCAGGGCTTGCTTTTCCAGTTGTTGGCGGCTATTACAGGTATGCAGCAGCAACAGCCAGCTCCAGCACAAGTTCCAGATCCGGTTCATGCTCAGTAGGACCAGCCTGCGATAGCGGCACCTGAGATTGTTCAGCCGCCAGCACCAGCTGTGGTTCATCCAGACCCGTTGGATAGGGTCATGCCTCTGTGAGAGCAGAAGATGCTCGAGGTGTTTCTCAGATTGGCATCACCGAGATTCTCAGGGGCTGAGGGAGAGGATGCTCACGAGTTCTTGACTACCTGCCGTGAGTGGTTGCAAACTTTAGGTTTCATGGAGTCCAGAGGAGCAGACTTCACAACTTACCAGTTGGATGGACCAGCTAGATAGTGGTGGCATTCGTTTATTGGGACTAGGCCAGTTGGTTCTCCATCGATGTCGTGGGAGAAATTTGCTGAGGCTTTTATGGCCAGGTTCATTCCATGGAGTGTGAGGGACCGCCTCCGTGATGAGTTCTCGAGATTGGAACAGGGTTCCATGACTGTTTCTGAGTACGAGGCCCGATTTCTGGAGTTGTCTCGTCATGCTACTATGATCCGGCCCACAGAGGAGGAGAGAGTCCGATGCTTGGTGAGAGGGTTGAGACTGTAGCTGAGGATTGAGTCTCAGTCACTGTTGGCAGTGGATTTTTTATTTTTGGGGGTGGGGGACCATCCCCGCACTATTGAGAACCTTCATCGCGAGGCCCAAAGGGGCAGCAACAAGAGGTTCAGGTTGGATAGCAGGGCCAGTGGATCCTATCGCAGTCCGAGGGTTGCTCAGGAACAGGTTACTCAGGGGTTCCAGCAAAGGCAATCTAGCCGCCCATTTCAGGCAGTATTGCAGACTTCTGCTGGTGACTAGTTCAGCCATAGCGGTTCTAATGCAGGTCCGAGTCAGGGCCGAGGTGGGTTTTATCCAGGTTCATCGAGTCGGGGTGGATGACCTCCAGCAGCTAGCAGGTCTTCTCAGGGTTGTTTCACTTGTGGGGAGCTGGGACATTAGGCCAGGGAGTGCCCTTCTTCTTCCAGAGCAGCTTTACCAGCACCACAAGGCAGCTAGGACGGTATTAGCAGTGGCACCTCCAGCCAGAGGAGGGGGTCAGCATCAGGGGGCCCGGGGAGGTCCTATGGGAGGTAGGAGTGGTGGTAGAGTTGATGCGAGAGGTAGAGGCGCCCATGGACACTTTTATGCAGCTACAACTAGAGAAGAGGTCAAGGCGTCAGATGACGTGATCACAAGTACGATTCTATTATACCACCAGCCTGCTTCAGCATTATTTGATCCAGGGTCTACATATTCCTATGTATCAGCTTATTATGTGCCTAGACTAGGAGTGAGCCCTGAGCCCTTATCTGTGCCCTTGTGTGTTTCGACCCCAGTAGGGGATTCTTTAGTAGTGGATCAGGTGTGTAGATCCTGTGTGGTGGCTATTAGAGGGTTGGACACTCTAGTTGATATTATTGTGCTGTGTATGGTAGACTTTGATGTGATCCTTGGTATGGATTGGTTTTCCTCTCATCAGGCTGTCTTGGACGGTTATGCCAAGACCGTGACTTTAGCCCTTCCCGATATCCCACCGGTGGCGTGGCAGGGCTCTTGTAGTTGCACACTTGTTAGGTTGATTTCTTCTATGCAAGCTCAGAGGTTGGTGGACAGCGGGTGTTTGGCATACTTGGCATATGTTAGAGACGGGAGTAGGGAGGACGCTACAGTTGATTCAGTACCTTTTGTTCGAGAGTTTGCAGATGTATTTCCTGCCGATCTTCCTGGCCTACCCCCAGATCGGGACATTGATTTTGGCATAGACTTGGAGCTGGGTACTCGTTCTATTTCTATCCCCCCATACCGGATGACACTTGCAGAGCTCAAAGAGCTTAGTGATCAGCTCCAAGACTTATTGAGTAGAGGGTTCATCAGATCCAGTGTGTCACCTTGGGGAGCCCCACTCCTATTTGTGAAGAAAAAGGACGGTTCCATGCGGATGTGCATCGACTACAGGCAGCTAAATAAGGTGATAGTGAAGAACCGTTATCCTATGCCTCGTATAGATGACTTATTTGATCAGCTTCAGGAGCAGCGGTGTTTTTGAAGATAGACCTGAGGTCCGGTTATCATCAGTTGAGGATCCGAGCAGAGGATATCTCTATGACAACTTTTAGGACTCGATATGGCCATTATGAGTTCCTAGTCATGTCTTTTGGCTTGACTAATGCCCCTGCCGCATTTATGGATCTGATGATTCGAGTGTTTAGGTAGTACTTTGACTCCTTCGTCGTTGTCTTCATCGATGACATCTTGGTATACTCGCGAAGCCACAGTGATCATGAGCAGCACTTGAGGACAGTGCTCCAGACTTTGAGAGACCATCGGCTTTATGCCAAGTTCTCAAAGTGTGAGTTTTGGTTGGAGTCTGTAGCATTCTTGGGGCATGTGGTGTCCAAGGATGGAATTATGGTTGATCCGACGAAGATTGAGGCTATCCGTGGTTGGGCTAGGCCCACTTCTATGACTGAGATTCGTAACTTCATCGGACTAGCGAGGTATTACAGACACTTTGTTGAGGGTTTCTCCACATTAACAGTGCCTTTGACGCGGTTGATTCACCAGGATGTTCCATTTATGTGGTTGGAGGAGTGCGAGAGGAGCTTTCTGAGACTTAAAGAGTTGCTTACTATCGCTCCTATCTTGACTCTTCCAGTTGAGGGCGAGGACTTCACGGTCTACTGTGACGCATCCGGCGTTTGTTTGGGTTGTGATCTTATGCAGCAGGGCCAAGTTATTGCATATGCGTCGAGGCAGCTTAAGTTGTATGAGCGCAAGTACCCCACTCATGACTTGGAGTTGGCGGCGGTAGTTTTTACGCTTAAGATTTGAAGGCACTACCTGTATGGAGCCCATTGCGAGATTTACACTGATCACAAGAGTCTCCAGTACATCATGACTCAGAGGGACCTTAATTCCAGGCAGCGTTGATGGATTGAGCTCCTGAAGGACTATGACTTGTCTATTCTGTACCATCCGGGCAAGGCGAACGTAGTAGCGAACGCGTTGAGTTGGAAGGCGGTGAGTATGGGTAGTCTAGCCTTTCTTTCTGTTGCGCAGCGACCCTTGGCTTTGGACATTCAGTCCTTAGCAAATCAGATGATTAGACTGGATGTTTCAGATTCTAGCAGAGTATTTGCTTATGTTGGGGTTCAGTCGTCTCTGCTTGATCAGATCTGCAGTCGTCAGTTTGAGGATGAGTCTTTGGTAGCGCTCAGAGATAGAGTGTTGGCAGGTGATGCAGCGCAGGCTACCTTAGATCCAGATGGGGTTTTGAGGTTTGCTGGCCGATTGTGCGTTCCTAGAGTTGTTGATTTGATCCAGCTGATTCTTAGCGAGGCCCATGATTCTAGATATTCTATTCATCTGGGCATAGCTAAGACATATCGTGATTTGAGGCAGCATTACTGGTGGAGCGGCATAAGGAGGGACATCTCAGACTATGTGTCCCACTGTTTGTGTTGCCAGTAGGTTAAGGCCAAGCATATGAGGCCTGGTTGAGAGTTACAGAGATTACCCATTCCCGAGTGGAAGTGGGAGCGCATCCCTATGGACTTTGTTGTTGGGTTGCCACGGACTCCTAGGAGTGTTGACAGTATCTGGGTCATTGTGGATTGATTGACCAAGTCAGCACACTTCATCCCTGTTCATACTTCCTATCATGTGGAGAGGTTAGCCCGTATCTATATTCGGGAGGTAGTCCGTCTTCATGGTGTGCTTGTTTCTATCATCTCAGACCGAGGCCCACAATTCACTTCAAGTTTTCAGAGAGCATTTCAGGGGGAGTTGGGCACCCATATGGATCTTAGCACAACATTTCACCCGCAGACTGATGGCTAGTTAGAGCGTACTATTCAGGTTCTTGAGGATATGTTTCGAGCATGTGTTATAGACTTCGGAGGTCAGTGGGATCATTTCTTGCCCTTGGCGGAGTTTGTGTATAATAATAGCTACCATTCTAGCATCCAGATGGCCCCGTTTGAGGTCTTGTATGGTAGGCGTTGTCACACTCTAGTCGGTTGGTTTGAGTCTACGGAGCCTAGGTCGCATGGTACAGACTTATTCCAGGAGTCCTTGGAGCATGTGAGGTTGATCCAGGATAGGCTCAGGAGGGCTCAGAGTAGACAGATGAGTTATGCAGATCGCAGGCGCCGACAGTTGAGTTTTGCCGTGGGTGACAGAGTATTCCTCCGAGTATCTCCCATGAAGGGTGTGATGAGATTTGGGAGGCGGGGCAAGCTTAGCCCCAGGTATATAGGGCCTTTGGAGATATTGAGGGCAGTTGGCGAGGTGGCTTATGAGTTAGCCTTACCTCCATCATTTTCAGCCGTGCGTCCAGTTTTCCATGTCTCCATGCTGCGCCGATATGTTCCAGATGAGTCACATGTTCTCCAGTATGATGTTGCTGAGTTGGATGACCGCTTGACTTATACAGAGGAGCCAGTTGCTATTTTGGCCAGAGATATGAGGCAGTTGAGATCGAGAGTCATTCCTGGGGTTAAGGTTCGTTGGAGGCATCGTCCAGACGAGGAGGCTACCAAGGAGATAGAGCGGGAGATGCACGAACAGTTCCCCAGCTTGTTTGAGCTCTCAGGTACTTCTTTATCCTTACTTTCGCGGACAAAAGTCCTTTTAGTAGTGGATATTGTAATGACCCTCTTGGTCATTTCTGTGTTAATGCCTTCTTTCTGTCGTTTAGAGCTTTCCTGTAGCGACGCCAAGTCATTTATGACTTACTAGCACTGACTGTTCAGTCGCCTGGTCGTTTGGGTTTTATGCCCGTTTTTCTGTTTTGGAGCTTTTGAACCTTGAAAAGTTGACTTCGGTCATAACTTCAGGTAAACGACCTCAGATGAGAATTTTAACGGTTCCATCAACTCCAGAAAGGTCAAATTAGGCTAGAAGCATGGTTCGCATGAGTCCCGGGGTTTTCGGTGTGAATTTGGGGCCGATTAGCTCTTTAGCCTTTGGAAATTGGCCTAAGGTTGACTTTGGTCAACTTTCTTGGAAAACGCACTTGGATGAAAATTTCGACATCGCGGTTAGTTTCGGAATGCCGAGTTTGGTCTAGAATGACATTTCAAGAATTACCAGGAGCTTCCGATCAAAATCCGAGGCCCTTGGTAGAACTTGGCAACAAAGGCATATTGGGTGTGGGACCCACTTTTTGTCGAAATGACCTCGTATAGAAATTTCTACTGCGCCATTGAGTCCAGAATGCTGAATTTAGTGGGGTAGCATATCTGGTTTATTTTTATCGGGTCCCGAATGAATTCCGAGGGTCCGTTCGGAGACTTTGAAAAATAAAAAAAATCTGGTTTATGGTGCAGACCTTTAGCGACCAGAGTTTGGACTTTTAGCGACCAGAAATGGTCTTTAGCGACCAGTTTCGGGTTTTATAACCCAGAAATTTCAGCTTTCAGCCCTCATTTTCAAATGACGATTTCTCTCATCCGAGCTCCGATTTGAGTGATTCGAAGTCCTATATAATCGTGGAGATTGTGGCTACGCAGTGGAGTAATCAGAATGTGTTGGTGAACCCTCATTTGTGGTGAATGTTAGCTCGAAGCTGCTGCCCATCAGGTGTTTAGTTTATGATTTCTTCTTCATTTTAGAACTTCGATATCTCGAGTTCTAGAGCTCCATTTTTGGTGATTCAAAGTCCAAAATGTTCGGGTTTTCATTGGATTCGTGGATTTGAGGATGGGGTTAGTTGGGTACACCTCGTTCGGCGTGAAATCGGAGGTAAACCCCTTATTTGGCCTATTTTTGTTAGTTTTAGATTTGTTATTGTTTGGTTGATTGGGAGCGGATACGACTCCTATTTGATAAAATAGTTTAGGATTAGTGTTGGGGGAAGGATTTGGGACCTTTTGACGGAGTCAATTCCGAGAAATTCGTAGCGGGTCCCACTTTGCCCGATTTTGACCCAAAAATTGGTCTACCTCTAAATTTGATCATTTTGGTGTCTAAACGACCGTTTTGACACTGTGATTCTATTTTTGATAGTGTGGCAGCAATCTAGGGCTGTTCGAAAAGGGAAAGCTTGGGTTGAGTGACTTGGAGTGCATGTGATCGGCTATTTGGTAGGTTTCACCTTCCTTTCCTTTTAGACTAAGCTTGAATGTTTAAATAATGTTAGATGACTGTGAATCTGGGGTGGTTAGCTAGGACTGTGATCCTATTCCCGATTTGCCCCAGTTTGGGATTGGTTGTCGGTTGATTTAGATTAGTATCATGTTATAGGTTGGGTTGTTGACTAGATTTGTTGTATACACTGTTGTGGGGTATTTGTTGGTGATTATTTGATGTTGCATGAGCGGGTATGAGAATTGTGTTTATGATTTACTGCTTATTGAGATTGTACCTTAGATATGGCTGTTGTGATGATGTCCTAGTCCCACGTACCCTGTTGACTTGAGTATGTATCCGACGGCAATTAAGATGACCTAGATCCTTGTAGAATGATATAGCAGATTTGGGTCTGATAGTGTGAGCCTTTGTATAGGCGTTCCCATGGCTCCCGTACCTTTCGATTCTTTCCCCTCTATTTTCTGAGATCGTGGGATGCTTTCTGAAGACGTTGAATTGAGTCGATTGACGAATGAATGGTGTTAGACTGGAAGCCTTCGTTTGACGAGCTTGTGGGCGGCAACCCGTGATGGTTAGCCTTACGATTCGATGTTCGTAGTGGCTTTATCTGGTTTGAGGTTGTTAGCTCCAGTACGAGACTGAGGTTACGCGGTTTGCATTCGGTATTTCCAGTGCTAGGCTGATGGGGGTAGGCTATCCACTTCGGTCTGTGACTGACGTTATACGATTGCAGCCAGTTATTTCCAGCGCGCGTCCGTGGAGCGTGAGCTACTAGTCCAAGCCCTTGTTTTGAGGTTACTAGGACGGAATCAGTATTTCCAGTGATTGGACTGTTGAGCGTGGATTGATTAGCTCCCGTCCGAGACAGACGTTCCTGGTTCGAGTTTGGCATTTCCATGTCGAGACAGTAGAGCGAGAGGTATTATTCCAGTCCAAGACTAACGTTTCCGATTAGAGTTCGGCATTTTCAGCTCGTGACTGATGATTTGGGCTGGGCCCATATGTTGATGGTCGAGCGGGGCTAGGATATTGTGTATGATCGAGCTGGGCTCAAAGGTTGATTATGATTGAGCTGGGCTCAGGTATTGGTTGTGATTGGGCTGGGCCCTAACGATGGTTTCAGGGTCCGAGACCCTTGGTTTGAAGTTTATGGAATCGGTATTACTTCGCTTCTGTAGTTATCTCTTCTATGTACCTATCGGGCTTATGGGGGTCCGTTCAGGTTTTTATTTAAACTTGCGCACGAGTATGCCCAGCGGGTCTTATGGGGGGCCCAGCTGGGTTTAGTTAGTTAGTTATCTTCGGTTGGTTATCGTTGTTTGATTTCTGTTCTGTTGACCTCTGTTGTTGTTGTTACTGATTCTATCTTGTCTGCCTTTGTTTGCCTTTCTTGCTCAGTCGGCCTATGATGCCTACTGGGTACCTGTGGTTTAGGTACTCATACTACACTCTGCATCTATTTTCGTGATGCAGGTCCGAGCATCAATTATCAGCATTGAGATTGGTTCGGGAGCTGTGAGATCGGGAAACTAAGGTGAGCACTTGGCCTTTTGGGATCACCAGTTTCCTTCTGTTTATATATTTTGGCTTGTCTTTTGTTTTCGAGACAGTTGTTTCAATGGTCCACTTTCGAGACTTGTACTCTTTTTAGTTGTTTTGTACTCGTGACTTCAAAATTTTTGGAGGTGTTGTATATATATTTTGGTCATGTTCCAGCTGTCCTTATATGTTCTATTGCATGTTTCCGCTTGGTCATGAATTAGTTTCCACTCTTAGTCCCATTACTGTTAAGTTCCGGGATAGAGTTTGGCTGGCCTACCGGAGGGTCGTAGGTGCCATCATGACTTGAGAATTGGATCATGACATGCTCAGTAGTTTTTATCAATTGTTTAGTTGAAAGTTTATCAAACCAACCATAATCATAAATAGTCTTAATGGGAATCTTTGGAATAGTCCATTTGGTTAACAAATCAAGGTTTTGAGGTATATCTACCTCTTCAAGTCTAGTACTTTTAGTACTACTTCCTTCTCCTAGATCCATAAACCAAAGATCATATCTATGTTAAGTACTTCATATCTGTCTCATAAGTACCATGAAAGTTCAAGGCTTTGATACCAGATGGCAGGATCTGACGTACGCTAGCGATAGTTCGCGCAATCTACTAGATCTAGTTAACCTTTAATCATCAAAATACAGAAGCCTTCTTGTAGAGCTTTATGACTTTACGGACATGGGTGAAAACCCTTTTACCTAGGCAAGGGTCCGTCGAGATCTAATACGTACGTTTGTTGAGCCCATGTGTCTAGCGGTTCTAACCGGGAAAAGACGCCCTTTTCTCAACATCTTTAACTGGCTTAGTCTACTGGCTTGCTAGACATAGCCACTAAGGCAAAGCCAACAAAAGCAGTGCTAGATCTGACCGTACCTCCATCCCGAAACCCAGTCAAGAAGCTGTACAAGAAGTCTTTATACTTTGATTGAGTCTAGATCTTTCATGGTGAGCATAAGAGAGAAGTTAGATACTTAACATAGATATGCAATCTTTTAGCCGGACATAGTCACGGCTAGGAGAACAAAAATAATAATATAAACTACAAAATATTTAATACATGAGGCCGGTCGGACGGAATGCAAAACCTGATGCTGTTCAACTCCAAGGATTTTATTTACTTTGAGAACTTTTGTACAATAATAAATTTACAAGAGAGAGAATACTAAAGCTTGCTTCCGAAAAAGCTTGCCTCTAATGGAGAATGAACTATCCTTTATATAGAAAAAAAATTCTAACTTTATCTACAGGAGATAGTTCCCGACATCTGAGTCCCTAATAGTTTATCTACTGTTCAAACAGTGTTTCTACTGTCGATTAAGCTTATCTTCTCATCTGAATGTCTTCTTTCTGTCATTCTTTTGATGTTTGTCTATCAGCTTTCTTTTGGTCTGTTTCTGGAGCATCATCATTTCTCGTTTCACTCCGCATTGAAGTGTCTGATCGTTCATATTGGTTGATGGATTGAAGTAAATTTCTTTTTACTTCTTCCAGATATTTATGTATCATCTCATCTTTATCCCCTTCTTGAAATGAGATTTTTCTGGCTATATGCCTAACTGAACTATCGTCCATTACTTCTTTTACGGGGTTTGTTGAATATTCTTGGATTTTCTTTTCAATTGTATCCAAGAGTTTTTGACCATATAAAGCCTTAGTCTCGGGATCCCTTTTCATCAGTTTGTCCCAGAAATTGTTATAAAAAGTTAGATATAAGCAAGGGATTTGTTCATCTGTAAATCCCAGTTCTAGGGTCCATTTATGGATCCAAGGAATGGAGAATTCAATAAAAAAGTAAATCTGGTCAATTTTTTCTAGACAGCAGATATGCTCTGCGTGATATAGTTCGTTTAAGAACGGAGATACCTTTACCCATTCTTTGTACAAATTTAGGAATGGATTTGGTAAAATGGCAACCGATGGCCCGTGGTATGACCACAAATATAAGAACCAATTTGTGACAATTTGCTCGAATATTTTTGCGCATATTTTAACAAACCAAGTGTGCTTATGTTTATCGTTATTATAATAAAGCACTTTATCAAAGGCCTGGCTATAATCCCAATAAATGAAATTCATTCAATTTTTATTGAGGCTTATCTGCCTCTCTTTCATCGTGGAAATCCCCCATTCTTCAACAGATATAATCTGCTTAATAATGATTTTCAGAAAGTTATAAACATTTTCATCCGTACTATAACCGGAAAAGTGCTGAAATTCTGCACTACCTATTTCTTTTAATAATATTTCATAATATGAACGGGTTTAGTTTGACTCACCCGGATAGTATAATCCATTGATTAGATACCATTGGAATATCTTCCATAGTTCTTCTTTCCTCTGAATCTTAGAGTTTTCGACAAGATATATCATTTCTTTGCTAGTCACCTTCTCGTAGGATCTGATATCATCATTGTCCTCTTTAGCTATGGAAGCAAATGTATCACTTTGCTTTAGAGTAGTTAGAAATGCCTACAAATGTCCATACAACGGATTATCTTCCGAAATATCATCCAAATGAATAGATGGTAGTATATATTACAATTTTGATAGGCCCCTTGCTTGGATAAAAGGATTTATCCTTACCATATAGTCATAAAGCTAAATAGAAATTCTTCTGTATTTCGGTTATGTTACCCGTATGGGTACTACGTTGAGCTAGATCTGTTGATTGCGCGGACTACCACCAGTCCCCACAGATTGAGCATCCATTTTTATTAAAAACTTTTGATTATATAAATTATTTTGAAATTTCAGAACACATTTGACAATCGTCAACATTTCATGAGCCACAGTTGCATATTTTTTTGGGCTTCAGTTCATTTACCAGAATGGAATCTTATCAAATATTCTGTTTTATCCTTGGGATTTATTTGTTTCAATATCCCACTGTAACCAACATTAGACGCAACAGTCTCGATAATCTTCTGCCAACTAGGGTTAGAAAGGGTTAACTCTCTACTTAATTTCTTTAACCAAAGCAGTATGATTGCTAGTCCAAGGTTCTTTATAACCTTTTTTTAATCTGTGGTATAAAGGAGCCAAATCATGAGATAAATTCTTATAAAATGGGGAAATGTAATTTAAACTTCCCAAGAACCTTTGCAACTAAGATATATCAGTAATTTCATCAGGAAATTTTGATGCAAATTCAATCGATCTTTGAATCGGAGTAATTTTTCCTTGACAAATATGATGTCCTAAAAATCGGACTTCAGTCTGGAATAAATTCATTTTTGGTTTGGATATTACTAAACCATTTTGTATTACAATCTTTTTGAAAATATCAAGATGCTTAATATGCATTTCTAATGTTTTAGAAAATACCAATATGTCATCAATATAGACAATTATGAAATCTAAATATGGATTAAAAATATCATTCATTATTTTCTGAAATTCAAAAGGAGTATTTTTCAATCCAAATGGCATAACATTCCATTCATATTGTCCAAATGGGACATTAAAAGCAGTTCTATAAGTATGCTCTTTAAATATTTGAATCTGCCAATATCAAGATTTTAAATCAAATTTTGAAAATATATTGGCATCGTATAATCTAGACAATAAATCTTTTTTATTAGGGATAGGATACCTTATCCACTTTAAAAATTTGTTTAATGGTTTGTAGTTTATTACTAACCTGGGAACTCCTCATTCTTTTTCTGCAGTATTATTCACATAAAAAGCAGTGCAAGACCAAGGAGATTTTGAAGGTTTTATCAAATCCTTCTGTAGCAGATTATCAATCTCTTTTTTTACAGAATTCTACTAATTCAGAATTCATTTGGCAGGGACGAGATTTCGTTGGAATATCATTCTCAGAAAAATCATCTTCATATGGAAGAGAAACAATATGCTTTTTTCGATTCCAGAAGGCACTAGGGTGATCGGCACAAATATCAACAACAATTTGTTCAGAAATTAATTTAATTTTTTCCTGAACTTTAGTAGATTTTAAAGCATCGAATATATTCATGCTAAATATCTCTAATTGTAATGAATCAACATGCTTTTGCTTCATATCAATTAAAGCATTAACATATCTTGTTACAGGATCAGTAATGAAAGAATAATTTATCTTTCTGTCATTATAAATTGCTGTTAAATCCTTTAGTGACCTCCTGAGATTAAGGATTTGAAATTTAAATCGTTAAATGATTTGGAAGAACTTCTTGATAAAAAGTTTTTCCTGTTTAAAATCTTCTGGTTTATGTCATTAACCAATTAACCTATCGAATCAATTTGCTGAAAAGATTGAAACTACTTGTGACCACAAGAATGAAGTTTGGTCCGAGTTTAATAAACTCAAGGGTTATATTAAAGGAAATAAGTATGCTAGTAGGCCAAGCATGCAAACTTATTATTACCCTAGACCGACTCCTCAAGATGTGTTAATAGAGGAAAGAGATTGGAATCAAACTAATACATCTTATAGTGGTTCCGAAATTTATGAATAATCTAGATGGACTGACGGATAGGCAATTAACTATTCTTGTTCATCATATGTTTATGTATGCAACTATCTGTAAAAGTGTGAAAAATACGGATAGAACTATTTGCAAAATGATTATTGCAGGTTTTACTGGTCAACTTCGAGGTTGGTGGGATAATTATATGTCTACTACAGAGAAGGCTTCTGTTATAAAGGCTATTGCTACTGATGAAGGTGTTGATAATTTAGGCATGGTTCTAGTGAAAAATAGAGAAGATGTGGTTTATACCCTTATTCTTACTATTCTAGAACATTTCAATGGTAGCTTTACCAATTAGTATGAAATTGTTCGTACTTTGCTAAATGGTCTTAGATGCAGACACTTGGGTGAATTTAGATGGTATAAAGACACCTTTATGAGTAGGGTTATGGAATTACCCGAAAATAAGTATGAACATTGGAAAGTTAAGTTTATAGATGGCCTTCCCTCTTTATTCGCAGAGAGAGTTCGAAAAACTCTAAGGGGAAGTTTCGGTGAAACTCCGTATCAAAATTATACTTATGGAAAATTGATAGGAGTTTGCACACAAGAAGGATTAAATTTGTGTAATGAGTTAAAATTATCCAGACAACTTAAGATAGATAAGCTTAAGGAGAAAAACCAACTAGGAGACTTTTGTACCTAGTTTGGTTTACCCGAGACTTCTGCTCATAGCAAAAGAAAGAAAAACTAGTATCATAGATACCCTAACCCTGATAGTCCTTATAAGAAGAAAAGATCTAGAAAGAGATCGAAAGAAGAGCGTGAAGCTAGAAAAAGCTATCGTAAGTCTAAAAAGTTTACAAAAAATAGATCCAAGAAAGACTTTTCTGATCTTAAGTGTTATAGGTGTGGAAAATTTGGTCATATAGCTCCCAATTGTAAGCTTGAAAAGTTGAAAACCTTAGAGCTTGACGATGAGCTGCACGACAAGATTTATGGTTTGTTATACACCTCTGGTTCTGAAATGGATGATAGTTCTGCTTCTGAGTCTGAGGTCGAAGTCGATTTGCTTGATTTATCTGATAGTGATAAGAATCTTGATAATGCTTACACTACTTGCAAAGGTGATTATTGTGCTTGTGACAATGATGAATTTTATAAACTTCAATCCCAATTTCAAGATTTGAATATAAAAACTATTACATCTGACAATGTGATAGAGCTTTTAAAAGAAGTTATTGATAATAAACTTCGAGAAAAAATTATCAATATAACTGAAAATGTGAGCACTAGTTCTTCAAAACGTTTTGATAATCAGAAAATGAATTTGAATATCAAGCGCCTTATTCTTTAATGGAAGTTAATAACAGACTTATAAGTAAGAATGCTCCAACAAGAGATTCCTCTTTCGACGATTTAAAAGTTGAAATTGAAAATTTGAAAAAGGAAAATTAAATTCCTTAAACAAAATCAGATCATTTGTGGTCATAGGATTACGCAGATTGAGAAAAGTAATTATTTAACTGAGTCATTTAATAACAAAATCATTTTTGATGAAAACATGGAGCCTATAAAACTTGATCCTAAACAAGATTTGATTTTGGGAATGATGCAAATTATTACTGCTCACAAATGGTATATTAAATGTACTATTATGATTGATAACAGTTTCTCGATAACTAATGTTGCGATGATTCATAGTGGAGCTGATGTTAGCTGCATACAAGAAGGTCTTGTGCCTACTAAATATTTTCAAAAAACTACTCACATGGTTAAATTTGCTTCAGGACATGCTTTAGATATAAAGTATAAGTTGCCTACTATGCATATTTGTCAGAATAAAGTATGCATTCCTCATTTCTTTTTCCTAGTAAAAAATCAGTTATACCCTCTAATCATACTTGGAACCCCTTTTATCAATGCTATTTATCCTTTTAGTAACATAGACTCTAAAGGATTTACAGCAATTTATAATGATAAAAAAATTAGTTATACTTTTATTACAGATCCCGTAACAAGAGATATTAATTCTCTAATTGATATAAAGCAAAAACATGTTGATTCTTTACAATTAGAATTATTCAGCATGAATATATTTGAAACTTTCAAATCTACTAAAACTCAGGAAAAAATTAAATTAATTTCTGACCAACTTGTTGTTGATATTTGTGCTGATCACCCCAGTGCCTTCTGGAATTGGAAAAAGCATATTGTCACTCTTCCATATGAAGAAGATTTTGATGAAAGTCATATTCCTACAAAATCTCGACCTTGCCAGATGAATTCCGAATTGGTAGAATTCTGTAAAAAAGAGATTGATAATTTATTACAAAAGGGTTTGATGAAATCCTCTAAATCTCATTGGTCTTGCACTGCTTTTTATGTGAATAATGCTGCAGAGAAGGAACGTGGCGTCCTCAGATTGGTAATTAATTATAAACCTTTAAATAAAATTTTAAAATAGATAAGGTATCATATCCCTAACAAAAAAGATTTGCTATCAAGATTATATGATGCTAATAGATTTTCCAAATTCGATTTAAAATCTGGATATTGGCAAATGCAAATATTTAAAGAGCACACTTATAGAACTGCTTTTAATATCCCCTTTGGGCAATATGAATGGAATGTTATGCCATTTGGTTTGAAAAATGCTCCTTCTGAGTTTCAGAAAATAATGAATGATATATTCAATCCATATTTAGATTTTATCATTGTCTACATTGACGACATACTGATATTTTCTAAAACCTTTGAGATGAATATTAAGCATCTGGATATTTTCAAAAAACTTGTAATACAGAATGGTTTAGTGATTTCCAAACAAAAAATGAGTCTATTTCAAACTGAAATCCGGTTTTTAGGACATCATATTTGTCAAGGGAAGATTACACCAATTCAAAGATCCATTGAGTTTGCCTCAAAATTTCCTGATATAATTACTGATAGAACTCAATTGTAGAGATTTCTGGGAAGTTTAAATTATATATCCCCATGTTATAAAGATTTATCTCGTGATTTGGCCCCCTTATATGATAGATTAAAAAAGGGATATAAAGAATCATGGACTAGTAATCGTACTGCCTTGGTTAAAAATATTAATCAGCGTGTTAACTCTTTGCCCTGCCTGACCCTTGCTAATCCTACATGGCAAAAAATAATTAAAACCGATGCGTCTAACGTTGGTTATGGAGGGATATTGTAACAAATAAATCACAATGATAAATGTGAATATTTAATAAGATTTCACACCGGAAAATGGACGGAAGCACAGAAGAAATATGCTACTATGGCTCATGAAATGTTGACTATTGTCAAATGTGTTTTAAAATTTCAAGATGATTTATATAGTCAAAAGTTTTTGATAAAAACTGATGCGCAATCTGCTAAATTTATGTTTAACAAAGATTTTAAACATGATGCTTCAAAAATGATATTTGCAAGGTGGCAAGCACAACTAGCCCCTTTCGACTTTGAAATTCAATATAAGAAGGGAATTGATAATTCCTTACTGAGTTCTTATCTCGCGAATATATTCAATAGTGTCTTATTTTCATATATTTTTAGAAGAAAGAATTCTAATTACCATTCTAAAGGTAATTCCATTATCCAAAGATTTAACAACTATTATCATTGAAAACTTATTGATTATTACATAAAAGAAGATTTCTCTATATATGATTATGAGGATTTCTCTGTTCCTGAATATAAAGAAATCAGAGGTATGACTATTTATGATGACCTATCTGAATAAAACAACCTGCTATGTCTACAGGATGAATCCTCCATGGGTTAAAGGAAAAGAAAGAGGACGACGGGGAAGATCATCCCCACAAGAACAAAGATCCTACTCTCAAGGATCATCACAAGGATCGTCATATGGATTCTCGTCAAGCTCCCTAGTTATACAAATGGGAAGAATAAGTTTAGTAAATGAGAAGATATCTCAAGCATCTTCATCATCCATCTGGAAGATATTCCAGAAGATAGTCCGTTATATGCACAATTATAGGCATATCTGACTGCTCAAAAGCAAAGTGATACATTTGCTTCAATTATCAAAGAAGATAATGATGATATCAAATCTTATGAGAAACTGTCTAACAAAGGAATGATATTTCATGTGGAAAACTCTGAGATTCAGAGAAAGGAAGAGCCATGGAAAATATTCCAAAGGTATCTACTTAATGGATTATATTATCCGGGTGAGTCATACAAAACCCGTTCATATTATGAGACTATTCTTAAAGAAACATGCAGTGCAGAATTCCAGCACTTTTCCGGTTATAGCACGGATGAAAATGTTTATAACTTTTCAAAAATCATTATCAAACAAATTATATCTATTGAAGATTGGGGGATCTCCACAATGAAAGAAAGGCAGATAAGCCTTAACAAAACTCGTATGAACTTTATTACTGGGACTATGTTCATGCCTTTGATAAAGTGTTTTATTATAACAATGATAAACACAAACACACCTGGTTTATAAAAGTGTGTGCCAAGGTATTTAACCAAACTATTCCCAATTGGTTTTTTAATTGGTGGTCATACCATGGTCCGACTATAAAAACTTTACCCGACCCATTTCTAAAGTTATACAAAGAATGGGTAAAAGTATCCCCTGATTTGAACGAATTATATCACGCAGATCATATCTGCTATTTAGAAAAAATTGATCAGATTTATATTTTTATTGAATTCTCTATTCTATGTATTCATAAATGGACTCCAGAACTGGGATTGACATAAGAACATATCCCTTTTCTATACAGGATCTTTTATAACAGCTTTTGGGATAAGTTAATGAAAAAGGATCCCAAAACAAAGGCCTTATATGGTCAAGAACTCTTGAATTCCATTAACATAAAGATCCAAGAATACTCAGCAGCTCCGATCTCATATCTATGTTGAATAGCTAACTTCTCTCGCATAACTACCATGAAAGATCTAGACTCAATCAAAATATAAATGGATTTTTATGTAGCTTCTTGACTGGGTTTCGAGATGGTGGTGTAGTCAAATCTAGTACTGCTCTTGTTGGCTTTGCCTTAGTGGCTTCATCTAGTAAGCCGGTTGACTAAGCCCGTAAAGATGTTGAAAAAAGGGCATCCTTTCCCGGTTAGAACAACTAGATACATGGGCTCAACAAAAGTATTTATTAGATCTAGACAGGCCGTTTGCTTGGATAAAAGGGTAACCCCTTTTCAGATAGTCATAAAGCCCTATAAAAATTCTTCTGTATTTCGGTGTATTAAGTTAGCTGAGTCTAGTCGGCCGCGCGGATTACCGCCCACCTTCACAGATCCTGTTAATACTAAATATTTTCAAAAAACTACTCACATGGTTAAATCTGCTTCAGGACATGCTTTAGATATAAAGTATAAGTTGCCTAATATGCATATTTGTCAGAATAAAGTCTGCATTCCTCATTTCCGGGCTTAGTCAACCAGCTTTCTAGACAAAGCCACTAAGGCAAAGCCAAACAGAGTAGTACTAGATTTGACTGCACCACCATCTCGAAACCCAGTCAAGAAGCTGTATAAAAATTCATTTATATTTTTGATTGAATCGAGATCTTTCATGGTAGTTATGTGAGAGAAGTTAGCTATTCAACATAGATATGAGATCTTTAGCTGGTCATAGTCACGGCTTAGGAGAATTGAGAAGAAAATTATATAAACAAAATTAAATAGGTACCTCTTAGGCCAGGATGCAAGGGCAGATACTTTTTAACTAAAGAGATTTTATTTACTTTCAGAATATAAGTACAAGAGAGAGAGAGCTTTCTATTACAAGAGGTAGAAAAAGCTTGCTTCTAAATAAAAAGAACGACCCTATATGTAGAAAAAAAATAACTCTATCTACAATAGTACAGTAGGGGTGGGTCCCGACATCTGGGTCCCTGAACAGTGTATCTACTATGTATACAGTTATCAACTGTGTGAGTAGGTCCTTTTGGTGATTTCACTGTTTGTCCTTTTCTTTCATTCTCTGCAATAATTCTTTTTCCCTTTTCAAGGAATTCTCAGATAATATTTTATCTGATTCGATAGCTTGAGAATCAAGCGTAATATGATCATTGCTTGTTTCACTCTTCATTGAAGTATCCGATTTCTCGTATTGATTAATAGATTGAAGTAAATTTTTCTTTACTTCTTCCAAATATCTATCTATCATTTCATTTTTATCGCCGTCTTGAAAAGAAATTTTTCTAGCAATATGTTGGATTGAGCTATCGCCAATCACTTCTTTCATCGGAGCTGCTGAGTATTCTTGGATCTTTATGTTAATGGAATCCAAGAGTTCTTGACCATATAAGGCCTTTTTTTTGGGATCCTTTTTCATTAACTTATCCAGAAGTTGTTATAAAAGATCCTGTATAGACAAGGGATCTGTTCTTCTGTGAATCCCAGTTCTGGAGTCCATTTATGAATCCACGAAACAGAGAATTCAATAAAAAAAATCTGATCAATTTTTTCTAAATAGCAGATATGATCTGCGTGATATAATTCATTCAAATCGGGGGATACTTTTACCCATTCTTTGTATAACTTTAGAAATGGGTCGGGTAAAAATTTTATAGTCGAACCATGGTATGACCACCAATTAAAAAACCAATTGGGAATAGTTTGGTTAAATACCTTGGCACACACTTTTATAAACCAGGTGTGTTTGTGTTTATCATTGTTATAATAAAGCACTTTATCAAAGGCCTGAACATAGTCCCAGTAAGTAAAGTTCATACGAGTTTTGTTAAGGCTTATCTGCCTTTCTTTCATTGTGGATATCCCCCAATCTTCAATAGATATAATCTGTTTGATAATGATTTTTGAAAAGTTATAAACATTTTCATCCGTGCTATAACCGGAAAAGTGCTGGAATTCTGCACTGCCTGTTTCTTTAAGAATAGTCTCATAATATGAACGGGTTTTGTATGACTCACCCGGATAATATAATCCATTAAGTAGATACCTTTGAAATATTTTCCATGGCTCTTCCTTTCTTTGAATCTCAGAGTTTTCCACAAGAAATATCATTTCTTTGTTAGACAGTTTCTCATAAGATTTGATATCATCATTATCTTCTTTGATAATTGAAGCAAATGTATCACTTTGCTTTTGAGCAGTCAGATATGCCTGTAATTGTGCGTATAACGGACTATCTTCTGGAATATCTTCTAGATGGATAGATGAAGATGCTTGAGATATCTTCTCATTTACTAAGCTTCTTCTTCCCATTTGTATAACTGGGGAGCTTGAATAGGATCCATAGACGATCCTTGTGATGATCCTTGGGAGTAGGATCTTTGTTCTTGTGGGGATGATCTTCCCCCTTGTCCTCTTCCTTTTCCTTTAACCCATGGAGGATTCATCCTGCAGACATAGCAGATTGTTTTATTCGAATAGGTCATCGTAAATAGTCATATCTCTTATTTCTTTATATTCAGGAACAGAGAAATCCTCATAATCATATATAGATAAATCTTCTTTTTGTAATAATCAATAATTTTATCAACGATAATAGTTGTTAAATCTTTGGATAATGGAATTACCTTTAGAATGGTAATTAGAATTCTTTCTTCTAAAAATATATGAAAACAAGACATTATTGAATATATTCGCGAGATAAGAAGTCAAGTAAGGAATTATCAATTCCCTTCTTATATTGAATTTCAAAGTCGAAAGGGGCTAGTTGTGCTTGCCACCTTACAAATATCATTTTTGAAGCATCATGTTTAAAATCTTTGTTAAACATAAATTTAACAGATTGCGCATCAGTTTTTATCAAAAACTTTTGATTATATAAAATATCTTGAAATTTTAAAACACATTTGACAATAGTCAACATTTCATGAGCCACAGTAGCATATTTCTTCTGTGCTTCCGTCCATTTTCCAGAGTGAAATCTTATCAAATATTCACATTTATCATTAGGATTTATTTGTTTCAATATCCCTCCATAACCAACGTTAGACGCATCGGTTTCAATTATTTTTCGCCATGTAGGATTAGCTAGGGTCAAGCAGGGCAAAGAGTTAACACGCTGATTAATATTTTTAACCAAGGCATTATGATTACCAGTCCATGATTCTTTATATCCCTTTTTTAATCTATCATATAAGGTGGCAAAATCATGAGATAAATCTTTATAAAATGGGGATATATAATTTAAACTTCCCAGAAATCTCTGCAATTGAGTTCTATCAGTAATTATATCAGGAAATTTTGAGACAAACTCAATGGATCTTTGAATTGGTGTAATCTTCCCTTGACAAATATGATGTCCTAAACACTAAATTTCAGTTTGAAATAGACTCATTTTTGGTTTGGAAATCACTAAACCATTCTGTATTACAAATTTTTTGAAAATATCCAGATGCTTAATATTCATCTCAAAGGTTTTAGAAAATATCAGTATGTCGTCAATGTAGACAATGATAAAATCTAAATATGGATTGAAAATATCATTCATTATTTTATGAAACTCAGAAGGAGCATTTTTCAAACCAAATGGCATAACATTCCATTCATATTGCCCAAATGAGACATTAAAATCAGTTCTATAAGTGTGCTCTTTAAATATTTGAATTTGCCAATATCCAGATTTTAAATCGAATTTGGAAAATATATTGGCATCATATAATCTTGACAGTAAATCTTTTTTATTAGGGATAAGATACCTTATCCATTTTAAAAATTTATTTAAAGATTTATAATTAATTACCAATCTAGGGACGCCATGTTCCTTCTCTGCACCATTATTCACATTAAAGCAGTGCAAGACCAAGGTGATTTAGAGGGTTTTATCAAACCCTTTTGTGATAAATTATCAATCTCTTTTTACATAATTCTATCAATTCGGAATTCATCTGGCAAGGTCGAGATTTTGTAGGAATATGACTTTCATCAAAATCTTCTTCATATTGAAGAGTGACAATATGCTTTTTCCGATTCCAGAAGGCAATGGGGTGATCGGCACAAATATCAACAACAATTTGTTCATAAATTAATTTAACTTTTTCCTGAATTTTAGTAGATTTCAAAGTTTCAAATATATTCATGCTGAATAATTCTAATTTAAAGAATCAACATGTTTTTGCTTTATATCAATTAGAGAATTGGTATCTCTTGTTACGGGATCTGTAATAAAAGTATAACTAATTTTTTTTATCATTATAAATTGCTGTAAATCCTTTAGAGTCTATGTTAGTAAAATGATAAATAGCATTGATAAAAGGGTTTCCAAGTATGATTGGAGGATATAACTAACTTTTTACTAGGAAAAAGAAATGAGGAATGCAGACTTTATTCTGACAAATATGCGTATTAGGCAGCTTATACTTTATATCTAAAGCATGTCCTGAAGCAGATTTAACCATGTGAGTAGTTTTTTGAAAATATTTAGTAGGCACAAGACCTTCTTGTATGCAGCTACCATCAACTCCACTATCAATCATCGCAACATTAGTTATCGAGAAACTGTTATCAATCATAATAGTGCATTTAATATACCATTTGTGAGCAGTAATAATTTGCATCATTCCCAAAAACAAATCTTGTTTAGGATCAAGTTTTACAGGCTCCATGTTTTCATCAAAAATGCTTTTGTTATTAGATGACTCAGTTAAAGAATTACTTTCACAATCTGCGTAATCCTATGATCACAAATCATCTGATTTTGTTTAAGGGATTTAATTTCCTTTCTCAAATTTTCAATTTCAACTTTTAAATCGTCGAAAGAGGAATCTCTTGTTGGAGCATTCTTACTTATAAGTCTGTTATTAACTTCCATTAAAGAATAAGGCGCTTGATATTCAAATTCATTTTCTGATTATCAAAACGTTTTGAAGAACTGGCGTTCGCATTTTCAGTTATATTGATAATTTTTTCTCAATGTTTATTATCAGTAACTTCTTTTAAAAGCTCTATCACATTGTCAGATGTAATAGTTTTTATATTCAAATCTTGAAATTGGGATTGAAGTTTATAAAATTCATCATTGTCACAAGCACAATAATCACCTTTGCAAGTAGTGCAAGCATTATCAAGATTCTTATCACTATTAGATAAATCAAGCAAATCGATTTCAGCCTCAGACTCAGAAGCAGAACTATCATCCGTTTCAGAACCAGAGGTGTATAACAAACCATAAATCTTGTCGTGCAGCTCATCGTCAAGCTCTAAGGTTTTCAACTTTTCAAGCTTACAATTGGGAGCTATATGACCAAATTTTCCACACCTATAACACTTAAGATCAGCAAGGTCTTTCTTGGATCTATTTTTTGTAAACCTTTTAGACTTACGGTAGCTTTTTCTAGCTTCACGCTCTTCTTTGGATCTCATTCTAAATCTATTCTTCTTATAAGGACTATCAGGGTTAGGGTACCTATGATACTTGTTTTTCTTTTTTTTGTTATGAGCAGAAGTCTCGGGTAAACCAAACTGGGTACAAAAGTCTCCTAGTTGGTTTTTTTCCTTAAGCTTATCTATCTTAAGTTGTCTGGATAATTTTAACTCATTACACAAATTTAATCATTCTTTTGTGCAAACTCCTATCAATTTTCCATAAGTATAATTTTGATACGGAATTTCACCGAAACTTCCCCTTATTGTTTTTCGAACTCTCTCCGCGAATAAAGAGGGAAGTCCATCTATAAACTTAACTTTCCAATGTTCATACTTATTTTCGGGTTATTCCATAACCCTACTCATAAATGTGTCTTTATACCATCTAAATTCACCTAAGTGTCTGCATATAAGACCATTTAGCAAAGTACGAACATTTTCATAGTGATTGGTAAATCTACCGTTGAAATGTTGTAGAATAGTAAGAATAAGGGTATAAACCTCATCTTATCTATTTTTCACTAGAGCCATGCCTAAATTATCAACACCTTCATCAGTAGCAATAGCATTTATAACAGAAGTCTTCTCCGCAGTAGACATATAATTATCCCACCAACCTCGAAGTTGACCAATAAAACCTGCAATAATCATTTTGCAAATAGTTCTATCTGTATTTTTCACACTTTTATAGATAGTTTCATACATAAGCATACGATGAACAAGAATAGTTAATTTCCTATCCGTCAGTCCATCTAGATTCCATTCATAAATTTCGGAACCACTATAAGACGTATTAGTCTGATTCCAATATCTTTCCTATATTAACACATCTTGAGGAGTCGATCTAGGGTAATAATAAGTTTGCATGCTTGGCCTACTAGCATACTTATTTCCTTTAATATAACCCTTCAGTTTATTAAACTCGGACCAAACTTCATTCTTGTGGTCAGAAGTAGTTTCAATCTTTTTAGCAAATTGATTCGATATGTTAATTGGTTTAAGACATAAACCAGAAGATTTTAAACCGGAAAACTTTTTATCAAGAAGTTCTTCCAAATCATTTAAACTTAATGTCTTTGATTTCCTCTTTGAGGGTTTTGACTTCTCTATGAAGATCAGAAATAGAAGGTTTTGTATTGCTTTCGAACCTAACCAAGCTGACCTAAGAATCTGATAGACGTTTGAAAAAGCTTAATCTTTTTAGCGCTAACTACTAAACCATTAATTTTTACAATCTTAAAGAAAGTATTAAGATGCTTAAAATGAGAATCAATATCTTCAGAAAAGATAAGCACATCATCAATATAGACAATAGACATATAACTATAATCATTAAAAATGCTATTCATGATATTTTGGAATTCAAAAGGAGCCTTTTTAAGTCCAAAGGGCATAACATTCCATTCATATTGTCCAAATGGGACATTGAAAGCAGTTTGGTCTGGCAGTTTAGGATAATCTGCTAGCAATGTGTATCTGTTATCAAAAACCGGTCTTTGTATGGTTTTTGCCGGTGTTAGAGGGGGAAGAACAAATGGTCTAGCCAATTGTTTCCCTTCTTTAGAGGGGTTGTTAGGCTTGAATGGCCTCATTTTTTCCCTGAAAAAATTCTCTTGTCAGAAAATCAGGTAAAGAATTATTTTCTCCATTTATAAACTCAATTTGAAAATCAAAGCTAGATAGTAGAGCTTGCCATCTAGCAAATATTTGTTTAGAAACAAAATTTTTTACATCTTTTTGCAAAATTTCTTTGGCTGATTTACAATCAACTCTTAACAAAAATTCTTTGTTAATTAAATCATCTTGAAACTTTGTGATACATAGCACTATAGACAAGATTTCTTTTTTAACAGTTGAATAATTGTTTTGAGCGGAATTCCAGATTCGTGCGCATAGTTCCATTTTTGTCCCTCGACTAGTAAACTGGAATGATATCCTTTCTAATGACGAATGGCACTTCGATGCTATTACTCAACCTTCCTCTTCTCATTCAGAGAAATCTCGTATTGAAAGGGTAATTCAATACCCTGATGGTTCTATTGATCTTAAGTTCCTAGAAAATCCTTTATCTAGGACAAACTCTCTTAGAAGGGCTTCTTGATCATCTGTCCCTTCGAGGCCTGCTCCAAAACCTCCTTCTTTGTCTAAAACCCCGGAGGATGACAATGATGAAGACAAACTTGTCCAGAGAGACAACAACAAAGGAAAAGTTACAGGAGTAGATTTTTCGGGAAATATCCCTAAGGTTTATTATCAGGACGTCCCTACTAGTCCTACGGCTAGCGAAATGGAACCTCCTAAAGATAAAAAGGAATCCACACCAGGTTGGGTTACTATTATTAAGTCAGGAGAAGACTTTACTCCTGATCCACAGATCCTTCAAAAAGCTTGGACGCATCCCAACAGAGATTGGTATGTTGCCACTTGTACTCTCAAAGAAAGAGAAAAGTTTGCCAATTCTTGGATGATTGATATGAAAAGAATTCGATGTGAAATTGACTTCTTTAAATGGTTTGAAATGACTGGTAAGGTTGATGATCAGAAAGAATCTCTTAAAGTTATCATCAACAAATGGTATACTACTACCAACAAAGTTGTTGAATCCACTACTCCTCCTCTTGAAGGAATCAATATCCCCGTTGCAGGTGTTATTATAAAAGCTTCCCCTTTTAAAACTACCTCAGAAAATAAATCCAATTCTTTACCAACTACTTCTGATCTAAATAGAATCATAGAACAGAATAATTATACCAATCAAATTCTTCATGTGGTGTCCAGACAAATTGAAGACTCCAAAGAAAAAGCCTCTTTTTCAGGAAGGCCTATTCCCCTATCATCTTCTCAAAACAGTCAGAAAATAGACTCAAATCCTGTTTTCAAAATCAATGAATTTTCCAGAGAAAATTATCCAAAGCTTAAAAGTACCTTTGATATTTCAGGTAATATTTTGGATAAAATCAATGAAAAATTAGCCAACTTCAAGATATCCGAAAAGGATGGTAAGAAAGTTGCTACTATTCAAGAAGAAAATCTTGTTCAAAAACTCTCCAATGATAGGTACCATAATCGGAAAAACTATCATAAGAGACCTTCTTTCCCAGACCTCCAGTATGAGGAAAATGCTTTTCTCTCTACTTCTTCTCACGAAGGAAGCAGCATAACAGAATGGAATATTGATGGCCTTGCAGAACATCAAATTTACAATAAGCTTCATGAAATGGGTGTAGCAATCACTGCTTATAAAATAAGAAATGCTACTGATAAGGAAGCATCTTCCATGATTGTTGCAGGATTCACTGGAATGTTAAAACATTGGTGGGATAATTATTTCACTGAAGAAACTAAACAGATTATTTATGATGCTCATTCTACTGAGACAGTGATTAAAATGGAAGGAGCCAATGAAGTTCCTACTGAAGTCACCAGAGAAGATGCTTGTGCCACTCTTCTTTATCATATAGCCAAGCATTTCATTGGTGAACCCAAGTTATTTCAGGATAGAAGTCTCCAAATCCTCAACAATATCAGTTGTCCATCATTAGATGATTTTACTTGGTATAAATATAACTTTATGCAGAAGGTAATGATCAGACCAGATTGTCATCTAGATTTTTGGAAGGAAAGATTCGTAAGTGGTCTTCCACCTCTCTTTGCTGATAAGGTAAGAACCAAAATCAGAGATAGAAATGATGGAAAGATCCCATACAGTCAAATGACTTATGGAGATTTAATCAGTGTTATAAATACTTTTGGATTGGAACTTTGTACAGATATTAAGTTGAAACATCAGCTTAAAAAGGAAAGATCTTCGTCAAGAAGAGAACTAGGAAGCTTCTGCGAAGACTTCGATTTTGTTTCCCTAACTCCTCCTTCGAGTAAAATAAGAAAAGATAACAAGGAGTCAAAGAAAGTTCATCGCAGTAAGTCGAGAAGAACTTCTGAAAAGGATTACAAAAAAAGTTTCAAAAATAATAGGAAACACAAAGGATTCAAGAATCCAAAGAGGATGTATGCTGGACATGCGGCAAAACTGGCCATAAAGCTAATGAATGCAGGTCTGGTAAGCAGAAGAGAATCAACAGTCTTGAAATAGACGATGCAATCAAAGAAAAACTCTTTTCCATTCTTGAAGAACCTTTTAGGTAGTCTAAACTATGTTGCTGATTTTATACCTAAAGTCAGACAAGTTTGTGAACCTTTATATAAAAGGCTTAGAAAAAACCCTATACCTTGGGGTAATGATCAAACTCAAGCTGTTATTTCAATCAAAAAACTTGTTCAAAGTCTCCCTTGCTTAGGAATACCAAATCCTAATGACTTCATGATTGTTGAGACAGATGCTTCTGATATAGGTTATGGAGGTATCTTAAAACAAAGAAGTTCTATAGAATCCCATGAACAACTAGTTCGTTTGGTCTGGTAAGCAGAAGAGAATCAACAGTCTTGAAATAGACGATGCAATCAAAGAAAAACTTTCCAAAGCTCATATTTGTAACAACAACATTTGTTTGACAAATGATTTTATCATTACTGAAGATATTAATGAAGATATCATTTTGGGTATTCCATTTATCACTCAGATAAAGCCTTTTGTCACTAATCTAGATGGAATTACTACCTCTATTCTTGGAAAAGAATTACATTTTCCTTTTGTTAAAACCCTTTCTCAAGAAGAAAGTAATTTTATTCGAGAAAAAACTATTTTTAGAATAAACACTTTATCTCAGCATGTCACCTTTTTAAAGGAAGAAATTAAAATTAAAAAAATTGAGCAAATTTTAAAAACCCCAGAGATGCTTATTAAAGTATCTAGTCTTCATAAAAAATTTGAAAATGAAATTTGCTCTGATTTTCCAAATGCTTTTTGGGAACGAAAAAGGCATGCTGTTGAATTACCATACATTGAAGGATTTAATGAACAGGCCATTACCACCAAAGCAAGGCCCATTCAAATGAATCATGAAATGATGGAATTTTGCAAAAAAGAAATAGATAATTTATTAAAAAATAAAATTATTAGGATTTTCTAAATCTCCTTGGAGTTGCTCTGCTTTCTATGTTAACAATAGTGCAGAAAAAGAAAGAGGAGCTCCTAGACTAGTTATAAATTACAAACCTCTTAATTCTGTTTTAAAATGGATCAGGTACCCGATACCTCATGGTGATGGAGCTGGTGTTAAAGCAGGTGCCACAGTCAAAAGCTGGGCAATAGCTTCCTGAAGATTCGACGCCATCGCCGATCCTGGGGTGGCTGGGCCGGTCCTAGCCCCACCGGCTGATCAGGAACACGGGTTGTTGGAGTATCCGTTACGGGCTTTGTGTCATCCCGTGAAAAGAGTAAGATAAGTGAGATTCCAAGAAACCAATAATGCACACACTACACGAAAGAGATAAAAAAAGAGAGGGATTCCTAAAAACACCCTATAGCTTCCAAAAGATAGAACACGAACGTCTCCGCACCAATCGGTAGGACTCTACTAGGTATTAGCTCTATACAAGTGAGATCGGTGAACTTGAGGCATTGATACCAATTTTTCATGACCCGCTTCCCGAGTCATAATGGCACCTACTAATACCCACCAGTAGATAAGCCGACCCATACCCAGAACAAGAAGTAGTGAGTACCAGGGTAGAACTAAACAGAAAATAATGCTAACAATAAGCAAAGACAAAAATGGGAAGCAAACGAAAAACTATATACAAAGGAACTCTACCAGAACCTGGAAGTCATGAGTACAGAGCCGTCTAATGAGATAAATACAAGTCCCATTTCATAGAGCTTTATGACTATATGGAAAAGGGTAACCCTTTTACCCAATCAAGGGGTCTGTCTAGATCTAATACATACCTTTGTTGAGCCCATGTGTCTAGCTGTTCTAACCGGGAAATGACGCCCTTTTTCAACATCTTAACGGGCTTAGTCAACCGGCTTTCTAGACGAGCCACTAAGGCAAAGCCAACAAGAGTAGTACTAGATCTGACTGTACCACCATCTCGAAACCCAGTCAAGAAGCTGTATAAAAATTCCTTTATACTTTGATTGAGTCTAGATCTTTCATGGTAGTTATGAGAGAGAAGTTAAATATTCAACATAAATATGATATCTTTAGCGGGACATTGTCACGGTTGGGAGGAAAAAATTAAATATATATACACAAAATTAAACAGGTACCTCTTAGGCCGGGATGCAACGCCAGATGCTTTTCAACTTCAGAGATTTTGTTTACTTTGGAGAATTTAAGTACATGAGAGAAAGAGCTTAATTACAAAAGAGAAAAAAAAACTTGCTTCTAAAAGAAAATGAACCATCCTATTTATATTAAAAAAAACTTTCTGTATAGGAAAAGTGAGTCTCGACATCTGGGTCCCTGAACAGTGTATTTACTGTGTGTAGCGTATATCTACTCGTCTTCTACTTGTCTGATTTTTTGTCAAGTTTTACTGTTTTACTTTTGATTTTCCGAATAATTCTTCAGCCTTTTTCAAGGTTTCTTCAGATAACATCTTTTCTGGTGGAATAGGTTGGGAATCAAGAACAATATCATCATTGCTTGTTTCACTTTGCATTGAAGAGTTCGACTTCTCGTATTGATTAATAGACTGAAGTAAACTTTTCTTTACTTCTTCTAAATATTTGTTTATCATTTCATCTTTTTCACCATCTTGAAATGAGATTTTTCTGGCGATATATCTTACTGAACTATTGTCAATTACTTCTTTCATTGGGGCTGCTGAGTATTCTTGAATTTTTATTTCAATGGAATCCAAGAGTTCCTGACCATATAAGATCTTTGTTTTAGAATCCCTTTTCCTCAATTTATCACAGAAGTTGTTATAAAAAGTTTTGTATAAACATGGGATCTGTTCTTCTATGAATCCTAGTTCTGGAGTCCATTTGTGAATCCATGGAATAGAGAATTTGATAAAGAAATAGATCTGATCTATTTTTTCCAGATAGCAGATATGATCTGCGTGATATAATTCATTCAGGTCTGGAGACACCTTTACCCATTCTTTGTATAAATTTAAAAATGGATCAGGTAAAATTTTTACAGTTGGACCATGGTATGACCACCAGTTTAGAAACCAATTGGGCATGGTTTGATCAAATATCTTTGCGCATACTTTGATAAACCAAGTGTGTTTATGTTTATCGTTGTTGTAATAAAGCACTTTATCAAAAGCTTGAATATAATCCTAGTAGGTAAAATTCATACGCAGTTTGTTAAGGCTTATCTGCCTTTCTTTCATTGTAGAGATTCCCCAGTCTTCAATAGATTTAATATGCTTAATAATGATTTTTAAAAAGTTATAAATGTTTTCATCCGTGCTATAACCGGAAAAGTGTTGAAATTCTGCACTACCTGTTTCTTTGAGAATAGTCTCATAATATGAACGGGTTTTGTATGACTCCCTCGGATAATATAATCCATTAAGTAGATATCGTTGGAATATTTTCCATGGTTCATCTTTTCCCTAAATCTCAAAATTTTCTACAAGAAATATCATTTCTTTGTTAACTAATTTCTCATAGGATTTGATATCATCATTATCTTCTTTTGTGATTGAAGCAAACGTATCACTTCGCTTTTGAGTAGTTAAATATGCCTGCAAATGTGCGTATAGCGGACTATCCTCTAGAATATCTTCCAGGTGGATAGATTAATCAACTGAAGATTGAGATATCTTCTCATTCACTAGGCTTCATCTTCCCATTTGTATAATTGAGGAGCTTGATGCGAAGGATCCGTATGACGATCCTTGAGAATATGATCTTTGTTGTTGTGGGGATGATCTTCCCTATCCTCTACCTTTACCTTTAACCCCCGAGGAATCCATCCTGCAAACATAGCAGGTCTTTTTACTTGGATAGATCATAATCAATCATGTTTTCTCTGACTTCTTCAGAGAAGTCCTCATAATCATGTATAGAGAAATCTTCTTCTAAGTAAAAATCAATAATTTTTTCTAAAATAAGAGTTGCTATATCTTTGGAGAATGGAATTACCTTTAATATGGTAATTAAAGTTTTTTCATCTAAGAATGCTTGGAAATAATACATTATTGAATATATTCACGAGACAAGAAGTCAGGTAAGGAATTATCAATTCCCATTTTATATTGTATTTCAAAGTCGAAAGGGGCTAGTTGTGCCTGCCATCTTGCAAATATTATTTTAGAAGCATCATGTTTAAAATCTTTGTTAAACATAAATTTAACAGATTATGCATCAGTTTTTATCAAATTTTTTTGAATATATAAATCGTTTTGAAATTTTAAAACACATTTGACAATAGTCAGCATTTCATGAGCCACGATAGCATATTTTTTCTGTGCTTCTATCCATTTTCCATAGTGACATCTTATAAAATATTCACATTTATCATTGGGATTTATTTGTTTCAATATCCCACCATAACCAACATTAGATGCATCGGTCTCAATTATTTTAGCCCATGCAGGATTAGCAAGAGTCAAATAAGGTAAATAGTTAACACGATTTTTAACCAAAGTAGTAAGATTGCTAGTCCAAGGTTCTTTATGATTCTTTTTCAACCTGTCATAGAAAGGGGCTAGATCTCGAGATTAATTTTTATAAAATGGGGATATATAATTTAAACTTCCCAAGAATCTTTGTAATTGAGTTCTATCAGTAATTATATCAGAAAATTTTGACGCAAACTCAAGAGATCTTTGTATTGGTGTAATCTTTCCTTGACAAATATGGTGTCCTAAGAATCGAACTTCAGTATGAAATAAACTCATTTTTGGCTTGGAAATTACTAAATCATTTTGTATAACAATTTTCTTGAAAATATCAAGATGCTTAATATACAGTTCAAAAGTCTTAGAAAACACCAATTTGTCATCAATATAGACAATGATAAAATCTAAATATGGATTGAATATATCATTCATTATTTTCTTAAACTCAAAAGGAGAATTTTTCAAACAAAAGGGCATAACATTCCATTCGTATTGCCCGAAGGGGACATTAAAAGCAGTTCTATAAGTGTGCTCTTTAAATATTTGAATTTGCCAATATCCAGATTTTAAATCGAACTTGGAAAATATATTAGCATTATATAACCTAGAAAGCAAATCCCTTTTGTTAGGGATAGGATACCTTATCCATTGTAAAAGTTTATTTAAGGGTTTATAATTAATTACTAAGCTGGGGACACCCCGTTCTTTTTCTGCATCATTATTAACGTAAAAAGCAGTGCAAGACCAAGGAGATTTAGAGGGTTTTATCAAATATTTTTGTAACAAATTGTCTATTTCTTTTTTGCAGAATTCTACCAATTTTGGAATTCATCTGGCGGGTCTAGATTTTGTAGGAATATCATTTTCAGAGAAATCATCTTCATATGGAAGAGTAACAATGTGCTTTTTTCGATTCCAAAAGGCATTGGGGTGATCAACATAAATATCAACATCAATTTGTTCAGAGATCAATTTAATCTTTTCTTGAACTTTAGCAGCTTTTAAAGTATCAAATATATTCATGCTACATAATTCTAATTGTAACGAATCAACATGTTTTAGCTTCATATCAATTAAAGCATTAATGTCTCGTGTTGCGGGATCCGTAATAAAAGTATAACCTATTTTTTTATCTTTATAAATTGCCATGAACCCTTTGAAGTCTTTGTGAGTGAAGGGATAAATAGCGTTGGTAAAAGGGGTTCCAAGTATAATTGGAGGGTATAACTGGTTTTTCACCAAAAAGAAGAAATGAGGGATACAGACTTTGTTCTGACAGATATGCGTATTAGGCAATTTATACTTTATCTCTAAAGCATGTCCAGAAGCAGATATCACCATATGAGTAGTTTTTTGAAAATACTGAGTAGGTACAAGACCTTCTTGAATGCAGCTAACATCAACTCCACTATCAATCATTGCAACATTAGTTATTGAGAAACTATTATCAATCAGAATCGTACATTTAATGTACCATTTGTGAGAAGTAATAATTTGCATCATACCTAAGAACAAATCTTATTTTGGATCAAGCTCTTTATCAAAGTTTTTATCAAAAAACACCTTTGTCATGGGGTGACTCAGCTAAGGGATTATTTTTCTCTATCTGAGTAATCCTATGATCACAAATCATTTGATTTTGTTTGAGAGATTTAATCTCCTTTTTAAAAATTTCAATTTCAATCTTTCAATTTTCGAAAGAGGAATCTCTTGTTGGAGTATTTTTATTAATAAGCCTGTTATTAACTTCCATTAGAGAATAAGGCGATTGATAATTAAAATCGTTCTTCTGATTTTCAAAGTGTTTCGAAGAACTAGAACTTGCATTCTCAGTCATATTTATAATTTTTTCTCGAAGTTTATTATCAATAACTTCCTTCAAAAGTTCTATCACATTGTCAGATGTAATAGTTTTGATATTTAAATCTTGAAATTTGGACTGCAGTTTATAAAATTCGTCATTGTCACAAGTACAAGTATCACCTTTGCAAGTAGTGCAAGCATTATCAAGATTGTTATCAATATCAGAAAAATCAAGCAAATCAACCTCAGCTTCAGACTCAGAAAAAGAACTATCATCAGATTCAGAACTCGAAGTGTATAACAAGCTATAAATCTTGTCATGCATCTCATCGTCAAGCTCTAAGGTTTTCAAATTTTGAAGCTTACAATTTGGAGCTATATGAACAAACTTTCCACATCTATAACACTTAAGATCGGCAAGGTCTTTCTTTGATCTATTTTTTGTAAATCTTTTAGACTTGCGATAGCTTTTTCTAGCATCACGTTCTTCTCTGGATCTATTTCTAGATCTATTCTTTTTATACGAACCATTAGGATTTTGGTATCTATGATACTTGTTTTTCTTCTTATTGCTATGAGCAGAAGTTTCGGGTAAACCAAACTGGGTACAAAAGTCTCCTAATTGGTTTTTCTCTCTGAGTCTATCCATCTTAAGCTGTCCGGATAATTTCAACTCACTGCATAAATTTAATCCTTCCTGTGTGCAAACTCCTATCAATTTTCCATAAGTATAATTTTGATACGGAATTTCACTGAAACTACCCCTTAGAGTCTTTCGGACTCTTTCAGCAAATAAAGAGGGGAGGCCATCTATAAACTTAGCTTTCCAATGTTCATACTTATTTTCGGGTAATTCCATAACCCGACTCATAAAGGTGTTTTTATACCATCTAAATTCACCTAAGTTTCTATATCTAAGCCCATTTAATAAGGTACGAACAGTCTCATACTGATTGGTAAATATACCATTAAAATGCTCTAAAATTGTAAGAATAAGGGTATAAACTGCATCTTCTCTATTTTTTACTAAAGCCATGTCTAAGTTATCAACACCTTCATCTATAGTAATAGCATTTATAACAGAAGCTTTTTCAGCAGTAGTCATGTTGTCCCACTAGCCTCGAAGTTGGCCAGTAAAACCTGCAATAATCATTTTGCAAATAGTTCTATCCGTATTTTTCACACTTTTACAGATAGTTGCATACATAAGCATACGATGCACCAGAAGGGTTAATTGTTTATTCGTTAGTCCGTCTAGATTCCATTCATAGATTTCGAACCCACTATAGGACGTATTGGTCTGATTCCAATCTCTTTCTTCTATTAGAACATCTTGAGGAGTTGGACGAGGATAGTAATAAGTTTGCATGTTTGGTATTTTAGCATATTTATTATTTCCTTTAAAATAACCCTTGAATTTATTAAACTCGGACCAAGTCTCATCCTTTTGATCAAAAGTAGTTTAAATTTTTTCAGCAAAAAGTTTTTCTAAATTAATCGGATTAACATTTAGACCAGAAGACTGCTGATTTAAACCAGAAAACTTTTTATCAAGAAGTTCTTTCAAATCATTTAATGATTTAAATTTAAAATCATGCATCTCAGGAGGTCTTTGAATATGAGTAAAAACAGTGTGAGTATCTGATTTGCTTTCAGACGTGGAGGCAATATTAGATTTTCTTTTGTTAGTACTCATTTTCTTTATCAAAATAGTTAGTTCGCCTAATTTTTTTATCAAGGGAACTGATATGTTCACCCAAAACTTTGACATATAAGCCTAAATAATTGTTTTGAGAAATTATTTTATTAATTTTAGCGATGCTGACTAAAGCTATATCTTCATCAATAAATTTTTGAAATGCGACAAAAGTACTACTTGTATTATTAGGTAAAACAAAAGGTGATTGAGGCGGGTAAATGACTTTATTAACATTTCTACTACCATCTTTATAAGATCTTTCTAAAACCTTTATATATAAAGGTAAATAAGTGGATATAAACCAAGGAACAAAATACATAATCTAGTTATGTAAAGCACAAGTTTCATAAAACTCTTGAGAAATGTTATGTAAATCATCTGTACTATAAGTATCAAAAAAAAAGTTTTAAACCGGTTCCATTTATCATCAAAAAATTCCTTTTGAATATATTTTCTTGCCAGTGAACCTGGACTAAAATCGATTTTGTGAGGAATCATTAAGATTTATCAAGGTCAAAATCCATTTCGGATGCAGAAGGAATACCCTTATCCTCATTTACCTGAACAATATTTGTCTGAGGGTTTACTTTAACCTTTTCAATAGGTTTTTCACCGCTATCAATGGAAATAGTATGCAAAGAAGCAGCACAATTTCGAGCTAGTTTATAAACAGGTTCTATAGGAGATATATGGTGCATAGCAGGCAAGATTCTATGATCCAAAAAGAAATAACTACTATAAATAGCAGATTTTTCATCAAATTGAATACAAATCCTACCATCAGGATTTTGAGTCACATGAGAATACTCTGTGTTAGTAACAGCATTAGTTATTTGACTTGGGGATATAACCGAATTCAGTGTCCAAGTAGTTGGGAAATTAATTTCTTCCCACCTAATCGGTCTCCTCGTGGTGACCCTAGACTTTGCAAAATTGGTTTCCACCAAAATAGTCTGATCAGAAGTATCAAATAACTTACATTTAGGGTTTAACGTGGATAGTAATTTAAAATAAATTCTGTAAGATAAGCAAATAAGTTCAGATCCAGGCGCATATTTATAAACATGCGTTTTTACATTTAATATTAAAGCATCAAGAATATTAACATCAGAAAGAGATAGCTGCAAATTAGGTTGGGTATTAAAATATACTAGACCATAAGCAACAATTGATTCAATCAAACCCATCAAAGATTGTCTAAAATTTAAATTTCTAGCAACTCTAAGAGCTACCAAAAGGTCTCTGGTAACCCTTTAAGAGTTAAGGGTTTAAAGGTGATTTGTACCATACCAATATGCATAAAATTGTACTGGTTTTTATATAAGTTTATATTATGTTTATTTAACAACTGAATAGTCTGTTCGGACGAGTTTAGAGCTCAAGATTGATCTGTAGTTTATATCAATTGTTTTGAAGAAAGTTTATCAAACTAACCATAATCATAAATTGTTTTAATAGGAATTTTAGGAATAGTCCATTTGTTTAACAAATCAAGATTTTGAGGTATATCTACCTCTTCGAGTTTAGTACTTTTAGTACTACCGTCTCCTAAATCCATCCTTCTAAGATCATATCTATTGTTGTTGTTGTTGTTGTTGTTATTATTATTATTATTATTATTATTATTATTATTAACTTTGTTTATATAATTTTCTTCTCAATTCTCCTAAGCTGTGACTATGTCCGGCTAAAGATCTCATATCTATGTTGAATAGCTAACTTCTGTCGCATAACTACCATGAAAGATCTAGACTCAATCAAAATATAAATGAATTTTTATACAGCTTCTTGACTGGGTTTCGAGATGGTGGTACAGTCCAATCTAGTACTACTCTTGTTGGCTTTGCCTTAGTGGCTTCGTCTAGCAAGCCGATTGACTAAGCCTGTAAAGATGTTGAAAAAAAGGGCGTCCTTTCCCGGTTAGAACAACTAGATACATGGACTCAACAAAAGTATGTATTAGATCTAGACAGGCCCCTTGTTTGGATAAAAGGGTAACCCCTTTCCAGATAGTCATAAAGCCCTATAAAAATTCTTCTGTATTTCGGTGTATTAAGTTAGCTGAATCAAGTCGGCCGCGCGGATTACCGCTCGCCTTCAAAGATCCTGTTAATGGTATCAGAGCCTAGGAATTTTCATGATAAGTATGTGTCAGATCTGAAGTATTCAACATAGATATGATCTGAAAAGTGGATTTGGGAGACGGTAGTACTAAAAGTACTAGACTCGAAGAGGTTGATATACCTCAGAATCTTGATTTGTTAAACAAATGGACTATTCCTAAAATTCCGATTAAAACCATTTATGATTACGGTTGGTTTGATAAACTTTCTTCAAAACAATTGATAAAAACTACTGAGCAATCTTTAGCTCTAAACTCATCTGAACAGACTATTCAGTTGTTAAATAAACATGATATAAATTTATATAAGAACCAGTACAATTTTATGCATATTGGTATGGTACAAATCACCTTTAAACCCCTAACTCTTAAAGGGTTACCAGAGACCTTTTTGGTAGCTCTTAAAGATGCTAGAAATTTAAATTTTAGACAATCTCTGATGGGTTCGATTGAATCAACTGTTGCTTATGGTTTGGTATATTTTAATACTCAACCAAATTTGCAGCTATCTCTGTCTGATGTTAATATTCTTGATGCTTTAACATAACATTTGTCAAGAGTTTTATGAAACTTGTGCTTTACATAACCAGATTTTGTATTTTGTTCCTTGGTTTATATCCACTTATTTACCTTTATAAAGAAAGGTTTTAGAAAGATCTTATAAAGATGGTAGTGGAAATGTTAATAAAGCCATTTACCCGCCTCAATCACCTTTTGTTTTACCTAATAATACAGGTATTACTTTTGTCGCATTTCAAAAATTTATTGATGGAGATATACTTCAGTCAGCATCGCTGAAATTAATAAAATAATTTCTCAAAACAATTATTTGGGCTTATAAGTCAAAGTTTTGGGTGAACATATCAGTTCCCTTGATAAAAAGCATGATGAACTAACTATTTTGATAAAAATCATGAGTACTAACAAAAGAGAATCTAATATTACCTCTACGTCTAGAAGCAAATCAGATATTCAAGTTGCCCTTACTCATATTCAAAGACCTCATGAGATTCAGGATTTTAAATTTAAATCGTTAAATGATTTGGAAGAACTTCTTGATAAAAAGTTTTCCGGTTTAAAATCTTCTAGTTTATGTCTTAAACCAATTAACCTATCGAATCAATTTGCTGAAAAGATTGAAACTACTTCTGACCACAAGAATGAAGTTTGGTCCGAGTTTAATAAACTAAAGGGTTATATTAAAGGAAATAAGTATGCTAGTAGGCCAAGCATGCAAACTTATTATTACCCTAGATCGACTCCTCAAGATGTGTTAATATAGGAAAGAGATTGGAATCAGACTAATACGTCTTATAGTGGTTCCGAAATTTATGAATGGAATCTAGATGGACTGACGGATAGGAAATTAACTATTCTTGTTCATCGTATGCTTATGTATGCAACTATCTATAAAAGTGTGAAAAATACAGATAGAACTATTTGCAAAATGATTATTGCAGGTTTTACTGGTCAACTTCGAGGTTGGTGGGATAATTATATGTCTACTGCGGAGAAGACTTCTGTTATAAATGTTATTGCTACTGATGAAGGTGTTGATAATTTAGGCATGGCTCTAGTGAAAAATAGAGAAGATGAGGTTTATACCCTTATTCTTACTATTCTAGAACATTTCAACGGTAGATTTACCAATCACTATGAAACTGTTCGTACTTTGCTAAATGGTCTTAAATGCAGACACTTAGGTGAATTTAGATGGTATAAAGACACATTTATGAGTAGGGTTATGGAATAACCCAAAAATAAGTATGAACATTGGAAAATTAGGTTTATAGATGGACTTCCCTCTTTATTCGAGGAGAGAGTTCGAAAAACTCTACGGGGAAGTTTCGGTGAAATTCCGCATCAAAATTATACTTATGGAAAATTGATAGGATTTTGCACACAAGAATGATTAAATTTGTGTAACGAGTTAAAATTATCTAGACAGCTTAAGATAGATAAGCTTAAGGAAAAAAACCGACTAGGAGACTTTTGTACCCAGTTTGGTTTACCCGAGACTTCTGCTCATAGCAAAAAAAAGAAAAACAAGTATCATAGGTACCCTAACCCTGATAGTCCTTATAAGAAGAATAGATTTAGAATGAGATCCAAAGAAGAGCGTGAAGCTAGAAAAAGCTACCGTAAGTCTAAAAGGTTTACAAAAAATAGATCCAAGAAAGACCTTGCTGATCTTAAGTGTTATAGGTGTGGAAAATTTGGTCATATAGCTCCCAATTGTAAGCTTAAAAAGTTGAAAACCTTAGAGCTTGACAATGAGCTGCACGACAAGATTTATGGTTTGTTATACACCTCTGGTTCTGAAACGGATGATAGTTCTGCTTCTGAGTCTGAGGTTGAAGTCGATTTGCTTGATTTATCTAATAGTGATAAGAATCTTGATAATGCTTGCACTACTTGCAAAGGTGGTTATTGTGCTTGTGACAATGATGAATTTTATAAACTTCAATCCCAATTTCAAGATTTGAATATAAAAACTATTACATCTGACAATGTGATAGAGCTTTTAAAAGAAGTTACTGATAATAAACATTGAGAAAAAATTATCAATATGACTGAAAATGCGAACGCCAGTTCTTCAAAACGTTTTGATAATCAGAAAATGAATTTGAATATCAAGCGCCTTATTCTTTAATGGAAGTTAATAACAGACTTATAAGTAAGAATGCTCCAACAAGAGATTCCTCTTTCGACGATTTAAAAGTTGAAATTGAAAATTTGAAAAAGGAAATTAAATCCCTAAAACAAAATCAGATGATTTGTGATCATAGGATTACGCAGATTGTGAAAGTAATTCTTTAACTGAGTAATCTAATAACAAAAGCATTTTTGATGAAAACATGGAGCCTGTAAAACTTGATCCTAAACAAGATTTGTTTTTTGGAATGATGCAAATTATTACTGCTCACAAATGGTATATTAAATGCACTATTATGATTGATAACAGTTTCTCGATAACTAATGTTGCGATGATTGATAGTGGAGTTGATGTTAGCTGCATACAAGAAGGTCTTGTGCCTACTAAATATTTTCAAAAAACTACTCACATGGTTAAATCTGCTTCAGGACATGCTTTAGATACAAAGTATAAGCTGCCTAATACACATATTTGTCAGAATAAAGTTTGCATTCCTCATTTCTTTTTCCTAGTAAAAAGTTAGTTATATCCTCCAATCATACTTGGAACCCCTTTTATCAATGCTATTTATCATTTTACTAACATAGACTCTAAAGGATTTACAGCAATTTATAATGATAAAACAAATTAGTTATACTTTTATTACAGATCCCGTAACAAGAAATATTAATTCTCTAATTGATATAAAGCAAAAACATGTTGATTCTTTAAATTAGAATTATTCAGCATGAATATATTTGAAACTTTGAAATCTACTAAAATTCAGGAAAAAGTTAAATTAATTTCTGAGCAAATTGTTGTTGATATTTGTGCCGATCACCCTAGTGCCTTCTGGAATCGGAAAAAGCATATTGTTACTCTTCCTTATGAAGAAGATTTTGATGAAAGTCATATTCCTACAAAATCTCGACCTTGCCAGATGAATTCCAAATTGATAGAATTATGTAAAAAGAGATTGATAATTTATCACAAAAGAGTTTGATAAAACCCTCTAAATCACCTTGGTCTTGCACTGCTTTTTATGTGAATAATGGTGCAGAGAAGGAACGTGGCGTCCCCAGATTGGTAATTAATTATAAACCTTTAAATAAATTTTTTAAATGGATAAGGTATCTTATCCCTAATAAAAAAGATTTACTGTCAAGATTATATGATGCCAATATATTTTCCAAATTCGATTTAAAATCTGGATATTGGCAAATTCAAATATTTAAAGAGCACACTTATAGAACTGATTTTAATGTCTCATTTGGGCAATATGAATGGAATGTTATGCCATTTGGTTTGAAAAATGCTCCTTCTGAGTTTCATAAAATAATGAATGATATTTTCAATCCATATTTAGATTTTATCATTGTCTACATTGACGACATACTGATATTTTCTAAAACCTTTGAGATGAATATTAAGCATCTGGATATTTTCAAAAAAGTTGTAATACAGAATGGTTTAGTGATTTCCAAACCAAAAATGAGTCTATTTCAAACTGAATTTCAGTGTTTAGGACATCATATTTGTCAAGGGAAGATTACACCAATTCAAAGATCCATTGAGTTTGTCTTAAAATTTCCTGATATAATTACTGATAGAACTCAATTGCAGAGATTTCTGGGAAGTTTAAATTATATATTCCCATTTTATAAAGATTTATCTCGTGATTTTGCCACCTTATATGATAGATTAAAAAAGGGATATAAAGAATCATGGACTGGTAATCATAATGCCTTGGTTAAAAATATTAATCAGCGTGTTAACTCTTTGCCCTGCTTGACCCTAGCTAATCCTATATGGCGAAAAATAATTGAAACCGATGCGTCTAATGTTGGTTATGGAGGGATATTGAAACAAATAAATCCTAATGATAAATGTGAATATTTGATAAGATTTCACTCTGGAAAATGGACGGAAGCACAGAAGAAATATGCTACTATGGCTCATGAAATGTTGACTATTGTCAAATGTGTTTTAAAATTTCAAGATGATTTATATAATCAAAAGTTTTTGATAAAAACTGATGCGCAATCTGTTAAATTTATGTTTAACAAAGATTTTAAACATGATGCTTCAAAAATGATATTTGTAAGGTGGCAAGCACAACTAGCCCCTTTCGACTTTGAAATTCAATATAAGAAGGGAATTGATAATTCCTTACCTGACTTCTTATCTCGCGAATATATTCAATAATGTCTTATTTTCATATATTTTTAGAAGAAAGAATTCTAATTACCATTCTAAAGGTAATTCCATTATCCAAAGATTTAACAACTATTATCATTGATAAAATTATTGATTATTACAAAAAGAAGATTTATCTATATATGATTATGAGGATTTTTCTGTTCCTGAATATAAAGAAATAAGAGATATGACTATTTATGATGACCTATTCGAATAAAACAATCTGCTATGTTTGCAGGATGAATCCTACATGGGTTAAAGGAAAAGGAAGAGGACGAGGGGGAAGATCATCCCCACAAGAACAAAGATCCTACTCCCAAGGATCATCACAAGGATCGTCTATGGATCCTAGTAAAGCTCCACAGTTATACAAATGGGAAGAATAAGCTTAGTAAATGAGAAGATATCTCAAGCATCTTCATCTATCCATCTAGAAGATATTCCAGAAGATAGTTCGTTATACGCACAATTACAGGCATATCTGACTGCTCAAAAGCAAAGTGATACATTTGCTTCAATTATCAAAGAAATAATGATGATATCAAATCTTATGAGAAACTGTCTAACAAAGAAATGATATTTCTTGTGGAAAACTCTGAGATTCAAAGAAAGGAAGAGCCATGGAAAATATTTCAAAGGTATCTACTTAATGGATTATATTATCCGGGTGAGTCATACAAAACCCGTTCATATTATGAGACTATTCTTAAAGAAACAGGCAGTGCAGAATTCCAGCACTTTTCCGGTTATAGCACGGATGAAAATGTTTATAACTTTTCAAAAATCATTATCAAACAGATTATATCTATTGAAGATTGGGGGATATCCACAATGAAATAAAGACAGATAAGCCTTAACAAAACTCGTATGAACTTTACTTACTGGGACTATGTTCAGGCCATTGATAAAGTGCTTTATTATAACAATGATAAACACAAACACACCTGGTTTATAAAAGTGTGTGCCAAGGTATTTAACCAAACTATTCCCAATTGGTTTTTTAATTGGTGGTCATACCATGGTTCGACTATAAAACTTTTACCCGACCCATTTCTAAAGTTATACAAAGAATGGGTAAAAGTATCCCCCGGTTTGAATGAATTATATCACACAGATCATATCTGCTATTTAGAAAAAGTTGATCAGATTTTTTTTTTATTGAATTCTCTGTTCCGTGGATTCATAAATGGACTCCAGAACTGGGATTCACAGAAGAACAGATCCCTTGTCTATACAGGATCTTTTATAACAACTTCTGGATAAGTTAATGCAAAAGGATCCCAAAACAAAGGCCTTATATGGTGAAGAACTCTTGGATTCCATTAACATAAAGATCCAAGAATACTCAGTAGCTCCGATGAAAGAAGTGATTGGCGATAGCTCAATCCGACATATCGCCAGAAAAATTTCTTTTCAAGACGGCGATAAAAATGAAATGATAGATAGATATTTGTAAGAAGTAAAGAAAAATTTACTTCAATCTATTAATCAATACGAGAAATCGGTTACTTCAATGAAGAGTGAAACAAGCAATGATCATATTACGCTTGATTCTCAACATATCGAATCAGATAAAATATTATCTGAGAATTCCTTGAAAAGGGCAGAAAAATTATTGCAGAGAATGAAAGAAAAGGACAAACAGTGAAGTCACCAAAAGGACCCACTCACACAGTTGATATACTGTATACACAGTAGATACACTGTTCAGGGACCCAGATGTCGGGACCCACCCCTATTGTACTACTGTAGATAAAGTTATTTTTTTTCTATATATAGAGTCGTTCTTTTTATTTAGAAGCAAGCTTTTTCTACCTCTTGTAATAGAAAGCTCTCCCTCTCTCTTGTACTTATATTTTGAAAGTAAATAAAATCTCTTCAATTAAAAAGCATCCGGCCTTGCATCCCGGCCTTAGAGGCACCTGTTTAATTTTGTTTATATAATTTTCTTCTCAATTCTCCTAAGCCGTGACTATGTCTAGCTAAAGATCTCATATCTATGTTGAATAGCTAACTTCTCTCGCCTAACTACCATGAAAGATCTAGACTCAATCAAAATATAAATGGATTTTTATATAGCTTCTTGACTGGGTTTCGAGATGGTTGTACAGTCAAATCTAGTACTGCTCTTGTTGGCTTTGCCTTAGTGGCTTCGTCTAGAAAGCCGGTTGACTAAGCCCGGAAATAAGGAATGCAGACTTTATTCTCACAAATATGCGTATTAGGCAACTTATACTTTATATCTAAAACATGTCCTGAAGCAGATTTAACCATGTGAGTAGTTTTTTGAAAATATTTAGTATTAACAGGATCTGTGAAGGTGGGCGGTAATCCGCACGGCCAACTAGATTCAGCTAACTGAATACACCGAAATACAGAAGAATTTTTATAGGGCTTTATGACTATCTGGAAAGGGGTTACCCTTTTATCCAAGTAAACGGCCTGTCTAGATCTAATACATACTTTTGTTGAGCCCATGTATCTAGCTGTTCTAACCGGGAAAGGATGCCCTTTTTTCAACATCTTTACGGGCTTAGTCAACCAGCTTGCTAGATGAAGCCACTAAGGCAAAGCCAACAAGAGCAGTACTAGATTTGACTGTACCACCATCTCGAAACCCAGTCAAGAAGCTGTATAAAAATCCATTTATATTTTGATTGAGTCTAGATCTTTCATGGTAGTTAGGCGAGAGAAGTTAGCTATTCAACATAGATATGAGATCTTTAGCTAGACATAGTCATGGCTTAGGAGAATTGAGAAGAAAATTATATAAACAAAATTAAACAGGTACCTCTAAGGCCGGGATGCAAGGCCGGATGCTTTTTAATTAAAGAGATTTTATTTACTTTCAGAATATAAGTACAAGAGAGAGAGAGAGCTTTCTATTACAAGAGGTATAAAAAGCTTGCTTCAAAATAAAAAGAACGACTCTATATATAGAAAAAAAATAACTTTATCTACAGTAGTACAATAGGGGTGGGTCCCGACATCTGGGTCCTTGAACAGTGTATCTACTGTGTATACAGTATATCAACTGTGTGAGTGGGTCCTTTTGGTGACTTCACTGTTTGTCCTTTTCTTTCATTCTCTGCAATAATTTTTCTGCCCTTTTCAAGGAATTCTCAGATAATATTTTATCTGATTCGATATGTTGAGAATCAAGCGTAATATGATCATTGCTTGTTTCACTCTTCATTGAAGTAACCGATTTCTCGTATTGATTAATATCTGAAGTAAATTTTTCTTTACTTCTTCCAAATATCTATCTATCATTTCATTTTTATCGCCGTCTTGAAAAGAAATTTTTCTGGCGATATGTCGGATTGAGCTATCGCCAATCACTTCTTTCATCGGAGCTGCTGAGTATTCTTGGATCTTTATGTTAATGGAATCCAAGAGTTCTTCACCATATAAGGCCTTTGTTTTGGGATCCTTTTACATTAACTTATCCAGAAGTTGTTATAAAAGATCCTGTATAGACAAGGGATCTGTTCTTCTGTGAATCCCAGTATATCTACTGTGTATATAGTATATCAACTGTGTGAGTGGGTCCTTTTGGTGACTTCACTGTTTGTCCTTTTCTTTCATTCTCTGCAATAATTCTTTTTCATTAACTTATCCCAAAAGCTGTTATAAAAGATCCTGTATAGACAAGGGATCTGTTCTTATGTCAATCCCAGTTCTGGAGTCCATTTATGAATCCACGGAACAGAGAATTCAATAAAAAAAAAATCTGATCAATTTTTTCTAAATAGAAGATATGATCTGTGTGATATAATTCATTCAAATCGGGGGATACTTTTACCCATTCTTTGTATAACTTTAGAAATGGGTTGGGTAAAAGTTTTATAGTCGAACCATGGTATGACAACCAATTAAAAAACCAATTGGGAATAGTTTGGTTAAATACCTTGGCACACACTTTTATAAACCAGGTGTGTTTGTGTTTATCATTGTTATAATAAAGCACTTTATCAAAGGCCTGAACATAGTCCCAGTAAGTAAAGTTCATACGAGTTTTGTTAAGGCTTATCTGCCTTTCTTTCATTGTGGATATCCCCCAATCTTCAATAGATATAATTTGTTTGATAATGATTTTTGAAAAGTTATAAACATTTTCATCCGTGCTATAACCGGAAAAGTGCTGGAATTCTGCACTGCATGTTTCTTTAAGAATAGTCTCATAATATGAACGGGTTTTGTATGACTCACCCGGATAATATAATCCATTAAGTAGATACCTTTGGAATATTTTCCATGGCTCTTCCTTTCTCTGAATCTCAGAGTTTTCCACATGAAATATCATTCCTTTGTTAGACAGTTTCTCATAAGATTTGATATCATCATTATCTTCTTTGATAATTGAAGCAAATGTATCACTTTGCTTTTGAGCAGTCAGATATGCCTATAATTGTGCATATAACGGACTATCTTCTGGAATATCTTCCAGATGGATGATGAAGATGCTTGAGATATCTTCTCATTTACTAAACTTATTCTTCCCATTTGTATAACTAGGGAGCTTGACGAGAATCCATATGACGATCCTTGTGATGATCCTTGAGAGTAGGATCTTTGTTCTTGTGGGGATGATCTTCCCCGTCGTCCTCTTTCTTTTCCTTTAACCCATGGAGGATTCATCCTGTAGACATAGCAGGTTGTTTTATTCAGATAGGTCATCATAAATAGTCATACCTCTGATTTCTTTATATTCAGGAACAGAGAAATCCTCATAATCATATATAGAGAAATCTTCTTTTATGTAATAATCAATAAGTTTTCAATGATAATAGTTGTTAAATCTTTGGATAATGGAATTACCTTTAGAATGGTAATTAGAATTCTTTCTTCTAAAAATATATGAAAATAAGACACTATTGAATATATTCGCGAGATAAGAACTCAGTAAGGAATTATCAATTCCCTTCTTATATTGAATTTCAAAGTCGAAAGGGGCTAGTTGTGCTTGCCACCTTGCAAATATCATTTTTGAAGCATCATGTTTAAAATCTTTGTTAAACATAAATTTAGCAGATTGCGCATCAGTTTTTATCAAAAACTTTTGACTATATAAATCATCTTGAAATTTTAAAACACATTTGACAATAGTCAACATTTCATGAGCCATAGTAGCATATTTCTTCTGTGCTTCCGTCCATTTTCCGGTGTGAAATCTTATTAAATATTCACATTTATCATTGTGATTTATTTGTTACAATATCCCTCCATAACCAACGTTAGACGCATCGGTTTTAATTATTTTTTGCCATGTAGGATTAGCAAGGGTCAGGCAGGGCAAAGAGTTAACACGCTGATTAATATTTTTAACCAAGGCAGTACGATTACTAGTCCATGATTCTTTATATCCCTTTTTTAATCTATCATATAAGGGGGCCAAATCACGAGATAAATCTTTATAACATGGGGATATATAATTTAAACTTCCCAGAAATCTCTACAATTGAGTTCTATCAGTAATTATATCAGGAAATTTTGAGGCAAACTCAATGGATCTTTGAATTGGTGTAATCTTCTCTTGACAAATATGATGTCCTAAAAACCGGATTTCAGTTTAAAATAGACTCATTTTTTGTTTGGAAATCACTAAACCATTCTGTATTACAAGTTTTTTGAAAATATCCAGATGCTGAATATTCATCTCAAAGGTTTTAGAAAATATCAGTATGTCGTCAATGTAGACAATGATAAAATCTAAATATGGATTGAATATATCATTCATTATTTTCTGAAACTCAGAAGGAGCATTTTTCAAACCAAATGGCATAACATTCCATTCATATTGCCCAAAGGGGATATTAAAAGCAGTTCTATAAGTGTGCTCTTTAAATATTTGCATTTGCCAATATCCAGATTTTAAATCAAATTTGGAAAATGTATTAGCATCATATAATCTTGATAGCAAATCTTTTTTATTAGGGATATGATACCTTATCTATTTTAAAATTTTATTTAAAGGTTTATAATTAATTACCAATCTGAGGACGCCACGTTCCTTCTCTGCAGCATTATTCACATAAAAAGCAGTGCAAGACCAATGAGATTTAGAGGATTTTATCAAACCCTTTTGTAATAAATTATCAATCTCTTTTTTACAGAATTATACCAATTCGGAATTCATCTGGCAAGGTCGACATTTTGTAGGAATATGACTTTCATCAAAATCTTCTTCATATCGAAGAGTGACAATATGCTTTTTCCAATTCCAGAAGGCACTGGGGTGATCAACACAAATATCAACAGCAATTTGTTCAGAAATTAATTTAATTTTTTCTTGAGTTTTAGTAGATTTGAAAGTTTCAAATATATTCATGCTGAATAATTCTAATTGTAAAAAATCAACATGTTTTTGCTTTATATCAATTAGAGAATTAATATCTCTTGTTACGGGATCTGTAATAAAATTATAACTAATTTTTTTATCATTATAAATTGCTGTAAATCCTTTAGAGTCTATGTTACTAAAAGGATAAATAGCATTGATAAAAGGGGTTCCAAGTATGGTTAGAGGGTATAACTGATTTTTTACTAGGAAAAAGAAATGAGGAATGCATACTTTATTCTGACAAATATGCATAGTAGGCAACTTATACTTTATATCTAAAGCATGTCCTGAAGCAGATTTAACCATGTGAGTAGTTTTTTGAAAATATTTAGTAGGCACAAGACCTTCTTGTATGTAGCTAACATCAGCTCCACTATGAATCATCGCAACATTAGTTATCGAGAAACTGTTATCAATCATAATAGTACATTTAATATACCATTTGTGAGCAGTAATAATTTGCATCATTCCCAAAAACAAATTTTGTTTAGGATCAAGTTTTATAGGCTCCATGTTTTCATCAAAAATGATTTTGTTATTAAATGACTCAGTTAAAGAATTACTTTTCTCAATCTGCGTAATCCTATGATCACAAATCATCTGATTTTGTTTAAGGAATTTAATTTTCCTTTTTCAAATTTTCAATTTCAACTTTAAAATCGTCGAAAGAGGAATCTCTTGTTGGAGCATTCTTACTTATAAGTCTGTTATTAACTTCCATTAAAGAATAAGGCGCTTGATATTCAAATTCATTTTCTGATTATCAAAACGTTTTGAAGAACTAGTGCTCGCATTTTCAGTTATATTGATAATTTTTTCTCGAAGTTTATTATCAGTAACTTCTTTTAAAAGCTCTATCACATTGTCAGATGTAATAGTTTTTATATTCAAATCTTGAAATTGGGATTGAAGTTTATAAAATTCATCATTGTCACAAGCACAATAATCACCTTTGCAAGTAGTGTAAGCATTATCAAGATTCTTATCACTATCAGATAAATCAAGCAAATCGACTTCGACCTCAGACTCAGAAGCAGAACTATCATCCATTTCAGAACCAGAGGTGTATAACAAACCATAAATCTTGTCGTGCAGCTCATCGTCAAGCTCTAAGGTTTTCAACTTTTCAAGCTTACAATTGGGAGCTATATGACCAAATTTTCCACACCTATAACACGTAAGATCAACAAAGTCTTTCTTGGATCTATTTTTTGTAAACCTTTTAGACTTACGGTAACTTTTTCTAGCTTCACGCTCTTCTTTTGATCTCTTTCTAGATCTTTTCTTCTTATAAGGACTATCAGGGTTAGGGTATCTATGATACTAGTTTTTCTTTCTTTTTCTATGAGCAGAAGTCTCGGGTAAACCAAACTAGGTACAAAAGTCTCCTAGTTGGTTTTTCTCCTTAAGCTTATCTATCTTAAGCTGTCTGGATGATTTTAACTCATTACACAAATTTAATCCTTCTTGTGTGCAAACTCCTATCAATTTTCCATAAGTATAATTTTGATACGGAGTTTCACCGAAACTTTCCCTTAGAGTTTTTCAAACTCTCTCCGTGAATAAAGAGGGAAGGCCATCTATAAACTTAACTTTCCAATGTTCATACTTTTTTTCGGGTAATTCCATAACCCTACTCATAAAGGTGTCTTTATACCATCTAAATTCACCTAAGGTTCTGTATCTAAGACCATTTAGCAAAGTACGAACAATTTCATACTAATTGGTAAATCTACCATTGAATTGTTCTAGAATAGTAAGAATAAAGGTATAAACCGCATCTTCTCTATTTTTCACTAGAACCATGCCTAAATTATTAACACCTTCATCAGTAGCAATAGCATTTATAACAGAAGCCTTCTCTGTAGTAGACATATAATTATCCCACCAACCTCGAAGTTGACCAGTAAAACCTGCAATAATCATTTTGCAAATAGTTCTATCCGTTTTTTTCACACTTTTACAGATAGTTGCATACATAAGCATACGATTCACCAGAAGGGTTAATTGTTTATTCGTTAGTTCGTCTAGATTCCATTCATAGATTTCGGACCCACTTTTACATATAGTTGCATACATAAACATATGATGAACAAGAATAGTTAATTGCCTCTCCGTCAGTCCATCTAGATTCCATTCATAAATTTCGGAACCACTATAAGATGTAGTAGTTTGATTCCAATCTCTTTCCTCTATTAACACATCTTGAGGAGTCGGTCTAGGGTAATAATAAGTTTGCATGCTTGGCCTACTAGCATACTTATTTCCTTTAATATAACCCTTGAGTTTATTAAACTCGGACCAAACTTCATTCTTGTGGTCACAAGTAGTTTCAATCTTTTCAGCAAATTGATTCGATAGGTTAATTGGTTTATGACATAAACCAGAAGATTTTAAACAGGAAAAACTTTTTATCAAGAAGTTCTTCCAAATCATTTAACGATTTAAATTTAAAATCCTGAATCTCAGGAGGTCATTGAATATGAGTAAGGGCAACTTGAGTATCTGATTTGCTTCCAGACGTAGAGGCAATATTAGATTCTCTTTTGTTAGTACTCATGTTTTTTATCAAAATAGTTAGTTCATCATACTTTTTATCAAGGGAACTGATATGTTCACCCAAAATTTTGACATATAAGCCCAAATAATTGTTTTGAAAAATTATTTTATTAATTTCAGTGATGCTGACTGAAGCTATATCTTCATCAATAAATTTTTGAAATGCGACAAAAGTAATACCTGTATTATTAGGTAAAACAAAAGGTGATTGAGGCTGCTAAATGGCTTTATTAACATTTCCACTACCATCTTTATAAGATCTTTCTAAAACCTTTATATATAAAGGTAAATAAGTGGATATAAACCAAGGAACAAAATACGTAATCTAGTTATGTAAAGCACAAGTTTCATAAAACTCTTGACAAATATAATGTAAATCTTCTTTGCTATAAGCGTCAAAAAACCAAGATTTAAACCGGTTCCATTTATCATCAAATAATTCTTTTTGAATATATTTGCTTGCCAGTGAACCTGGACTAAAATCTATTTTGTAAGGAATCATGAAGACTTATCAGGGTCAAAATCCATCTCGGATGCAGAAGGAATATCCTTGTCTTCATTTACCTAAACAATATTAGTCTGCAAGTTAACCTTATCCTTTTCAACAGGTTTTTCACCTCTATCAGTGGAAATGGTATGCAAAGAAGCAGCACGATTTCGAGCTAGTTTGTAAACAGGTTCAATAGGAGATATATGGCGCATAGCAGGTAAGAGTCTATGCCCCGAAAAGGAATGTCTACTATAAATAGCAGATTTATCATCAAATTGAATACAAATCCTACCATCTGGATTTTGAGTCACATGAGAATATTCTTTGTTAGTAACAGCATTAGTTATTTGACTTGGGGATATAACCGAATTTAACGTCCAAGTAGTTGGAAAATTAATTTCTTCCCATCTAATCGGTCTCCTCGTGGTGACCTTAGATTTCACAAAATTGATTTCTACCAGAATAGTCTGATCAGAAGTATCAAATAATTTGCATCTTGGGTTTAAAGTAGATAGTAATTTATAATAAATCCTGTAAGATAAACAAATAAGTTCTGAACCAGGCGCATAATTATAACCATCCGTCTTAACATTAATAATATTGTGATTAGTAAATAAATTAAATTTACCTATGTGATAAATAGCTTTAAAAGGTTCTTCTGGAATATTCCAGTTTTGAAGATCATTTTCTAATTTAGCAATCTTTGTTGCTTGAGAGGATAAATTAACACTATTTAAAATATGTTGATTATTATCCATGATTTTAAAAGATACTGTCTAAAGGTCTTACAGAATCAAAATATATCAAAATTATAAACAGATATTACAAGTATGATTAAACTAAGATAATATAACAATATGCAAAGAGATATTAAAGATCTAGATCTAGTTTCTAAGGGAGGTTCTCTTGGTTTTACATCTGTTCTTTCTCTAGAGTTATCTTGGCTACGAGATCACCATACAAGGTCTAAACGCTCTCCTAGCTTGATGACCTATTCATTTCGGCTAGCCAACGTATGAACCGGGTATTATTCGGTAACCTCACACACTTAGAGAAGAATGAACACCTCACACCAATTATAGAAACCAAATTAAGAACAAAATATCAATTAACAAATTGAAATATTAAAATAGTTTAATCAAAGCTTAAAATATCAATTCATAAATTAAGATAAATTTTGTCATGCCCCAGACAGTATATGTACTTAGCTGCTCATGCTAGGTACGTATACTGCCAACATGGCTCTGATACCAATAACGGATCGTTCTATTGATCTTAAGTTCCTAGAAAATCCTTTATCTAGGACAAACTCTCTCAGAAGGGCTTCTTGTTCATTTGTCACTTCGAGGCCTGCTCCAAAACCTCCTTCTTCGTCTAAAACCCCGGAGGATGACAATGATGAAGACAAACTTGTCCAGAGAGACAACAACAAAGGAAAAATTACAGGAGTAGATTTTTGAGGAAATATCCCTAAGGTTTATTATCAGAACGTCCCTACTAGTCCCACGGCTAGCGAAATGGAACCTCCTAAAGATAAAGAGGAATCCACACCAGGTTGGGTTACTATGATTAAGTCAGGAGAAGATTTTACTCCTGATCCACAGATCCTTCAAAAAGCTTGGACTCATCCCAACAATCAAACCAACAGAGATTGGTATGTTGCCACTTATACTCTCAAAGAAAGAGAAAAGTTTGCCAATTCTTGGATGATTGATATGAAAAGAATTCGATGTGAAATTGACTTCTTTAAATGGTTTGAAATGACTGGTAAGGTTGATGATCAGAAAGAATCTCTTAAAGTTATCATCAACAAATGGTATACTACTACCAACAAAGTTGTTGAATCCACTACTCCTCCTCTTGAAGGAATCAATATCCCCATTGCAGGTGTTATTATAAAAGCTTCCCCTTTTAAAACTACCTCAAAAAATAAATCCAATTCTTTACCTACTACTTCTGATCTAAATAGAATCATAGAACAGAATAATTATACCAATCAAATTCTTCATGTGGTGTCCAGACAAATTGAAGACTCCAAAGAAAAAGCCTCTTTTTCAGGAAGGCCTCCCCTATCCTCTTCTCAAAACAGTCAGAAAATAGACTCAAATCCTGTTCTTAAAATCAATGAATTATCCACAGAAAATTATCCAAAGCTTAAAAGTACCTTTAATATTTCAGGTAATATTTTGGATAAAATCAATGAAAAATTAGCCAACTTCAAGATATCCGAAAAGGATGGTAAGAAAGTTGCTACTATTCAAGAAGAAAATCTTGTTCAAAAACTCTCAAATGATAGGTACCATAATCGAAAAAACTATCATAAGAGACCTTCTTTCCCAGACCTCCAGTATGAGGAAAATGCTTTTCTCTCTACTTCTTCTCACGAAGGAAGCAGCATAACAGAATGGAATATTGATGGCCTTGCAGAACATCAAATTTACAATAAGCTTCATGAAATGGGTGTAGCAATCACTGCTTATAAAATAAGAAATGCTACTGATAAGGAAGCATCTTCCATGATTGTTGCAGGATTCACTGGAATGTTAAAACATTGGTGGGATAATTATTTCACTGAAGAAACTAAACAGATTATTTATGATTCTCATTCTACTGAGACAGTGATTAAAATGGAAGGAGCCAATGAAGTTCCTACTGAAGTCACTAGAGAAGATGCTTGTGCCACTCTTCTTTATCATATAGCCAAGCATTTCATTGGTGAACCCAAGTTATTTCAGGATAGAAGTCTCCAAATCCTCAACAATATCAGTTGTCTATCATTAGATGATTTTACTTGGTATAAATATAACTTTATGCAGAAAGTAATGATCAGACCAGATTGTCATCTAGATTTTTGGAAGGAAAGATTCGTAAGTGGTCTTCCGCCTCTCTTTGCTGATAAGGTAAGAACCAAAATCAGAGATAGAAATGATGGAAAGATCTCATACAATCAAATGACTTATGGAGATTTAATCAGTGTTATAAATACTGTTGGATTGGAACTTTGTACAGATATTAAGTTGAAACATCAGCTTAAAAAGGAAAGATCTTCGTCAAGAAGAGAACTAAGAAGCTTCTGGCAAGACTTCGGTTTTGTTTCCCTAACTCCTCCTTCGAGTAAAATAAGAAAAGATAACAAGGAGTCAAAGAAAGTTCATCGCAGTAAGTCGAGAAGAACTTCTGAAAAGGATTACAAAAATTTTTCAAAAAGAATAGGAAACACAAAGGATTCAAGAAATCCAAAGAGGATGTATGCTGGACATGCGGCAAAACTGGCCATAAAGCTAATGAATGCAGGTCTGGTAAGCAGAAGAGAATCAACAGTCTTGAAATAGACGATGCAATCAAAGAAAAACTCTTTTCCATTCTTGAAGAACCTTTATCCGATTCTTCAAACAACTCTGCTGATTATAGCTACGAAGAAAATATCAACGTCGACTATGATTCAGATTCTAGCCAATCTGGTAAAGATTGTAACTGCACAGAGGCTTTCTGTGTTTGTGAAAATATTCCTCAAATTAGAGTCCTCAGTAATGACTCTAAAGAAACTCTCTTTGACATTATCCAATATATTGATAATGATGAATCAAGGAAAAAATACCTAGTAGAACTTAAGAATCTCATTCTCAACCAAAAGGAAAAGCCTAAAGCTCGTACTATGGTTGACCTTTCAGCATGAAACAAATCATGAATAGGTTCGAGAGCAATACATAACCTTCTATTTCTGATCTTTATAGAGAAGTCAAAACCCTCAAAGAGGAAATCAAAGACATTAAGTTTAGACTTGGAAAAGTTGAGACTGATGTCATTGCTGATAAAATCCTCAAAGAAATAGCTGATCAAGACATTGAAACAGAGAATGAAAACAATATGGAAAAGGATAAATTGGATTATCCTCCTTTTAATATTGATCACTCTATTGAACCTACTTTTGATATTGCGACTACTTCCAGTCCAGGTATCACAGTTATTTCTTCAATCAGGCCATAAAGCCATCATATTCCTATTAAAATTGTTGTGAATAAAGATTTTGTTATTTAACAAAATTGCTTTGCTTGACAGTGGTGCAGATAAAAATTGCATAGTTAAAGGTATTATTCCAACTAAGTATTTAGAAAAAAGTTCTTCTAAATTATATTCTGCTACTGGAGAATTACTTAAAATCAATTATAAACTCTCCAAAGCTCATATTTGTAACAACAACATTTGTTTGACAAATGATTTTATCATTACTGAAGATATTAATGAAGATATCATTTTGGGTATTCCATTTATCACTCAGATAAAGCCTTTTGTCACTAATCTAGATGGAATTACTACCTCTATTCTTGGAAAAGAATTACATTTTCCTTTTGTTAAAACCCTTTCTCAAGAAGAAAGTAATTTTATTCGAGAAAAAACTATTTTTAGAATAAACACTTTATCTCAGCATGTCACCTTTTTAAAGGAAGAAATTAAAATTAAAAAAATTGAGCAAATTTTAAAAACCCCGGAGATGCTTATTAAAGTATCTAGTCTTCATAAAAAATTTGAAAATGAAATTTGCTCTGATTTTCCAAATGCTTTTTGGGAACGAAAAAGGCATGTTGTTGAATTACCATACATTGAAGGATTTAATGAACAGGCCATTACCACCAAAGCAAGGCCCATTCAAATGAATCATGAAATGATGGAATTTTTGCAAAAAAGAAATAGATAATTTATTAAAAAATAAAATTATTAGATTTTCTAAATCTCCTTGGAGTTGCTCTGCTTTCTATGTTAACAATAGTGCAGAAAAAGAAAGAGGAGCTCCTAGACTGGTTATAAATTACAAACCTCTTAATTCAGTTTTAAAATGGATCAGGTACCCGATACCTAACAAAAGAGATTTGTTAAAAAGAACTTATAAGGCAAACATATACAGCAAGTTTGATATGAAATCAGGTTTTTGGCAAATTCAAATTGCTGATAAAGATAAATATAAAACTGCTTTCAATGTCCCATTTGGACAATATGAATGGAATGTTATGCCCTTTGGACTTAAAAATGCTCCTTCTGAATTCCAAAATATCATGAATAGCATTTTTAATGATTATAGTTATATGTCTATTGTCTATATTGATGATGTGCTTATCTTTTCTGAAGATATTGATTCTCATTTTAAGCATCTTAATACTTTCTTTAAGATTGTAAAAATTAATGGTTTAGTAGTTAGCGCTAAAAAGATTAAACTTTTTCAAACGTCTATCAGATTCTTAGGTCATGATCTTTATCAAGGTAGTTATAAACCTATTTGTAGAGCCATTGAGTTCTCTTCCAAGTTTCCTAACGAAATTATTGATAAAACTCAATTACAGAGGTTTTTAGGTAGTCTAAACTATGTTGCTGATTTTATACCTAAAGTCAGACAAGTTTGTGAACCTTTATATAAAAGGCTTAGAAAAAACCCTATACCTTGGGGTAATGATCAAACTCAAGCTGTTATTTCAATCAAAAAACTTGTTCAAAGTCTCCCTTGCTTAGGAATACCAAATCCTAATGACTTCATGATTGTTGAGACAGATGCTTCTGATATAGGTTATGGAGGTATCTTAAAACAAAGAAGTTCTATAGAATCCCCTGAACAACTAGTTCCTTTTACTTCAGGAATCTGGAATTCCGCTCAAAAAAATTATTCAACTGTTAAAAATGAAATCTTGTCTATAGTGCTATGTATCACAAAGTTTCAAGATGATTTAATTAACAAAGAATTTTTCTTAAGAGTTGATTGTAAATCAGCCAAAGAAATTTTGCAAAAAGATGTAAAAAATTTGGTTTCTAAACAAATATTTGCTAGATGGCAAGCTCTACTATCTAGCTTTGATTTTCAAATTGAGTTTATAAAAGGAGAAAATAATTCTTTACCTGATTTTCTGACAAGAGAATTTTTACAAGGAAAAAAGGAGGCCATTCAAGCCTAACAACCCCTCTAAAGAAGGGAAACAATTGGCTAGACCATTTGTTCTTCCCCCTCTAACACCGGCAAAAACCATACAAAGACCGGTTTTTGATAACAGATACACATTGCTAGCAGATTATCCTAAACTGCCAGCACCAACTCCTCCTACTACGACCAAACTAATCCAATTAAGACCAAATAAACCATTTGCTCCTGAAGCATCTAGTTCTTCGGTACAAACCAAGGATAGTTATGTAATGAAGGCTCCAGAATCCTTCGCTCAAGCGGTAAAACAAGATTTACCTTTACCAAAACAGATTGTTCCTCCAAAGGACGAAAAGTTTGATTTTGTAACAACTCAGATGTTACCTCTTTTAGCTATTGACAAAGATTATGAAAACTTTGGAATAGAAAATCTTATAAAACCTTGTTACACATATAACAATTTTGTGGATGCAGACTGTTCTTACAAGACCAGGAAATTCTATGAAGCTATCCTTATAGATACAGAATCTATAGAGATAGAACACAACAGAGATGTTCAGAATCCAGAATTCATTAAATATTCTCGATTTACGATCAAGAGAATTTTATCTCCATTTGAATGGTTCACTGATCATTTGCATACCCCGATAGCACTCTCTATGCCGCATAGGCCTCAGACCTACAATTGGAATGATTACAAAGCATCTTGGTTCAATTTTATATATTTAAGACCAAGGCACACATGGTTTGTCAAGTATTGCCCTCAGGTAATAAAAGCAGTCATTCCCAGATGGTTCTACGAATGGTGGAACATTTTTGGAGGAAACTTACAAATTCTTCCTCAACATTTTCATGTTAGGTTCAACGAATTTCAAAATGAAGAAGAAATTTCTACTCTTATTGAACATATTAAATTATGTAAATTTTTTATGAAGACTAGATACTTTAATAAGCATCTCCGGGGTTTTTATCATTATATTACCATTATCATTAAATTATGTAAATTTTTTATGAAGACTAGATACTTTAATAAGCATCTCCGGGGTTTTTAAAATTTGCTCAATTTTTTAAATTTCAATTTCTTTCTTTAAAAAGGTGACATGCTGAGATAAAGTGTTTATTCTAAAAATAGTTTTTTCTCGAATAAAATTACTTTCTTCTTGAGAAAGGGTTTTAACAAAAGGAAAATGTAATTCTTTTCCAAGAATAGAGGTAGTAATTCCATCTAGATTAGTGACAAAAGGCTTTATCTGAGTGATAAATGGAATACCCAAAATGATATCTTCATTAATATCTTCAGTAATGATAAAATCATTTGTCAAACAAATGTTGTTGTTACAAATATGAGCTTTGGAAAGTTTATAATTGATTTTAAGCAATTCTCCAGTAGCAGAATATAATTTAGAAGAACTTTTTTCTAAATACTTAGTTGGAATAATACCTTTAACTATGCAATTTCTATCTGCACCACTGTCAAGCAAAGCAATTTTGTTAATAACAAAATCTTTATTCACAACAATTTTAATAGGAATATGATGGCTTTGCGGCCTGATTGAAGAAATAACTGTGATACCTGGACTGGAAGTAGTCGCAATATCAGAAGTAGGTTCAACAGAGTGATCATTATTAAAAGGAGGATAATCCAATTTATCCTTTTCCATATTGTTTTCATTCTCTGTTTCAATGTCTTGATCAGCTATTTCTTTGAGGATTTTATCAGCAATGACATCAGTCTCAACTTTTCCAAGTCTAAACTTAATGTCTTTGATTTCCTCTTTGAGGGTTTTGACTTCTCTATGAAGATCAGAAATAGAAGGTTCTGTATTGCTTTCGAACCTATTCATGATTTGTTTCATGCTGAAAGGTTCAACCATAGTACGAGCTTTAGGCTTTTCCTTTTGGTTGAGAATGAGATTCTTAAGTTCTACTAGGTATTTTTTCCTTGATTCATCATTATCAATATATTGGATAATGTCAAAGAGAGTTTCTTTAGAGTCATTACTGAGGACTCTAATTTGAGGAATATTTTCACAAACACAGAAAGCCTCTGTGCAGTTACAATCTTTACCAGATTGGCTAGAATCTGAATCATAGTCGACGTTGATATTTTCTTCGTCGCTATAATCAGGAGAGTTGTTTGAAGATTCGGATAAAGGTTCTTCAAGAATGGAAAAGAGTTTTTCTTTGATTGCATCGTCTATTTCAAGACTGTTGATTCTCTTCTGCTTACCAGACCTGCATTCATTAGCTTTATGGCCAGTTTTGCCGCATGTCCAGCATACATCCTCTTTGGATTTCTTGAATCCTTTGTGTTTCCTATTCTTTTTGAAAGATTTTTTGTAATCCTTTTCAGAAGTTCTTCTCGACTTACTGCGATGAACTTTCTTTGACTCCTTGTTATCTTTTCTTATTTTACTCGAAGGAGGAGTTAGGGAAACAAAACCGAAGTCTTGGCAGAAGCTTCCTAGTTCTCTTCTTGACGAAGATCTTTCCTTTTTAAGCTGATGTTTCAACTTAATATCTGTACAAAGTTCCAATCCAACAGTAATTATAACACTGATTAAATCTCCATAAGTCATTTGACTGTATGGGATCTTTCCATCATTTCTATCTCTGATTTTGGTTCTTACCTTATCAGCAAAGAGAGGCAGAAGACCACTTACGAATCTTTCCTTCCAAAAATCTAGATGACAATCTGGTCTGATCATTACTTTCTGCATAAAGTTATATTTATACCAAGTAAAATCATCTAATGATGGACAACTGATATTGTTGAGGATTTGGAGACTTCTATCCTGAAATAACTTGGGTTCACCAATGAAATGCTTGGCTATATGATAAAGAAGAGTGGCACAAGCATCTTCTCTGGTAACTTCAGTAGGAACTTCATTGGCTCCTTCCATTTTAATCACTGTCTCAGTAGAATGAGCATCATAAATAATCTGTTTAGTTTCTTCAGTGAAATAATTATCCCACCAATGTTTTAACATTCCAGTGAATCCTGCAACAATCATGGAAGATGCTTCCTTATCAGTAGCATTTCTTATTTTATAAGCAGTGATTGCTACTCCAATTTCATGAAGCTTATTGTAAATTTGATGTTCTGCAAGGCCATCAATATTCCATTCTGTTATGCTGCTTCCTTCGTGAGAAGAAGTAGAGAGAAAAACATTTTCCTCATACTGGAGGTCTGGGAAAGAAAGTCTCTTATGATAGTTTTTCCGATTATGGTACCTATCATTGGAGAGTTTTTGAACAAGATTTTCTTCTTGAATAGTAGCAACTTTCTTACCATCCTTTTCGGATATCTTGAAGTTGGCTAATTTTTCATTGATTTTATCAAAAATATTACCTGAAATATCAAAGGTACTTTTAAGCTTTGGATAATTTTCTTTGGAAAATTCATTGATTTTGAGAACAGGATTTGAGTCTATTTTCTGACTGTTTTGAGAAGAGGATAGGGGAATAGACCTTCCTGAAAAAGAGGCTTTTTCTTTGGAGTCTTCAATTTGTCTGGACACCACATGAAGAATTTGATTGGTATAATTATTCTGTTCTATGATTCTATTTAGATCAGAAGTAGTTGGTAAAGAATTGGATTTATTTTCTGAGGTAGTTTTAAAAGGGGAAGCTTTTATAATAACACCTGCAACGGGGATATTGATTCCTTCAAGAGGAGGAGTAGTGGATTCAACAACTTTGTTGGTAGTAGTATACCATTTGTTGATGATAACTTTAAGAGATTCTTTCTGATCATCAACCTTACCAGTCATTTCAAACCATTTAAAGAAGTCAATTTCACATCGAATTCTTTTCATATCAATCATCCAAGAATTGGCAAACTTTTCTCTTTCTTTGAGAGTATAAGTGGCAACATACCAATCTCTGTTGGTTTGATTGTGGGGATGCGTCCAAGCTTTTTGAAGGATCTGTGGATCAGGAGTAAAATCTTCTCCTGACTTAATCATAGTAACCCAACCTAGTGTGGATTCCTTTTTATCTTTAGGAGGTTCCATTTCGCTAGCCGTAGGACTAGTAGGGACGTCCTGATAATAAACCTTAGGGATATTTCCCAAAAAATCTACTCTTGTAACTTTTCCTTTACTGTTGTCTCTCTGGACAAGTTTGTCTTCATCATTGTCATCCTCCGGGGTTTTAGACGAAGGAGGAGGTTTTGGAGCAGGCCTCGAAGGGACAAATGAACAAGAAGCCCTTCTGAGAGAGTTTGTCCTAGATAAAGGATTTTCTAGGAACTTAAGATCAATAAAACCATCAGGGTATTGAATTACTCTTTCAATACGAGATTTCTCCGAACGAGAAGAGGAAGGTTGAGTAATAGCATCAAAGTGCCATTCGTCATTAGAAAGGATATCATTCCAGTTTACTAGTCGAGGGACAAAAATAGAACTATGCGCATGATTGGCCTCCATGAGCATGGTAACACCCTTTTGGCTCTCTATCCGAGCCTTAGGTGCTAGAGTAGTAGACATAAGCCGATAATATATTCTATAGATAATCGCTATCTCCCGAGTATTGGCTTTGCTATTTAAATTTTTTGTTTTGACATTTAATGTCAACGAATCCATGACATTGGATCATTAATGTCTATTGAAAAATTCGGATAACAATTAAAATAAACCGGGCCATCGGCAAGGTTACTCTGAAGGACACCTAAAAGAGAGTCATCAAAATTAAGAAATATGTCATCTCTAAGGAGGACACAAATAGGAATATCTAAGCCTTTCCTGAACAGGGGCTTAACAACAACTTGCACTAAACCAATATGCAAATAATTGAGTTTATTTTTATAACGATTAATATCGTTAGCATTTAACAAGCGAATAATTTCTAAAGAATTATTAATAGCAACAGTTGATTCACAAGTCTTAATATTGTGATTAGTAAATAAATTAAATTTACCTATGTGATAAATAGCTTTAAAAGGTTCTTCTGGAATATTCCAGTTTTGAAGATCATTTTCTAATTTAGCAATCTTTGTTGCTTGAGAGGATAAATTAACACTATTTAAAATATGTTGATTATTATCCATGATTTTAAAAGATACTGTCTAAAGGTCTTACAGAATCAAAATATATCAAAATTATAAACAGATATTACAAGTATGATTAAACTAAGATAATATAACAATATGCAAAGAGATATTAAAGATCTAGATCTAGTTTCTAAGGGAGGTTCTCTTGGTTTTACATCTGTTCTTTCTCTAGAGTTATCTTGGCTACGGGATCACCATACAAGGTCTAAACGCTCTCCTAGATTGATGACCTATTCATTTTGGCTAGCCAACGTATGAACCGGGTATTATTCGGTTACCTCATACACTTAGAGAAGAATGAACACCTCACACCAATTATAAAAACCAAATTAAGAACAAAATATCAATTAACAAATTGAAATATTAAAATAGTTTAATCAAAGCTTAAAATATCAATTCATAAATTAAGATAAATTTTGTCATGCCCCAGACAGTATATGTACTTAGCTGCTCATGCTAGGTACGTATACTGCCAACATAGCTCTGATACCAATAACGGATCGGCGGTAATCCTCCGAAGTTGTATTGATAAAATATAAATGACCTAACTCACCACAGTCAAAACAACCCAAAGATGATCTGAGCCTCAATCCGCAGCTGCATTCTCAACCCATAAACAAAACACCAAACTCTCTCCTCCCTAGTAGATAGAATCATGGTAGCATGGTGGGAGAGATCATGAAATCTCGCCTCGTACTCAAACACTGTCATAGAACCCTGTTCCAACTTGGAGAACTTATCTCTGAGGTGATCTCTAACACTGTGAGGAATGAACCTGGCCAAGAAAGCCTCAGAAAACTCGGTCCAGGTGACTGGAGGGGAACTAGCTGGCCTGGTCTTGATAAATGTATGCCACCACTGTCTAGCTGGCCCATTTAACTGATATGCAGTGAAATCAGCCCCTCTCGACTCCACAAAACCAAAAGTGTACATTGGCTCCCGGCAGGTGGTTAGAAACTCTTAGGCATCCTCACCCATAGCTCTAGAAAATCCAGGAGGTGAAAGCCTCAGGAACACTCTGAGCATCTTTTACTCTTCTAGCGGCATAGCTCCGACAGTGATCACAGGTTGGGCACCCCCAGGTAGTACCTCAGCCCTGGGTTCCTCTACTATAGGTTGATCCTGCTGAACTGGTGCTGGCATATATGCCGGTGCTGGTGATGGAGCTGGTGTTAAAGTAGGTGCTGGAGCCTGCTGCATGCCACCGACCATAGTCAAAAGCTGGGCAATAACTTCCTGAAGATCCGGCGCCATCGCCGATCCTGGGGTGGCTGGGCCGGTCCTGGCCCCACCGGCTGATCAGGAACACGGGTTGTTGGAGTATCCGTTGTGGGCTTCAGACCCCACTCTCTATCTGGGGTGGTGATGCACCCCTGCTAGGTAAGGGAGGTCGACCCCTACCCTTATCCGTCGCGTGGCGCGTATGTGTCATCCCGTGAAAAGAGTGAGATTTCAAGAAACCAATAATGCACACGCTACACGAAAGTGATAAAAAAAGAGAGGGATTCCTAAAAACACCCTATAGCTTCCAAAAGATAGAACACGAACGTCTCTGCACCAATCGGTAGGACTCTACTAGGTATGAGCTCTATACAAGTGAGATCGGTGAACCTGAGGCATTGATACCAATTTTTCATGACCCACTTCCCGAGTCATAATGGCACCTACTAATACCCACCAGTAGATAAGCCGACCTATACCCAGAACAAGAAGTAGTGAGTACTAGGGTAGAACTAAACAGAAAATAATGCTAACAATAAGCAAAGACAAAAATGGGAAGCAAACGAAAAACTATATACAAAGGAACTCTACCAGAACCCGGAAGTCATGAGTACAGAGCTGTCTAATGAGATAAATACCAGTCCCAAAAGTTTACCACAACAAGCCGTCTCAAAGGCAAAAGACAACCTAGCATAAGTATAGAAGGAGACAGGTTGGTCCAGGACCCAAGTGCTCACCCTCGTCTCTGATATCCACAAGCTGTAAAAGATGGCATGAACGATCATCACTGGTAGCTGGTACTAGGACCTGCATCACAAAAAGATGCAAAGTGTAGCATAAATACCAAAACAAAGGTCCTGAGTGAGCATCATAGGCCGACCGAGCAAGAAAGGTAAAAATAATCTGAAAATATAGAATATAGACAACAACAAGGGTCAAAGAGGATGTGAAAAGAAGCACGCGAGCGCACCGAAAGTAAATCTGAGTACAGCTAAACTAAACCTAATTGGACCCCCATAAGCCCAGAAGGTACACTCATGCAAAAGTTTAAATAAAACCTGAACAGACCCCATAAGCCCGAAAGGTACACAGAATAGCTAAGAGTACAAGACAAAAGAGTAATCCAGATATGAATCAAATAACCTGTCAACTCCAAGCCCAGCTACAAAGAGTGACAATCAACTCAACCAGTCAACTCCCAGCCCAGCTAGCAAGAGTGACTATAAATCGAGGCCACCCAGCCATACAATCCACTCCCAGGGGCGTCAACTGCCCAGCTAGAAAGAGTGCCTTGGGGGCGTGTCAACTCCATAGAGGATCTCAGATATCCAACCGCCCAGCCATCCAGCCCACTCCCAGAGGCGTCAGGCGCCCAGCTAGCAAGAGTGCCCGGGGGCGTATCAAAGAGGACCTCAAGTAGGCTCCAAGCCATCATGGATCGACGTCCACCCTCAATGATATCATAAAAGGCTCCAAGCCGGGAGCACTCCAATACTGAGAAAGCACATAATCTCTGGTAACTCATCGGAGCTGCAGAAATAGGGATAGAAGACAGAAAGGGCCAACAAGTTGCGCAAACACCTAAACAAAGGTTATTCGATCAGACCCAAGTTTGCTATTCCAATCTACAAGGACCTATTCCATCCGAAATGACGTCGGAGACACACCACAGTTATAAGGTGCATGGGTCTAAGGCAACACTAGTCTATCCAAGACTAAGGCCAAAACATGCTCCAAACACAAGTAGTCAACCAAGTAAATCACATAGCATGCTACAACACACATACAACCTTCTTCCAGCATGGCACTACCCTCAAAACAATGGTAATTAATCCTAAATAATGGTTTATAAGAAGAAAAGTAGAAATAACTAGGTACCCACCCCAATTCGCACTAATCATCATGAATTTACACATTCTTGCTCAATCTAATTAGAAAGGAAGTCGCAGCCTACCTGTAGGCCGATCGCACGTGCTTCAAGTTACAAGGCCGGAGCTTTTCCCTTTCGAACGGCCTCTGAACGCTGCCACACTATCAAAAATAGGATCACAACGTCAGTACGGTCGTTTAGACACCAAAATCACCCAAAATGGAGACGGACCAATTTCTAGAGTCAAACGGGAATCGTGGGACCCACACTGGAATTTCTAAAATTGACTCCATCAAAAGATCCTAATCTATGCCTTGAATTTGTGTCCCAAAATAGGACACAATTCGCGGCCCAAAACAGCGGAAACAACAACACCCCACGAAAACAAAAATAAGAGGAAAAGGGCAGCATCTTTCGTGCCAAAATTACCTCGAATGGAGTTCCACCGACACAATCAAATCACTTCACCACGTAGCCCCGACAACAACGAGCACATGGGACTTTGAATCACAAAAATCCGAGCTTGGATGAGGGAGAAATTGCCTCTTCAAAATTGAGGATGAAAGCTGAAGTTTCTGGGTAAAAATAGCCGAAGCTGGTCACTAAAAACTAAACATCCAGTCGCTAAAAGTCTGATATCTGGTGGCTAAAAGCCTTCACCAGATATCAGCACTTCAGCTGATTAGCTCAACTCTGAATTCTCTGACGGGGTGTCTGGGATTCATTCGGAACCCCATGCATGCAAACGAAGTATTCTACCCCATCGAGAACGGCATTCTAGACTCAGCGGAACCATTGAAATTTCTATCCGAGGTCGTTTCGATAAAAAGTCGATCCTACACCCAATTTCCATTTTAAGCCAAATTTCATAAAGGGCCTCGGAATTAGCTCAGAAGCCTTGGGACCTAAACGAATGGTCGTTCTAGACCAAACTCGACATTCTGGAGCTAACCGCGCTAACATAATTCTCATCCGAGCTCGTTTATCCAGAATGTTGACTAAAGTCAAACTTAGGCTTCATCTTGAAAGCTATAACGCTTAATCACACTGACTCGCACTGAAAACTTTGGGAACCATGCCGACTATGCTACTAGTCTAAAATGACCCTTTCAGAGCTAATGAAATCGTCAAAATTTGATTTTGAGGTCATCTTCTTAAACTTTTGGTCAAAAATGACCATTCAAGGTTTAAAAGCTCCCTAAACACTAAAACTCGCATAAAAACCAAACGAATGATCAGGTAATCAAACTGTCAGTCCCAACAAGTCATAATCAACTTGGGGTTGCTACAAGAAAGCTCTAAACGACGAACATGAGGCATAAACACATAAATGACCCGGAGGTTATTGCATAGATGATCTGTAGTCCAAATTTGTTGGAAATAGCAAGAGGCATGTTGAGTGATTTGCTTATGATCATTTATCCAATTGCCTAGATCATCCTTAAAAAAGAGATTTTATTTCTCTTCCTCCGATTGATAACAGATAAATGGAAAAACTTAGTGTTAGTGTCACCATCTTTAAGCCAGTTAATTCTAGAGAGAATTTTCCAATGATCTTCTTCAATTTTTAGAATATTATTATAGTCTTTGATGAGATCATATTCTAATTGATGAAGGAAAAGACAATACGAGAATGAACTAGAATTTTTGATACCATTAATTCTGGTCAAGACTTTCTTCTTTTTTCGAAAAATGTCTCCAAAGGTGTCAGCCAATCCTCAATCAACAGTAACTCCATCCTAGCAAAGTAAAGTCTCTGCCCCTATCGCTTGATTGATCTAATCAGACACTTGCTCTTCCTTACTTTCGACAGAAGAATAAGAGCACAAGTTATCCCTAGTTGTATACTACAATATCTCTATATCTCTTAGAAAATACAAATGAGTTTGATAAAAAAATTAGCGATAAGCTTATTGCATATAAGATTGAGAAAATAGTGAAAGCTTACGAGTCCTATACGGATATAGTGTGCAATAAAAAAAACAATGAAGAATTATACCCCTCTTTTCAGAAGAACTGGAAATATCATATTGATTATTTTGATACTTTCAGAAGATTGGCAACTAAAAAGTATGCCCTTTATTGTGTTCATTATTAAAGGAATATATAGTATAAAAATGCAAAAAATGGTATCAGTATCAGGAACACTCTATAGGATATAATCCCTGCCGGCCATGAATTTAACCAACACCATTTGGCTCTCTCCTAGATGAGAGATCAGAGCTACCGGGTTTGGCGTGGGTGAGCTGTGTGCTATTGCTATTGTTTAGGGCGTCAAGACCGGGTTCCTACTTTTTCTTTTTGAGAAAGAAGAGGTTACTGGACAAGAGAAAGAGATGCCGAAAGAGCAACTTCCTCGAATATTAACGCATGGAGCCGCGAGGAGAGGAGCTGAAAGCCACTTCACTGTAAGGAGAAGAGATAAAAAAAGAGATGTTAATTAATCAAAGGTCCAACGGATCACCACGCCTGTATTGTAAATATGCAGTTAGGAATAATCCAACCAAAGTAATAGGAATTAGGCCCAACACGATTCCAAATAGAAAAACTTCAACCATTTTTCTTTGTTTGAAAGGAGAAAAAAAAGAGGTAATATCTATACCTAAATATTAATCCGAATTGACATGAATCTCAATGACAATGACCAAGAATTGAAAATTGGTAACGTAAGTGAATATAGAATACACGTAATCCCAAATCCGTAGAAGTTATCACGGACGAGCCACATGCAGGGAAACTTGCATGTGTGGTTCTGGCCGGGCTTTCTTGAGGTATCGAATAACCTTGCTTCTGCTCGCCGCTGGCGCACCTCTCCTAACTATTGCCCATTTATTCTGGAATAATCTTTTTAGGAGGGACAATTTTACATATTTCTCCCAAATCCTTCTATTATTAAGTACGGGATACTTTAAAATGGTTTGAAGCAGTAGGGAAATCTCTATTAAGCCAACTATTATTCATAATGTCCTTAAATTCAGGATGCTCAAGCCAGTAGCTCTCAAGACTAAAGGGTTTAGTGTTAAAAGTATGAGCTTTCAGACACAAGATAATTAGAAGGGGATTATGATCGGAGTGGATTTTTTGGAGGTGGGTAACAGATGCATTTGGGTAATGGCCTAACCATTCATCACTAACAAAGCATCTATCAATTCGTTCCACTATAAGACCTTTGTGTCATTTTCGATGATTGGACCAGGTATAACGACTACCTTTGAACCTTTAAATCAATTAAATTAAAGTGATTAACACAAGAACAGAAGCGAGAGCTTCTCGAGCGATTAATAACATTTCCTCCCCATTTATCGTGCTGCCTAAGGGTTTCATAAAAATAACCTACTACGCACCAAAGATCTATTAGACATTGAGAAGCGAGGGAACGAGAAACATATTCAAGATTATCCCACAATATTTGTTTTTTAAAATTTTTTATACTAGCATAAATAATACTCAAACACCAAGTCTTGTGGTCGGGATATACCTGGATCATAGCATGCAACTCCTGATCAGATTTTCTAAGCCCTGAGAAAGTGACCAAAGCAATATTCCACAGCAAAACTAAACCTCCAGATCTACTACTGCTGGAACTTTCAGGAAGTCATCAAAACCAAAATCGTCTTTAATTCAACATGACTCGCCATCCTAGTTTCCAGCAGTACTACCATACACGGCTTGTGATTCTGCATAAGTTCCTTAAGTTTCTTTTGAAAGTAGGATTGTTAACCCCCCCCCCCCCCCATTATCATTATCATTATTATTATCATTATCATTATCATTATCATTATCATTATCATTATCATTATCATTACCATTACCATTACCATTATCATTATCATTACCATTACCATTACCATTACCATTACCATTACCATTACCATCACCATCACCATCACCATCATCACCATCATCATCATCATCATCATCATCATCATCATCATCATCATCATCACCATCACCATCACCATCATCATCATCATCATCATCATCATCATCATCATCATCATCATCATCATTATTATTATTATTATTATAATGCCAATATATTTTCCAATTTCGATTTAAAATCTGGATATTGGAAAATTCAAATATTTAAAGAGCACACTTATAGAACTGCTTTTAATGTCCCCTTCAGGCAATACGAATGAAATGTTATGCCCTTTGGTTTGATACGAATGAAATGTTATGCCCTTTGGTTTGAAAAATGGTCCTTTTGAGTTTCAGAAAATAATGAATGATATATTCAATCCATATTTAGATTTTATCATTGTCCCATTTAATAAGGTACGAATAGTCTCATACTGATTGGTAAATCTACCATTAAAATGTTCTAAAATTGTAAGAATAAGGGTATAAACCGCATCTTATCTATTTTTTACTAGAGCCATGCCTAAGTTATCAACACCTTCATTAGTAGCAATATCATTTATAATAGAAGCTTTTTCTGCAGTAGTCATGTAATTGTCCCACCAGCCTCGGTTTATCACAGTATGCGCAAAGATATTTGATCAAACCATTCCCAACTGGTTTCTAAACTGGTGGTCATACCATGGTCCAACTAAGTTATCAACACCTTCATCTGTAGCAATAACATTTATAACAGAAGCTTTTTCTGCAGTAGTCATGTAATTGTCCCACCAGCCTCGAAGTTGGTCAGTAAAACCTGCAATAATCATTTTGCAAATAGTTCTATCCGTACTTTTCACACTTTTACAGATAGTTGCATACATAAGCATACGATGCACCAGAATTGTTAATTGTCTATCCGTTAGTCCATCTAGATTCAATTCATAGATTTGACGCAAACTCAATAGATCTTTGTATTGGTGTAATCTTTCCTTGACAAATATGGTGTCCTAAGATTGCATTCTCAGTCACATTTATAATTTTTTCTCGAAGTTTATTATCAGTAACTTCTCTCCCATAACTACCATGAAAGTTCCTAGGCTCTGATACCAGATTAACAGGATCTGAAGAGACTGGCGGTAGTCCGCGCAATCAACTAGATCTAGCTAACTTAATACACCGAAATACAGAAGAATTTTCATAGAGCTTTATGACTATATGGAAAAGGGTAACCCTTTTACCCAACCAAGGGGTCTGTCTAGATCTAATACATACTTTTGTTGAGCCCATGTGTCTAGCTGTTCTAACCGGGAAAGGATGCCCTTTTTCAACATCTTAATGGGCTTAGTCAACCGGCTTGCTAGACGAGCCACTAAGGCAAAGCCAACAAGAGTAGTACTAGATCTGACTGTACCACCATCTCGAAACCTAGTCAAGAAGCTGTATAAAAATTCCTTTATACTTTGATTGAGTCTAGATCTTTCATGGTAATTATGAGAGAGAAGTTAAATATTCAACATAAATATGATATCTTTAGCGGGACATTGTTACGGCTGGGAGGAAAAAATTAAATATATATACACAAAATTAAACAGGTACCTCTTAGGCCGGGATGCAAGGCCAGATGCTTTTCAACTTCAGAGATTTTATTTACTTTGGAGAATTTAAGTACATGAGAGAAAGAGCTTAATTACAAAAGAGAAAAAAAAACTTGCTTCTAAAAGAAAATGAACCATCCTATTTATAAAAAAAAAACTTTCTGTATAGGAAAAGTGAGTCCCGACATATGGGTCCCTGAACAGTATATTTACTGTGTGTAGCGTATATCTACTCGTCTTCTACTTGTCTGATTTTTTGTCAAGTTTTATTGTTTTACTTTTGATTTTCCGAATAATTCTTCAGCCTTTTTCAAGGTTTCTTCAGATAACATCTTCTCTGGTTGAATAGTTTGGGAATCAAGAACAATATCATCATTGCTTGTTTCACTTTGCATTGAAGAGTTCGACTTCTCGTATTGATTAATAGTCTGAAGTAAATTTTTCTTTACTTCTTCTAAATATTTGTTTATCATTTCATCTTTATCACCATCTTGAAATGAGATTTTTCTGGCGATATATCTTACTGAACTATCGTCAATTACTTCTTTCATTGGGGCTGCTGAGTATTCTTGAATTTTTATTTCAATGGAATCCAAGAGTTCTTGACCATATAAGATCTTTGATTTAGAATCCCTTTTCCTCAATTTATCACAGAAGTTGTTATAAAAAGTTTTGTATAAACATGGGATCTGTTCTTCTATGAATCCTAGTTCTGGAGTCCATTTGTGAATCCATAGAATAGAGAATTTGATAAAGAAATAGATCTGATCTATTTTTTCCAAATAGCAAATATGATCTGCGTGATATAATTCATTCAGGTCTGGAGACACCTTTACCCATTCTTTGTATAAATTTAAAAATGGATCAGGTAAAATTTTTACAGTTGGACCATGGTATGACCACCAGTTTAGAAACCAATTGGGCATGGTTTGATCAAATATCTTTGCGCATACTTTGATAAACCAAGTGTGTTTATGTTTATCGTTGTTGTAATAAAGCACTTTATCAAAAGCTTGAATATAATCCCAATAGGTAAAATTCATACGCAGTTTGTTAAGGCTTATCTGCCTTTGTTTCATTGTAGAGATTCCCCAGTCTTCAATAGATTTAATATGCTTAATAATGATTTTAAAAAAGTTATAAATGTTTTCATCCGTGCTATAACCGAAAAAGTGTTGAAATTCTGCACTACCTGTTTCTTTGAGAATAGTCTCATAATATGAACGGGTTTTGTATGACTCCCCCGGATAATATAATCCATTAAGTAGATATCGTTGGAAAATTTTCCATGGTTCATCTTTTCCCTAAATCTCAGAATTTTCTACAAGAAATACCATTTCTTTGTTAACTAATTTCTCATAGGATTTGATATCATCATTATCTTCTTTTGTGATTGAAGCAAACGTATCACTTTGCTTTTGAGTAGTTAAATATGCCTGCAAATGTGCGTATAGTGGACTATCCTCTAGAATATCTTCCAGGTGGATAGATTGACCAACTGAAGATTGAGATATCTTCTCTTTCACTAGGCTTCATCTTCCCATTTGTATAATTGAAGAGCTTGATGTGAAGGATCCGTATGAAGATCCTTGAGAATATGATCTTTGTTGTTGTGGGGATGATCTTCCCTATCCTCTACCTTTACCTTTAACCCCCGAGGAATCCATCCTGCAAACATAGCAGGTCTTTTTACTTGGATAGATCATAATCAGTCATGTTTTCTCTGACTTCTTCAGAGAAGTCCTCATAATCATGTATAGAGAAATCTTCTTCTAAGTAATAATCAATAAGTTTTTCTAAAATAAGAGTTGCTATATCTTTGGAGAATGGAGTTACCTTTAATATGGTAATTAAAGTTTTTTCATCTAAGAATGCTTCAAAATAAGACATTATTGAATATATTCACGAGACAAGAAGTCAGGTAAGGAATTATCAATTCCCATTTTATATTGTATTTCAAAGTCGAAAGGGGCTAGTTGCGCCTGCCATCTTGCAAATATTATTTTAGAAGCATCATGTTTAAAATCTTTGTTAAACATAAATTTAACAGATTGTGCGTCAGTTTTTATCAAATATTTTTGATTATATAAATCGTTTTGAAATTTTAAAACACATTTGACAATAGTCAGCATTTCATGAGCCACATAGCATATTTTTTCTGTGCTTCTATCCATTTTCCATAGTGACATCTTATAAAATATTCACATTTATCATTGGGATTTATTTGTTTCAATATCCCACCATAACCAACATTAGATGCATCGGTCTCAATTATTTTAGCCCATGCAGGATTAGCAAGAGTCAAACAAGGTAAATAGTTAACACGATTTTTAACCAACGTAGTAAGATTGCTAGTCCAAGGTTCTTTATGATTCTTTTTCAACCTGTCATATAAAGGGGCTAGATCTCGAGATTAATCTTTATAAAATGGGGATATATAATTTAAACTTCCCAAGAATCTTTGTAATTGAGTTCTATCAGTAATTATATCAGGAAATTTTGACGCAAACTCAAGAGATCTTTGTATTGGTGTAATATTTCCTTGACAAATATGGTGTCCTAAGAATCGAACTTCAGTATGAAATAAACTCATTTTTGGCTTGGAAATTACTAAATCATTTTGTATAACAATTTTCTTGAAAATATCAAGATGCTTAATATGCAGTTCAAAAGTCTTAGAAAACACCAATTTGTCATCAACATAGACAATGATAAAATCTAAATATGGATTGAATATATCATTCATTATTTTCTTAAACTCAAAAGGAGCATTTTTCAAACCAAAGGGCATAACATTCCATTCGTACTGCCCGAAGGGACATTAAAAGCAGTTCTATAAGTGTGCTCTTTAAATATTTGAATTTGCCAATATCCAGATTTTATATCGAACTTGGAAAATATATTGGCATTATATAACCTAGAAAGCAAATCCCTTTTGTTAGGGATAGGATACCTTATCCATTCTAAAAATTTATTTAAGGGTTTATAATTAATCACTAAGCTGGGGACACCCCGTTCTTTTTCTGCATCATTATTAACGTAAAAAGCAGTGCAAGACCAAGGAGATTTAGAGGGTTTTATCAAATATTTTTGTAACAAATTGTCTATTTCTTTTTTGCAGAATTCTACCAATTTCGGAATTCATCTGGCGGGTCTAGATTTTGTAGGAATATCATTTTCAGAGAAATCATCTTCATATGGAAGAGTAACAATGTGCTTTTTTCGATTCCAAAAGGCATTGGGGTGATCAACATAAATATCAACATCAATTTGTTCAGAGATAAATTTAATCTTTTCTTAAACTTTAGCAGATTTTAAAGTATCAAATATATTCATGCTACATAATTCTAATTGTAACGAATCAACATGTTTTAGCTTCATATCAATTAAAGCATTAATGTCTCGTGTTATGGGATCCGTAATAAAAGTATAACCTATTTTTTTATCTTTATAAATTTCCATGAACCCTTTGAAGTCTTTGTGAGTGAAGGGATAAATAGCGTTGGTAAAAGGGGTTCCAAGTATAATTGGAGGGTATAACTGGTTTTTCACCAAAAAAAAGAAATGAGGGATACAGACTTTGTTCTGACAGATATGCGTATTAGGCAATTTATATTTTATCTCTAAAGCATGTCCAGAAGCAAATATCACCATATGAGTAGTTTTTTGAAAATACTGAGTAGGTACAGGACCTTCTTGAATGCAGCTAACATCAACTCCACTATCAATCATTGCAACATTAGTTATTGAGAAACTATTATCAATCAGAATCGTACATTTAATGTACCATTTGTGAGAAGTAATAATTTGCATCATACCTAAGAACAAATCTTATTTTGGATCAAGCTCTTTATCAAAGTTTTTATCAAAAACACCTTCGTCATGCGGTGACTCAGCTAAGGGATTATTTTTCTCTATATGAGTAATCCTATGATCACAAATCATTTGATTTTGTTTGAGAGATTTAATCTCCTTTTTAAAATTTTCAATTTAAATCTTTCAATCGTCGAAAGAGGAATCTCTTGTTAGAGTATTTTTATTAATAAGCTTGTTATTAACTTCCATTAGAGAATAAGGCGATTGATAATTAAAATCGTTCTTCTGATTTTCAAAGTGTTTCGAAGAACTAGAACTTGCATTCTCAGTCATATTTATAATTTTTTCTCGAAGTTTATTATCAATAATTTCTTTCAAAAGTTCTATCACATTGTCAGATGTAATAGTTTTGATATTTAAATCTTGAAATTTGGACTGCAGTTTATAAAATTCGTCATTGTAACAAGTACAAGTATCACCTTTGCAAGCAGTGCAAGCATTATCAAGATTGTTATCAATATCAGAAAAATCAAGCAAATAGACCTCAGCTTCAGACTCAGAAAAAGAACTATCATCAGATTCAGAACCCGAAGTGTATAACAAGCTATAAATCTTGTCATGCATCTCATCGTCAAGCTCTAAGGTTTTCAATTTTTGAAGCTTACAATTTGGAGCTATATGACCAAACTTTCCACATCTATAACACTTAAGATCGGCAAGGTCTTTCTTTGATCTATTTTTCGTAAATCTTTCAGACTTGCGATAGCTTTTTCTAGCATCACGTTCTTCTCTGAATCTATTTCTAGATCTATTCTTTTTATATGAACCATTAGGATTTTGGTATCTATGATACTTGTTTTCTTCTTATTGCTATGAGCAGAAGTTTCGGGTAAACCAAACTGGGTACAAAAGTCCCCTAATTGGTTTTTCTCTTTGAGTCTATCCATCTTAAGTTGTCCGGATAATTTCAACTCATTGCATAAATTTAATCCTTCCTGTGTGCAAACTCCTATCAATTTTCCATAAGTATAATTTTGATACGGAATTTCACTGAAACTACCCCTTAGAGTCTTTCGGACTTTTTCAGCAAATAAAGAGGGGAGGCCATCTATAAACTTAGCTTTCCAATGTTCATACTTATTTTCGGGTAATTCCATAACCCGACTCATAAAGGTGTTTTTATACCATCTAAATTCACCTAAGTTTCTATATCTAAGCCCATTTAATAAGGTTTGAACAATCTCATACTGATTGGTAAATCTACCATTAAAATGCTCTAAAATTGTAAGAATAAGGGTAGAAACTGCATCTTCTCTATTTTTTACTAGAGCCATGTATAAGTTATCAACACCTTCATCTATAGTAATAGCATTTATAACAGAAGCTTTTTCAGCAGTAGTCATGTTGTCCTACCAGCCTCGAAGTTGGCCAGTAAAACCTGCAATAATCATTTTGCAAATAGTTCTATCCGTATTTTTCACACTTTTACAGATAGTTGCATACATAAGCATACGATCCACCAGAAGGGTTAATTGTTTATTCGTTAGTCCGTCTAGATTCCATTCATAGATTTCGGACCCACTATAGGACGTAATGGTCTGATTCCAATCTCTTTCTTCTATTAGAACATCTTGAGGAGTTGGACGAGGATAGTAATAAGTTTGCATGTTTGGTATTTTAGCATATTTATTATTACCTTTAAAATAACCCTTGAATTTATTGATCTCGGACCAAGTTTCATCCTTTTGATCAAAAGTAGTTTAAATTTTTTCAGCAAAAAGTTTTTCTAAATTAATCGGATTAACATTTAGACTAGAAGACTGCTGATTTAAACCAGAAAACTTTTTATCAAGAAGTTCTTCCAAATCATTTAATGATTTAAATTTAAAATCATGCATATGTGGAGGTCTTTGAATATGAGTAAAAACAGTGTGAGTATCTGATTTGCTTTCAGACGTGGAAGCAATATTATATTTTCTTTTGTTAGTGTCTATATAGGTGGGGGCAGGCTAGGGCGTTGGGAGGAAGGAGATGTTTAATAGAATTTAGACTGGTAGGAAAGAGGGATGCGATCATACCAGCACTAACGCACCGGATCCCATTAGAACTCTAAAGTTAAGCGTGCTTGGGCGAGAGTAGTACTAGGATGGGTGACCCCCTCGGAAGTCCTCCTGTTGCATACCTCTTTTGTGTCGAAATTCGATCGCGTGTTTTGTAATTTTTTTTTTTTTTGCGGAAACGACATTCGGATCAAGAAGTCGTTAGGACAGGTGACGGAGGCTATTAGGATGGGGGTGTCAGGCGGCGTCACGCGTCGGTGCGGGGAGGCTAGGTTGATGGGGGACAGGTTAGGGCGTTGGGAGGAAGGAGGTGTTTAATAGAATTTAGAGTGGTAGGAAAGATGGATACGATCATACCAGCACTAACGCACTGGATCCCATAAGAACTCTGAAGTTAAGCGTGCTTGGGCGAGAGTAGTACTAGGATGGGTGACCCCCTGGAAAGTCCTCGTTTTGCATCCCTATTTTTTGTCGAAATTCGGTCGCTTATTTTTTAATATATATATATTTTTGCAGAAAAGACATTCGGATCGAGACGTCATTAAGCCATGCGACGGGGGCAATTAGGATGGGCGTGACAGGCAGCATCATGCGTCGGTGAGGGGAGGCTATGTCGGTGGTGGGCTGGCTAGGGCGTTGGGAGGAAGGAGATGTTTAATAGAATTTAGACTGGTAGGAAAGATGGATGCAATCATACCAGCACCAACGCATCGGATCCCATCAGAAATCCGAAGTTAAGCGTGCTTGGGCGAGAGTAGTAATAGGATGGGTGACCCCCTGGGATGTCCTCGCGTTGCATCCCTCTTTTTTGTCGAAATTCGATCGTGTATTTTGAAATATTTTTTTTTTATGGAAATGACATTCGGATCGAGACGGCATTAGGTAGGGTGACGGGGGCGATTAGGATGGGCGTGTAAGGCGGCATCATGCGTCAGTACGGGGAGGCTAGGTCGATAGGGGGAAGGCTAGCGCGTTAGAAGGAAGGAGTTGTTTAATAGAATTTAGAGTGGTAGGAAAGATGGATGCGATCATACCAGCACTAACGCACTGGATCCCATCAGAACTCCGAAGTTAAACGTGCTTGGGCTAGTGTAGTACTAGGATGGGTGACCCCCTGGGAAGTCTTCGTGTTGCATCCCTTTTTTTTGTCGAAATTCGGTTGCTTATTTTGTAATATATATTTTTTTTGCGTGAAAGACATTCGGATCGAGAGGTCATTAAGACAGGTGACGGGGGCGGTTAGGATGGGCGTGACAGGCGGCGTCATACGTCGGTGCGGGGAGGCTATGTAGGTGGGGGTCAGGCCAGGCCGTTAGGAGGAATGAGGTGTTTAATAGAATTTAGACTGGTAGGAAAGATGGATGCGATCATACCAATACTAACGCACCGGATCCCATCAGAACTCCGAAGTTAAGCGTGCTTGGGTGAGAGTAGTACTAGGATGCGTGACCCCCTGGGAAGTCCTCGTGTTGCATCCCTCTTTTTTGTCGAAATTCGGTCGCGTATTTTGTAATATATATATTTTTTTCGGAAACGACATTCGGATCAAGTCATCATTAAGACAGGAGACGGGGATGATTTGTATAGGCGTGACAGTCGGCGTCATGCGTCGGTGCGGGGAGGCTATATCAGTAGGGGGCAGGCTAGGGCGTTGGAGGAAGGAGGTGTTTAATAGAATTTAGAGTGGTAGGAATGATGGATACAATCATACCAGCACTAAAGCACCGGATCCCATTAGGACTCCGAAGTTAAGCGTGCTTGGGCGGGAGTAGTACTCAGATGGGTGCCCCTTGGGAAGTCCTCATGTTGCATCCCTTTTTTTTGTCGAAATTCGGTAGCTTATTTGTTAATATATTTTTTTTTCCAGAAAAGATATTCGGATCGAGATGTCGTTAAGACAGGTGATGGGGGCGATTAGGATGGGCGTGACAGGCGGCGTCATGCATCGGTACGGGGAGGCAATGTCGGTGGGGGGCAGGCTAGGGCGTTAGGAGGAAGGAGTTGTTTAATAGAATTTAAACTGGTAGGAACGATGGATGCGATCTTATCAGCACTAACGCACCGGATCCCATCAGAACTCCGAAGTTTAGTGTGATTGGGCGAGAGTAGTACTAGGATGGGTGACCCCCTGGGAAGTCCTCGTGTTGCAACCTTTTTTTGTGTCAAAATTCGGTCGCGTGTTTTGTAGTATTTTATTTTTTTGCGGAAACGACATTTGGATCGAGACGTCGTTAGGACAGGTGACGGGGGCGTTTAGGCTGAGCGTGTCAGGCGGCGTCATGCGTCGTTGTGGGGAGGCTAGGTCGATAAAGGGAAAGCTAGCGCGTTTGGAGGAAGGAGGTGTTTTATAGAATTTAGAGTGGTAGAAATGATGGATGCGATCTTACTAGCAAAAACGCACCGGATCCCATCAAAACTCTGTAATTAAGCGTGCTTGGGCGAGAGTAGTACTAGGATGGATGATCCCTTGGGAAGTCCTCGTGTTGCATCCCTCTTTTTTGTAGAAATTCGGTCGCGTATTTTGTAATATATATATATTTTTTTCGGAAACGACATTCGGATCGAGTCGTCATTAAGACAGGTAATGGGGGTGATTAGGATGGGCGTGACAAGCAGCGTCATGCGTCGGTGCGGGGAGGCTATGTCGGTGGAGGGCAGGCTAGGGCGTTGGGAGGAAGGAGGTGTTTAATAGAATTTAGACTGGTAGGAAAGATGGATGTGATCATACCAGCACTAATGCACTGGATCCCATCAGAACTTCGAAGTTAATCGTGCTTGGGCGAGAGTAGTACTAGGATGGGTGACCCCTTGGGAAGTTCTCGTGTTGCATCGCTCTTTTTTGTCGAAATTCGGTCGAGTGTTTTGTAATATATATTTTTTTTGAGAAAACGACATTCGGATCGAGACGTTGTTAGGACAGGTGACAGGGGTGATTAGGATGGGCATGTCAGGCGGCGTCATGCATCGGTGCGGAGAGGCTAGGTCGATGGGGGGCTAGCTAGGGCGTTGGGAGGAAGGAGGTGTTTAATAGAATTTAGAGTGGTAGAAAAGATGGATGCGATCATACCAGCACTAACGCACCGCATCCCATCAGAACTCAGAAGTTAAGCGTGCTTGGGCGAGAGTAGTACTAAGATGGGTGACCCACTGTGAAGTCCTCGCGTTGCATCCCTCTTTTTTGTAGAAATTCGGTCGTGTATTTTGTAATATATTTTTTTTTTGCGGAAACGACATTCCGATCGAGACGGCGTTAGGAAAGGTGACGGGGGCGATTAGGATGAGCGTGTCAGGCGGCGTTATGCGTCGGTGCGGGAAGGCTATGTCGATGGGGGGCAGGCTA